>VWZT01002559.1:1156144-1340422 GCA_013397055.1 Pachycephala philippinensis | reverse complement strand
TTCACGGGTTAATAAAGCCTGTTACAGAGTTGGACAATTCCCAGCCTCCTGAGTCCTTTCTCGCCTCCGCGGTCGTCTCTACTACGGGATAGTCTGGTGCTCACACGGAGGTTCTCAGATTTGAGTTTGCTGTCCGGGTCGCTATCACTATCCGGGGCGCCACACCAATAGCGGGCCCGCGACAATAAAGGAGACTTGTCTCCCAGGAATAAGAGAGGTCACAGGCAGTTTTAGTAGCAAAGACTAACAATTTGCTGCAAGAGGGATTCAACTTTCTGAGTTCAGGCAAGTGCTTTTCTAGAGTGCGTCCATTATGGATGCTTGTGGTATGACCACCCCTGGCAATTGCTGGCTACATTTTCAGCTGTTATCCACCCCAAAAATGCTGTTTCTTATCATTTGAGAACACGTGAATCAGTTTTTACTTTAAGACATGGATTTGATCTGATCAGCTCTGTCTCTCCCTGGCACTCAAGCTGGATACTTGAGGTTGCTCGGTTTTAGCCTTTCTTATTGCTACTTTACCCATCAGTTTAGGGCCCTTGCTATCAACATCTGATTTTTTTCCTAGAAGGGAATGTAATGAAATGCTTTCTGTACAAGGCAGGTGGAGATATGACCCCCCGATGCATGCCTGTGTGCCAAGCCCCATGCACCAAGTTAGGGACCAGTGATTAATCTGGAGAAAACTTTCCACAGTGTTTCCTAGGAAAGGTCATTTAGCCAAATGCATAAAGAAACATCAGTTGTCTTTGGAGATTTCCTAGTGCCAGCCTCTTCCACGGAAGGGGTGACGACACAGAATGTTTTACTACAGATATGAAGTCTTTTAGGACTGACTTGCCAGTCTCAAAGACCCCGGGACAATTAGTACTTAACTCTGTAACTGCTCTTGGAGCACTTTGTGGTCACACTGCTCTGCCCTCTCTCCTGGCCGTTCCTGTGCCCTCCTGCTCTGTATTTACATGCACCTGTCTCCCCATTAGCACCTCGTTAAGGCACACACCTGCTGTGGTTTCACTTAAACCCACTGCACTGCAGCCATTAACCCTGTGTGTTTCATTATAAGGCACTGAGCACAATAGGAGCACTGAGTAAGGTTCACTAATGAGTCATGCAGCCAACAAAAATTGGATTTGTATGGGTGGCTCCTTTTGATTCAATTCCTTCACACCCTCCTTATTTAATAATTGATTATGTATTAAATATATTCACAGGAAAAAAAATACGTAAGTGCACATGCATTAATTCCAGCTGAAACAGCACAGGTTTGGGACAAAATACTAATGGATAGAAATCAACTACATATTTATAAAGGGTAAAAAAGGCAACAGTGAAACCACAGCTTTAGGGCTTAGGAGACCTTGTTTCTATTCCAAAGTTTGTCAAACATCTGCAGATTCACCAGCAAGTTGTATCATCTATCTGTGCTACTTCCAGTAAAATGAAGTGTATCAGTGTATGTGCTTAGGCCTGGATATACACACAAACCTCATCAAAAAAAGAAGTGCAAGGCAAAGTACAAAGCTCTACAGTATCAACTGTGCTGGAACAAAATCCAAAAAGAAGAACGTTCATTAGTATTTGTAGAAAAAGAAAACTGCCATGGGAACAGCTAGTGTGATACAAAGTTCAGAATCAAAATTGTCATGACAATTTCTCCAGCAGTTGCACTGACTTTGTTTCAAAATCTTCAATTACAGTGTGGCTTGATTAGGAAAATAAACTAGATAAGCAAACATGGCAGGTGATTGCTCCCTAACTGTGTAATCAAGAAATACCACAATCCATTATTTGATCATGATTCTATGAATCTACCACAAGGAAAATGTAAGGTCGGAAGCTTATTTTGTGTCAAAAGTTCACCTTCTTGTTAGACAGCTAAATAAAACTATTAAATATGCTGCTTTAATAGCACAGTAAGAGGGACTCTGAGATGTATCCATACATTTGATCAATGATTTGCTGCAAATTGCATTACAGATCAGTATTTCTTACTAAACACCCATATGGAAGGGTAATTTGCTGTGTAATTGCTTTTCATCGCTTCTTTATCATGGACTGATGCTTTCCCTGGTCCAATCTCTGATACTTACACCACAGAAGAAACAAGAGTTGCTCTTTCAAATTTCATAGTGCTTATATTGCTTAGTAATATGGGCCTGTGTATATGCATAAACTTGCTGTGTGGGGAAGCTCAGAAGATCTCTATGTCACTTGCATTGCAATTCTAATTGCAATTTTCATTTAAAGATGAACTTTTACATGAGGCCTGAATTTACAGGGATCAGCTCAAAGAGATTAAAATCCCTGAAGCTGTATCAGATTTAACATTTGCATTTAAATGCATAAGACACCCATTTGTTCCACTGTATCTTGCTAACAGTTTTCCCTTTGGAATCTTATTCTCTCATGGAACTGTCTTTTTATCCTTACTACTCACTTGACTGGTACCAATTTTGCTGGTGATCCTGTATGTTTTTGCAGAATCAAAATATAGAGAAAAGCCACTTTACTATACAGAAATGGTGGTTGTTCCTGCCCTTCTCTTTCCAAATACTTACTTGGAATCGAGATGATAATCCTTGTAAATATTAAAAATACTGACGTGCAGTGTAAGGTGATCCACATATAAACCAACCCATTAAATCTGGTTGTAGCGTTTACACATTTCTTCAGCAGGGAAGCCCACCAATGGGGTGTTTTTAATAGGCATTGAAAGCTACACTTTATTATTCACTGAGTAGAACTGACATTGGACTTGATTCAGTAAGGAGTACTAACTGCATAAACAGATGTCAACTATTTGGTCTGGTGGCTGTGGACTGGAGAAATAAATGGAAAATCTAACAAGGAGCACAGAAGTACAGACAGGGATCTTCTTCAAATGACAGGAGGATGAGCTTGCTAGCAAAGTGTTTAGCTCAGTATCTTTCAATGTGCGTGTGGAAAAAAGAAAATGGAGGGTGGCCTACTCCCTATAAAGGAGAAACAGAACATTAATGCAGTACTGTCTGTTTCTGAGAAACACATCATCCTTGTTTCACATATTATAGTCAGTATTTACTGATATTCATCAAAGAATGTTCTGTAGGTTGCCCCACTCACTGGCTACCTGGAGCAGAAATAGAGCCCACTGAAGAAAATGGGAAAAGATCTGTCGAATTCTGTGGACCAGACCTCGAGGCCTTCTTATGCTGGGCAACAGGGGCAGAGCCTGTGAGGTTGGCAGTAAAATGTGCAATCCATTTACTTCTACTGTGTCCACATATGTTTTCTCCATCATAATCCCATATTCATATCAGTATGCAAACCTCTGCCTGACTGCAGCAGCAAAGGTTGTGCCCCGTTCCACTAAGCCTCTTATAAATATATGTTGAATGACAAAATCTTCCCCAAGCTGCTTAGTCCTAGGCTTGTTCCCGACTGCTGATCCTTTCTTTTTCTTCTCTGATGGCAGAGAGGGAGATATCACATACTAGGTAGAATTATTCCCTATGGAACATTTTGTCCTGTATGGTGGAAATTTAATGCAGAACCAGGCAAATGCTGAGTGTCAGAAGCAGGGAAGGGAGGCTGGACATTATGGGTTAGCTGCTGGAGGAGACAGGCAGACAGAGTACAGGTTGGGGTACAGTTTCATATTCTACCTGACCTAGTGTAGCTCTTGCTGGGAGCAGCAGCCCTGCTCTCCCCCTCTCCGTCTGCCCCAGCTGCAGGCTCTGCCCCTTCTCTTGTATTGCACTGAGCTGCACAGTCTCCTGACTGCCCAGCAATTCAGTCCAAATGGGTGATCTAATTGCAAGTGATGGGAGGAGGGCAGGGGGAAATGAAAAAACAATAAAAATCACCAAGCTGGCAGTTGTATGACTTATGTTGCAGCCAGAGTTATTTGACCTCATGGAAGAGAAGTGGAAGCCTCTTGGCTGGGAGCAGTCAGATGAGTGGGGTGGTGCAGATCCATTCCTTTCAGGAGCTACTCACAGCTACACCAGAAGAGGAGGAAAGTGAACCAGCAGCCTCTTATTTATGTTATGGGAGCAGCAGACCAGGGCACAGCCCTCGCAGCCCTGAAAAAGCATTACAAAACCAGGTAATTTAAAAAGAGCTTTAAAATCACTCACGGCCCCAACTCTCATGCAAGGGGAGCACAGTCACTGAGAATTGCAGTGTTTTATTTCACTTTCGCTCACTCCCTGAGTCTGGAAGATCGTGAGTCACTTAAACTTCCATTGAATTCAGCAAAAGCTAATGACAGGCATATTATTGGGACTTAAAAGCTTTAAAGCTTACTGTTACTATAAAATACTGTACCTGTAGCCAAATATACTTATCATTATTGGGAATTATGTAAATAAAATCCAAACCACCTGTCAGACAGTTTTATATTGGGGAAATAGAGTCTCAATGTAAAATGGCATTTTAGAATTTATGCAATTTAATAAAACGATAAATTTCAATTTTTCCGCTTTTGTCATTACAAATCTTAAAGCCAGTTCCATGTGTGGCACCTACTTGCATTTCACTCACGGGTTTATTACAATGAGCATCACTTTAAATTAAAACCTTCACATTTTCAAAGGAAAATAAATAGTTAATGATTTCAGAATTATTATTCTTTTCCACACAATCCCATAAAAATTTCCCAGTGAAAAAGCTAATAAACCAATGGCGAGACACTTACATATGCAAATACGTTTCCGCGAAAGAGTTAAAGTGCTTTATAATATAAATTTGCTTTCAGTGCCAATATAATTAGATTGTAACAAGCAAACCCCTGCAACATAACACAGTGAAAATTTGAAAATTTGATTCTCCCTGGCAAACAACCAAGTCCCTGCGTGTGCACAAACCTGACATTAATAAGCTACAAGAGATTACATGATTTAGAAAAGAAGCACTTGGTGTTACAAAATCAAATAATAGATCTCTAGGCTATAATTAGGAGAATTGGGATTCAACAATGAAGTCATAATAATGTAATTTAGCTGTAAGTAACAGAGCCATGGAGTCACATTAGGAGGTGTGATCACATCTTTCAGCAAAGCTCTGCTGTGTAGACTTATTGCTGTTCAGTTTAGTCTAGTACACAGCAACCTGTTGGCACAGAGCTCAGGCTGACAGCTTCTTGTTCTCTAGGTGCAGTATGGCAAAGTGCCACCCATGCATTTTTAATTCAGTCCTGCGACTTTTAAGTCAAAACAATAAAATTATATATACTGAATGTAGAGTTGCCTGTGAATATTTGTATAAATTACTGCACAGCGTGGGTTTAGGGGCCATTTAAGAACAGATATATTAGAACAAAAAAAAGGCAAAATAAACTGCTGAAGCACGGTGTTAGGTTTCTAGCAGGCTTGATGAACGTGTACTGTTCAGCTACTTTATTCATCCATTAATGTGGTTAGGAAATTGCTCCTTATCTGCAACTTATTGCAACTGCAGTCCCGAGTCTCTTTTTCTCGATTCTTCACAGGAATGTGGAGGGGTTGGATTGCCTGCTCAGCCCTCAGTGCAGGTGTCACACAGCCCATGGAAGTGGGTGACAAATGCTAGTGCAGGATGTACCTCTCAGAGTCCCTCAGCACCACAAACACAGCCCTGCAGCCTGCCAGGCACGAGAGGTGCCCGTGGCAGAGGGCCCAGCTGCAGGGAGGTGCCAGGGAAACTCCGGGCAGGCAGAGTGCAGCTGCTCACGCTGGTGGTGACAGGACATCAATCCCAACTCCACAAGTTTTGGGAAGGTTGCCCTTCGGTTTAGGCTATTACAGAGGAATACATCATACCAGCAGCCCCTCTGCTCCTCCTCTGTCCTGCACAGCTAAGGCCCTTTCTTTGGCCTATTATCAATTTAAGCTTATTTCAAATTTAAGCTTATTTGGCCACAACTGCTTCTTTGTCATTCATTTGTCACAACTAATAAAACAGAGATAGCACATTGATTTGTTGATTTTCTCCTTTAGGAGCTGGTGTCTAGTTAGAAGTGAAATCCCACCTGTTCAGCCATTTATTAGCTGATAATTTTCTTCTCTCCATGCACACCTCCTGGTGCTTATGTGCTCATCTTGGGGCTGTCCCATCCTACCTGTCTCTCCCTGTGTCCCATCCTGCCTTCCACAGCTTCCTAGAAGCATCTGAACTGAACCCAGCTCCCTGATCTCACTCAACCACATGAGCAGGGCAACTCCAGCAGCCCACTTTGTGTCCGGACTTGAAATCCATCTTCACTCACAAAAGACACACGTAGAACTTTAGCTGCTTTTGGCTTCTGAGATATTTGAATCAACACTGTTGGCTTTGAGGTGAGGGATGTGGGGGAATAGATTTGCTTCTTTTTAACTCTGCAGCCTACCAAATAGTGGGGGAAACAGGCATCAACTTTGCATCCAGACTGTCAGAAAATTCAGATGTATGGACAAAAACTTTAAGATGAGTTGCTTACTCCTTCTTATGGTCTCACATAAGAGAGACTGGGCCCACTAGTTCAACACCATTCCTATCTTTTGGAGAAATCCAAAAGCTTTTGCTTCCACTCAGTCTTTAGTGTAACATAAGCAGCCACCTGTTGCTCCTATTAGTTCCATTTTATTTTTTTTTTGCAATTTCTTCCAATTACTGTTTATTTTATTAGTTCTTTATGGTTTTGCCATTTTTTGTTTTGATGACATTTTGATTTGTTTCAAACTGCCCTTTATTTTAATTTTCTTTCCCAAGTATGTTGATTTATGGCTGCTTCTTTTATTTCTTTTATGCTTTAAATGATCTATTTGTTTTATTTCCTTTATTTGCATAGCACTTACTTTTCATTACCTTTTTGTTGCTGCAGCTGCTGCTGTTTCTGGACTGCTAGTGTTTTTCTCTTACTTATCCACCAGGAAACACAGGGTAAAAGTAAACCGAATCCCAGTGAAAACCAGTATCCAAACACAAAATCTTTTCTGATATGTATTGATTTTATTACTCCACGATCTCCTAAATGGGTTATTAATTCTCAGAGTGTAGATTCTAAAATATTGTTGGTTTTTTTTTTTAAAGGAACATAATATAGGGACTCTGTATGTTCGTATCGAAAGATCACATTTGAACAACTTCCTTTGGGCTAGTCTAATATTTTGGCAGCTCTTCCAGGAGCAAAGACATTTGTAATGGAGGCAGCATGAAGAACATTCTAACTTGTAATGGTCTGTCTACAACTTTTATCCTCGAGGCTAGTGTAATATATGTCCATAATAACTATATGGACATTTTAAAAATGACTGTACTTGCAGTTAGTGAAATGTCTCATAGGAAATGTAATTTATGTTTAATCATGGCTAATGAGTGTGTGCTACCTGACAGTTGCATTTACATATTGCATGCACATGAGATGTTTGTGTGTGTCTGTGACTGTCCCTGCCTATAGGCTAAGGATGTGTATTTATTTTTACACACGTGCACTCAAACATGTTCATAGAAAAGTTAGACTTCGGTCATCTGCATTCTTTTAGTTACAGATCTAGCTTACTTTTATTCTGCAGAAGCTGATGCTACTTCTGAGTTTTCCTAGCAAAATAATTGATATTAGAATTATTCCTGAAATGAATTTTGTCACGCATAGTGGGAAAAAAACAACCACCTCGCTTCTTTTAAAGCTGTTGTTACTATTCTTTTAACAACAACAAAATTCTCAACATTGTATTTAATTTCATTCCTCATTTTTATGGTGCTGCGTCACAAATTGACATTTTGCCAGGCAAACAGGATTATGTACCAAATCACCATCTTTTATTTGCATGCTAGGTGGTTTGCAGTGACCTGTTGAATGATGCCTGCATTAACAACGTGCTTCTTGGAATCCCTCCCTGCCCCCTTAAAAACTTTCTTATCGTGCCTTCCAACACTGGTGTTTGCACTATTGTATGTCTTTGTGTATCTAATATAAAATGTATATATTTATACATCCACACACGCCTATAATGAGCCAAAACCAGAACAGCCTCTGCCTCAGCTTGTTTGCACATTATGCACATTCTAGGGAATGAAATCTGAACGCTGTTCAAAGAGAAAGTGTGTGACTTAGCCCAAGGGCAGAAGAAAGTCATGTGCAACAGGTTACATGATTTTACATAACTTTTGGTGAAAAAAAGAAGCACCTCATCTCAATGCAGGAAATATTTTAGGGTATTTAGTGAATAAACTGAATGTTTTTCCTCACTGCTTCATGCATGTACTTCAGTGTACTGCAGTACAGTATATTGTTTTCACCATAATTAATGCATTCTTTTTCTCACCTTCCCTAATATAATCCATCACAAACACACACATAAAGAAAAAAGAAAAAAAAACCAAAAAACAAGCAAAGGAGAGACAACCTTTTATTCTTTTGTTTTTGGTAGTTTTCGTAGCTCTACCGGTCCCTTCACTTCCAGGGATGGGAAAACTTTGAGGTAACAAGTCCTTGCCATTTCACTTAGGAGGATGCTAAGAGCAAAGGCCTTACACCTAGAGGAGGGTCAGCAGGAAAGGGACGTGGTCCCTGGTAGGGTGGACAAGGTGACACGTTCTTAAGCTGATTTTTAGGCCTCTATTCCTGGATCCTTTTCTCTGCTCTCAGCAGAAAAACTAGCAGTGGTGATGGTGGTTCTTTGAAGCCTGAGCAGGATCCTTACAGGGTCTTATAACAGCAGCAAGGGCTTCTAATTCCTGGTGCCCCGGAGAGAGAATATAGCCAAGTGTTACCAGCTCCTGCTGCACAGGAATAGATCTGCAGAGTCAAAAAGAGCCTGCAGATTGGAAATGTAGAAACACAGATTGGCTTGGGCACTCAGGGGAAGTTGGAAACAGGGCGAGTCTTGCCTTCATGTCTCTGTAAAACTTCTGCTAACCTAAAATCTGTTAAAGAAAAAAAAGAGGAAAACAAAACCAGAAAGGAAGGAACCAGGTAACTCATTCCCATGTGTTACCCTGAGTTTTGCAGTTCTTTGATGTTTTCATTTTCTGTGAGAGTTTCTCATGCACTTTCTGTAAACACAGCCATGCTTTGCTAACCGTGCTTTATTATTTGCATTCCATTTCTCCTAGGCAGAGATATTTGATGGATTTTTCCTTTGACCAGTGTGATTAGGGGGTGGTGATTTCTCCCTCCAATCCACGGTGATTTCTGAGAACATATATAATAAAGCTCGGGATCATTGAGCCCCGCTCTCTTTTCTGCTTCTCTCTTAACAAGGGTCTGCGTAGTTCTTTTCGTGTCCAAGTGCGACACCCATGTTTAGAATTTACAAGATCACTGGAGAGTAAATCTATACAACCTCTCTTTGCACTGTCTCTCTCTCTCCAGGTTCTGTGCTCCACTCTTACAGGGGTTTTTGACATTTTCTTTCTTCTCAGTTTCATTGTTCTAAAGGGGACATTTTACTGAATACCACATGCTTATCTTCTGGATGTTATTGTTCATATTACCTTTTTGTTCTTTATTACCATCTTCCTGCAGAAAAGCACTGTGTTCCTTTCATCTGTTTCTTTTTCCTCTTGTTCAGATTCAATGTATCATCTAATTATGTCTGGGCTTCTGCTGTCTCCTTATCTTTCAAGAGTCAAAAAGTTCAGATATAGCTGATTCTAAGTGATGGAAATGTGAATGTGTACAAGGTAGGTTGTTTCCTTCATTCCCTTAGCCTGGAAATGTGTGTTGATGGAGCAGTATGAAGTTTTGTTCAGATTTTATCAGTCCCTGATTACGGAGAAAGCTGAGCAGCATTTTTAATATTTTAAAAATATTAGTGTAATATGAAAAGGACATCTCAAGTTGATGGTAATTGTACTGTTGTCCCACGGTACCTTCCACTTTTGTCCTTTACTTAGAGAAGAATTTTTTCTCAGCCCCATGCAAGTCAACAGCCTGTTGATGCACAGATTTTGTACTTTCAGAAAAAATCTTCTCAGCCCCACTGAGCTAAAAAAAAAAAGAAAAACAGTGTTAAAGGTTAGGGGGTGTTTTCCTATTCTATCCTAGTAATATAATACGAATGGCTAAACACTGGACCTCTAATACAGAGAGAAGAACCTTTATGTCATTTCTTCCCTGTCTCCATTCCACAGAATCATTACAGTAAGATTGTGCCACAACATTAAAGAGAAAAAAGTGGTATGCAAATCCACACCTTTTCAAGATTGTGGGGTTTGGATGGGGTATTTTTTGTTGGGTTTTTGGTGGTGTTTTTTTTTTTTTTTTCCCCTATAAGTACTCATTTTCATAAGTACTACCCCCAAAGTCTAGAGTTCTACCTTCAATTTAATCATTATCCCATTTCCCTAACGTATTTGTAGGGATTTTATGATGTCTAGGAGAAGGAGTTCTTTCAACTTTTTAAGCTGAAGGTCAAAAAAGTGAAGAATTCAAGTGGACTCTCCAATAAAAGTAGCCATGTCCCAGGAAGGGCACCCATATTCCTAAGTTACAAAAGCAGTGGTTTATTAGATACGTATAATTTGCTACAGAAAAAAAGCTTTCGTTTCCAAGACAGTGTTTTAAAAGAAATCCATCTCCTAGCATGTTGGAACTCATAGATTTTTCTAGTAAACTCTTAATACCAGTTTGGACAATTAACAAAGACCTTCAGTTAATCTCAGAGGGAGGTTAAGTTGAACAGCAATAGGATATCAATATTTTTACAGTAATATTTTGATTGCTGACCCTATGATAACCCCACTAGTCCAACCTCCTCTTTCATTTATTAAAGCCGGCATATTTTGCAGAGTTCATCACTGAGACCAAGGTTTCCAGGCTGAAATCCCAGCAGGCAGTGCTGTCAAGTGCCACACTCAGAAGAGAGGAGTAGCATAAGTTTGAGAACAGGTACCCTCCAGTTCCTCCCTTGTCCTCTAGGAGTTGCTGTCCTTTGGTACCAGCCATTTTTCCCACTTTACTCAGCCACACACAAACTCTGAGTGCACACACTCGGGCACTCTCCCAGCTGATATGCAGAGATTACTATTTTTGAAGTGCCCAGAAGCACACCAGGCCTTTCACCAAAGACACAACATGAAGGCTGCTGTATACACATAGCTCAGATTCTGATCCTAATATCCTCATCCATGGCTCCCAAAAATGAGCTGAAAGACTACTTTTGATAGCACCAGTGTGGATCAGGCCTAATCACCTAACTCATGAACTTCTGGTCTTTTATGCCTCTGTCAGGCTGGGTACCTAGAAAAGACAAAGCACACTTACTGCGACACAATTCTGTACTCCACAGTAGGGCTCCTACTTCAAGAGTATATCCTGAATGTGGAAAATGTCCTTATGCAAAGCTCAGATTGTGTTCACTGCTGGTTTGCATTTGGTTTTTTTTTTTTTTTCCAGCATAGTAAGGCCTTCAGAATAGCAGTGAAGCTGCTGTATAGTTAACTGAACTCCTATACCATTAGGCAAATTAATTTTACATATAAATGATTTAAATTTAATCTGTGATTAGTTCTCCATATGAGCAGTGATACCACTATAGAATAAGTATTTTCCTTTTTAGAGAATTGCAGCATGATAAATAAATGAATAAAGACTTGTAGAAATGTATTCCAGCACATATGTTGAGAAGCATTCTTATCAGAAATCTTGGAAATCACAATATTCCCTATGGTCCCCCTAGTCTGCATTAAAAATAACTAAAGACTGTAGTCATCTTGTTTTTTTTTTTCAAAACATGAAATGCATTTTATGCAACAATGCCTCAGATGAGACACAAACTCAACAGAGCTTACAAATATTAGACATTAGCACTTTGCATAGCCTTGCTTCAGCTAACAGGCCCTATTGGTGACTGCAGATGCATCGAAACCCAGTTTTTAGATTAAAATTCATGAAATACATCTCACATTTTCACTGAAATGTCTATTGCTGGCTTTCTAGTAGTGGTGAGGTAGGAAGAAAGAGAGAGAAGACATGCAGAAATGTGGTAAGTAGTATTACTTCATTTGCCTCAGAATAGCAAAAAGATTTTGTGTTCTTCTGTAATCAGTTACAATATCTCACATTGCAGTCAGAAGTGTCTGTTCTGGGTCTTGATTCTTGAACACATCTCCCTCTGATAAAAATGAGATAATATTTGATGATTTTGGTGGTTGCTGCCCAGTTTTTTTGCATTCATGAGTCAAAATGGTTACTAGGACGAAGATCCTTGTTTAAGACATGCACAACAGGAATAAACACATAAAAAAGCTAGCATAACCAGTCTAGTTTATGAATAGTCAGGAAGAAGTTTACTTTTAAAGGCCTAGCTGTGCCAGTCTCATTCCTGATCACAAATCCACTTAGCAGCTCGTGTTCATTAATATCAGAAAAAGTAAGTACTGACAGTAAATAGCCACACAGGAAGTAGGTAAATTAAACCCAAAATCTCTAGATTTCTTCTAGATTTTTATTAATAGCCTCAGAATTCTGCTCAAGTGCTTCAGTGTTTACAAACAAGAACAAACAGGAAAAAAATGGTGGTTGCATTTGCTTATTCATAAGCATACTCTTGTCTGTTTTTGATGCAGGGTGTGATCCCATTAACTTGTTTGGTTGATAACCTCATATGACCCAACAAGTCACCACAGAATGACTCCCTGGCTATTTCTTTTTTTTTTTTTTCTTCCTTCTCCATGCCAGTGATTTCTTGATTCCTTCTCCAGTAGAGCTGCCTTGTTCAAAAAAACAGACTGTGTCAACTCTAAGCCTATTACTTGCACATCTGCTTAACAAAGTCTTGGAAAAGGATTGTAGGGTTATTTTTTTTTCCTGAGGGGGAGGGCTTGAGGTCAGACTGAGGTGCTAAGGATTTTTGTTTCAGGGTTTTTGTTTCTGCTTTTCTAATACGGACTTATCAACAGTAATTTGGAAAAAAAAAACTTGTTGAAATGTAAAAAATTACAACCACAGGCTAGTAGAAAGAAGAATATAATTTCTGTGCAATTTAAAGCCATCCTGCAAGGAGTGTTTGCTATAAGCAATACATTTATATCAGCAGAACCATTCCACAGTGGAAGCACTCACTCTGTAGTAGGCCTGTGAAATATATGTGAAAGGTTTTGTGAAATTCTCTTCTATGCAAACAAGCCTCATTGTCTCTGTAATCTTGCCTACAAGTAGTAGACTGGTATCCTTTAACAAATTTTTATTTTCTAGAATAAAAATCCAAGGTTTGTTGGGGTTTTTTTGAACAGAAAATTAACGTTCCAAAGGCATGGAATGCTCACCCTCAGATAGATGGAAAAATGAGAGAGAGGTAGAATTATAACTTCAGGTATATTAAGTTGTACTTATAGTAGCTGTCAGGCATCTGAGAGCATTTCTGGATTCCCATAGCCTAAGTGAAGTTTTTGACCACTGGCCTGCTACTGCACAGAGAAGGTGTGAACTTTTCAGGCAAGTCTCTCCATGACTGTGCTTCAAATCCAAAGGCAGTAGGGAAGAGCCCTAGGAAGAACGTTGCGTGCCATCTAGCAGATACTGTGTCCTCTGTCAGGAGAGCAAAAGGATCCATTCAAAGGCTGTAAATGTGTTTGTGTCTGTTAAGACAGACAGCAGTTTGTCATCATCCCATTTTTTTCACGGGCATCAGAACGGATGCAAAAGCCTTTATTGATTATTGCATTAGAGAGAGGAACCAAATTCTTCTTCGATGCTGTACCAATTAATTACAGCTGCATCATTATGCAACATCAGTAATGACACTAGGTAGTTTCACCTGAGATTATTAGTTTAAAGGTGAATAGCTGTTCAGGATTGTGGTAAGTGATAATCTAGCAAAAGCCCTGGAACAGAACAAGAAACATTTTGCCATGATTTCAAGTTAAAGCCAAACTCATGTGAGGGAAGACTTCAGAAACATTGAACAACTGGTAACTGCATCAGTTATTATCATCTCAGTTATACTTATTAAAGCAGAACTCAAAATTAGTGTAACTATACAAATTCAAAATTAATAATTAGCCAAAATATTAGTAATAAAGCCTCTGCCCCATAAAAATTCTGACCCTTGGATCTGGAGGCCATCTTGCTAATTTTGTCTTTAACATAGAATCATAGAATCATAGAATATGCTCTGTTGGATGGGACCCACAAGGATCATGGAGTCCAGCTCCTGGCCCTGCACAGGACTTCCCAAAAATCACACCATGGGCCTGAGAGCATTGTCCAAATGCTTCTTGAGCTCTGTCAGGCTTGGTGCTGTGACCACTGCCCTGGGGAGCCTGTTCCAGCGCCCAGACACCCTCTGGGTGAGGAATCTTTTTCCTGATATTCAGCCTGCCCCTCCCCTGCTTCAGCTTCATGCTACAGTGATGATAGGTTTTTATGCCTGGTCCCATGGGCTGTCTGCCTATGAACTATATTACAGAAAATGATAGATGAGTGTGTACAAAGCACGGGGAATAGAAACTTAGCTTTTTGTATAGCAAAGACATTCAAGAATCTGATTTTCTTTTAGTATGTGTTTCTCAGAATAGGATTCCCTGAGAGGTGCAGGGGTGGCGGGGGGAAAGAATCAAACAAGATATCAGTATTCACCAAGCTAAAATTTCCAAGTCTGAAAAGTGAGCATGAATGAACAGCTGTGATGTGTGCAAGACAGCCTGGTACTAATGAACAACGTTGCCAACAACACTGACAACATTACACTGACTTCCTGTGCTCAGTGTAGCTATTGAGAAGCTAATACATTAATGGTGGACTACTAATATAAATTAAAAGCTAAAGACATACAGCTTTCAGTCTGCCTTTCCTTCTGTCACTTATTTTGTACTGCCTGAATGAGCTATTACCTTCTTGTTTCCCTGAGATGTTGGTTCACAAGGGTAGAGTGAGCAGACTCAATTTCACTGAAAGTAATGGAGTGAGATTATCCAGAATTATTTCCAGTGGGCTGAGTTTGTTACATTCCTTCTGCTGTGAGAATATAAGTAAACAACTAAACACCTTTACTGAAAGCTGAGAATCTTCATAGTCATCACCTCTTCCTATTTCCTTGGATTAGTCCAGCATTTTGGGTTTAGCCATGCTCAATTAACTCATCCAGGAATTGGTCCAGTCAGAAACAGTTGATTTAAGTGAGATAAACTGGGCATCTGTTTGGAAAAAATGATTATCCAAAATATGCTTTCATCATGAGAAAATGAACTGTGCTATCTCCATATTTAAAAACATATGCTTCTAAATAGATTCCCTTCCTTTGAATGTTTAAGAAATAGAAAAGAGTAACATTGAATCTGAAACTGAAACAAGCAGGTATGAAGTAAAAATTTAGTAACCACTGTGTTAACATTTTAATGTACTGGAACTGGAACTTGGTACTAGCACCTTCATCAAACCACTATATAAACGGCATTGAATTAAAACGATTAAACCCAGCAATAAAACCAACCACTGCAGAAATGATTGAAATATGTAGGGTGCTTGCATGTGTTTGTACTGGTGGTAATAAAAATACTGCCATATTTAGTTACTGATTTGCTTTAGAATAGAAATAAAATCAGCTGACAACACTCGCCTGTTTTGTTTCAATTACTGAAGATTTTTCTCTTAAAAAATAGATTTAAAATTAGAGACATGGTTAATAATTAAGAGGGAACATCCATGGAATTGGACAATGCACAGAAATATACATCTTTGGCAGGTGATTAAATGCTGAATTGGAACTGAAGCTGTTGATAACCTCAAAATCTCTTTATTACAAGTGAACAGCAATGCTTCAGATACTATTGCTGTGATACTGGAATATAAATCAAGATGATAACAGCAACAAAGATATAATAATTTATTTCAGATGGGTTTTTTCCTAATCTCAACTGCATTTGAAAATATTTTTATATTACTTTTTGGGTTGATGAGCCATTAGCTAATTAATCTGCATTTAACAGCAGAACTAAAATTTTGTGTTTTCAAATGGGCCTCAGTCCAGCCTCCAAGAACAGGCAAATATGGGTGCAGTTAATAGATTTTAAGTTTCTACATGGAGCACCTCAGTTACTGATCTCCCTGAACTTCATCTTTGAACATTAAAAAGCTCAGGATTTGGCTATATGCTCCAAATGAGGCCAGTGATTGAAAAGCATGCTAGAGATTTAACTATTTGTAGCACTTAAAAGCACCTGTTGACAGATGTAAAAAGGGGTTTTATTTTTCGGGATGGTCAAATAATCATGTCATAAAATACATCTTCATGTAATCACATTTTAATATAGCATTTGGAAATGGTTAGGCCTCAACTGAATCTCTCACGCTATCCAAAGTACCCATTTGCAGGTAATAAAGGAAAATTTGCCAATAATCTGTGGTAAAATATGAACTGTACTGCTAATTCAAGTAGCACAGATGCAGCATGTGCCAATTTAGAAAATATGTGAAGCCAAAAGGCTACCAGAATCAATCCAATTTGTGCTGGAGTCACGGAAATGTTGGCTTTAGCTGTAGCACAGTTATGTACAGTTTACAAAAGAAAATAGGAGCTAACCAATCTATCAAGAGCAGACATGCAAAATGGTCCTTAAAGCTCCTCATGGAATCCAGATTCAGGAGAGCTAGGAAGAAAAAAAAAATAAAAAGAAGAAAAAGGATGTAATAATAGATGTACAGTAAACCAAATAAAGTAATTTCAAAATGACTAGAGAGCAACAGTAAACGAAAAATGCCTTTGAGTACACCATCTGTTTATCCATTCCATATTATACCTTTTCATCACAAATACCTAAAGTGGTATATTTGTGTTTCTGTAATGTATGGAATTCATTACATAGTTTTGCAATGAAATTATCACACTGTGGCTGGGACATCTGCACCCTGTCATATATCATTCTATTCATTTCTAGTTAATTTAATCCTAATATCTGCTTACATGACAAGACAGATGTTCAGCTATACTGTATCTTCCATAGTTTTCTGCCTTGAAGAAACTTTAAGTCACTGAAAGAACTAACATCTTTCAAACAGACATCTCACGGGTTTGGGAAGTATGTGTGTGCAGATGTGTGTGTATGCATGTTTGTGTTTATATGCCATGTTCTTTTTTTAAAGAAATGTGTTTTACGAAACAAAAATCTTCTACATCAACTTTTAAATACAAACATTTTTCATTTCATGCACATAAGTTTCTTTTGAAAAATGAACTTTACTAATAGTTTGGTATATTTGTTTAATAACATTCATAAATACAGAGTATTTCTTTCAAATTAACTTTTCACTTGAATTAGACAGATCCTTTTTTCGTCATTTCTGATTAGAAATTTTGGGCCAGTCATTCTCTTTGCCTTTTGAGCCTTGGCCCCCAAAACATCAAATATCAATCAGGCTTTCTGGCCAGCAGTGCTGCACATCCTGTCAGGCACGGATGGGCCAACCAGAAGAAGCTGTTGGATTCCACGTGTTTTGAAGCTGTTAATGGCATCATGCAGATGGATCCATGCCGTTGGTCACCGGTAGGATGTACAGAAACTTGGAGCACACTCACATGGGATAAGGTGCATGACCACAACTGTAAAGCACTTGCTTTTCATCACTCCTGTCACACTCCTCTTCAAGTGGCGCTGTCGAGGCTGTCAAAGAGCTTTGCTGTGCCTTCCACTTATAGCACAACATCTTCAGAACAGATTTGCAGAAGGTCTTAGGCAGACTTTGATATCTATTCCCCAGTCAGCTCCCCGTTTGCCACTTCTCAGCCCAATCTTTAATTCCTTTGAGCAGAACAGCATCTGACAGTGTTTCCTCATTTTGACTTACCTGAAGTCACACTTGTGACTTTGTGGTTTACAGGTCTACACCTCTGTCAGCCAAATCCCTTTCTTAGGTACACTTATTCACGTTCCCAAAATCTCGGCTCTATCCTATTAAACTGCTAGCTGGGTAAATACTGGGAATATCACCTGATGGCATTTTGCTGTCCTACAAATTATACAGGTGTTTAGAGGCCCTTAGATTGAGTAAAAAAAAGGTGTAAAATGTCTGACAACTCAGATGAAACAGAACTCTCTGCTGAAAGGGGATGCTTTCATGGCAACTCTTTTCAAACACATTTGAAGGAATATGTAAGTTTAAATTCTATGCCTGTAAGCTGCCAGATAAGCCAGAAATAAATTATACCCAGCTGTTGTGTTGGATAACAGCAACAGATTGCGTAATGGACACCCAGATAAAAACAAACATGAATTGATTCAGAGTATTAATTATCTAAAAATGGCAACTGCTCTTCCAGTTGTTTGGCTGATGATGTAGAGGGTGAAGTAATTCAGTTAGTTTATATTCACCTCTGGCATGAAGAGAATTTCAGGGAAAAAAAGCCCTGAAATTGCATCTAGCCATTGGGATGGATTCTTTTAGTGTCCTCACAATTTAGGACCATGATATCATGATACAATTTAAAGCAGGAACATGTTAAACAGGGATATCAGGCTAGGGACCGGCTAACATTTGTTAACACCCATTTGTATTTTAAAACAGAGTGTTTGCTTCATCTGTATAAATCAGTAGACACTACTTTTCCACTGGAATCTCTGAAACCCACAAAACAAAAATCATTGCTTGCTTTGTATGTTGGTGGCGTTGCAACATCATTTTCAAAGCTTCATAAAGATAGAGCAATTAAAAAAAGCAAACAGGTGCTGAGGTGTTTCAAAACTAATAGTAATGCAGTGAACTCCAGCATCTCTGGACTGCTCATTAATTACGTAAGCCTCTCTGCAAATAGGACAGCATACAACATTTGCTAACAATTATCATTTGTGTCTATTTCCACAGGCTTAGGAAAGGAAATAACTGTGGTATATGCTGGCAAATATAACATGTTCTGACTCTGTGGCATGAGACCTTCAGTTTTCAGTAGTGAACGCTAAAGTTTGGATGGCAAAGAACATGACTCCAGTAACAGCTTTAGTGAAACTCCACTGTCACCAAAAATCTCAGCAGTTACCGATGACAAGTTCTTAAGAACCCCAGATTTCTCCCCACTGAAGAAGTGCAAAGGGATGACTATCAGGAATTAAGCCAAATTCCAGCATAGAACGGCTGAGTGTTGGTAGGCTGCCTAATACATTTGAGAGGTTTTAGGTTTCTAATATGGAATGGATTAACATTGGCAGTGGGCCTAACACCCTCGTGTGATACGAAACAGTAGCATAAACCCTGGGACTTTTGGGGGGTTGTAAGATTATTTGTTTACTGAAGTGCATTTGCATAGGTTTGTTTTTTTGGTTTTTTTTTTTTGTTTGGGGTTTGTTTGTTTGTTTTTTTGTTTGTTTTTTGGGTTTTTTGGTGTTTTGTTTTTGTTTGGTTTGTTTTGTTTTGTTTTGTTGGGGGGTTTTTTTGGTGTTTTTTTTTTTTTTTAAGGAAAAATTAAAAAGAATAAAAACCCTTAAGGAAATGTGAATTCCTGACTAAGACTGCTGCTTGCAATTCCCAGAATGGAGACAGTCTTCCCTCTTGGGGAGAGTTTGGTCTATTTGTTGACATCAGGTAACAAGGTTGTTCAGTCAAAAAATATATGTACTTAAATGAAAAGTGAGATATAACTGGAGTGAACAAAGAGTTTATGAAATAGAAGTATAGAGTATGAGATTAAATTTTTAGGAAAGTGAATGTACAAAATGATTAGGCAAACATAGCTCTGAAGATCATGCAGGGAGACTCCAGAAAAATAAGCAATTGAGTTTGTTAGACTGGATGGTTTAACTTGCAAATAAGCCCATAAATAGGGAATAGCACTAAATATTTTTTCTTACCTGAAGAACTTTTAAGCATTATACTAGATGTAGATGTTTTGCAAGCATGGTTCATTTATCTTGCTGCACTGTTTTTGTGAGGGAGTGTTGTACGTGTCTGCTAAAACAAGTCAAGACATGATTGTAACTGTGATCCAGCTGATTTTGGGTCTGGTTGTAGAGCAGCTGCTGTTTAATCAGAGCCCAGGAGCCTTTATATATATGCTACAGAAGTGTGCATTCAGTGATAGATATCAGTTGTCTTTACTCAAATTACTCCAGTGATGGTGCAGGCTTTTGACATCAGGGATGTCATAACAATATTTTGAGAAAGTTTTAAAAGTTCCTTAAAATCTTGAGTAAGAAGATTTGTACATTATCTTTTTAAAAGGCACCATTTTTTTTTTTTTTTTTTTTAGCTGCAAGTTGTTTTTTCTTTAATTCAGAGCAAGAAAAGAACGAAAGATCTTTTTCAGTGTTGAAAAGGGTTCTTTTTTGGTAAAGAACTTTAAAACACTCTTTTGGTTTGCCTTTCTTATATATTGTTCCCTCATATATATAATATATTTATATGTGAAACACTGATTGAATAAGAAAAGTAGAAGTCAAACTTCCAAAATTCAAGCCCCAGACATGAAATCAACCTATTGTGCAATCTTACTTAAAAACTTTTTAACAATACATGTTTAGGAACTTTATCGGGCAAGAATCTAGTAGCTGTGAACCTTAGCTGGCTCTAGGGTGAGCAGACAACTAAACAGGGATTTAGAAGAGTTCTGAAGTGGAAACAGAAAATTAGATAGAATTTTTCCTGTGGATAAAGCATTAAATGGCTTTCAAGTCTGTTCCAAAGAACATTAAAATGCACCTGAACAAAACTCTACTATTTAGACAACTCCTAAAGACTGGTAAAACAAAATTAGAAGAATCAAACACATACAGAGGAAGATTATGGTGTCTGAGTCTGTACTTATAACAATATGACAGGTTGATAAATTTGAACTGCAAAAGTTACAGGTTGCAGCAGAACAAGGATCTCATTCAGCCCCCTTCATCTCTTTGCTGAAGCAGTGGATAATTAAAATTTTAAAATTCATTATTTAGAGCAAATCACTAGATTGAATAATCCTGGATGAATATAACCACACTGATTAAAAAATTTTTTTACATGTTCCTCTATAGATAAAGAACATAATTTGTTTTATTACTTTAAATTTTTATTATTTTCACTAGAAAATAATCACAAAAGTAAAAGCATAGAAAAAAATTCTTTTCTTCTAGTGTGTGCAAGTGTGAGCAAGGGTCTTTGAACCCTACCCAGATACAGGGCTCACAACTTTAAATAAAGTCAGTTGGAAACTATTTCCCATTTCTGTAAGAATCTAAACGTTCTCCATGATAAAAATATAAATAAATCCACAAGGATTGCATCTCACATTGTGAGAAACATTTGTCATAAAACTCATCTGGTTTCAAGCCCTTTTCTGCAAAACACAAGACTTCAAACTCAGACAACATTCAAGTGAGCTGGTGTTGATGGATGGCTTTGATATATTACATGTATAGCACATGGTTATGTTTCTTCCCTCTCGTAGCCAAGTCCAGTTTTAATAGCAAGGGACAACCTGGAGTGGCTTTGTCTCTTTTAAAAATTTATAAAGCAAACAGAGCAATGTAACCTCAGTGCCCACTGGGACTCTACAAAGCTGTCATACTACCAGTGTATAAAAATATAGAATCATGCTAGAAAAGTTATTTTTAAGTATTGAGTTTATTCGTACCTGGAGAACTCAACACAAATCAATGCATGAGGATAAACAGAAGAAAAATACTCATATAAACCAAAATTGCATGCTATACTTGTTTTAACAGAGGTTGGATGTTCAGGGGAGTTGTACAAAGTTGAAGATGACATATAGCACCCTGGATGGATACTCTACACCAATTCTTTTTGGAAATCCTTGGGTTTTAGTCTTTATTTTTAAAAGGCCCAAAATAGCAAGATAACTCATGTTTTTAAAATGCTATTGTAAATATTAAATACACGCAGGACTTGCCCCCCTATCCTGATTCCTTGAAGGCCTCATTCACTACACTTGCAAGTCACTTTAGCTACCTCTGTGACACAAATGATCCCACTGACTGACTAGGCAACCTTTGATTGCACTCCATTTGCAGCTTTCTGAGCCAGTGGGTAGCTCTAAAAAGTGCCCTAAAAGAAAAAGTTGAGGTTTCATCCTGACAACATGCAGCACTATTTTTTCCCGTTAGTTTTTATACATTTAAGTCATTAGGGAACTCTGAATGTATCAATTTGTTGCCTCAATAGCATGAGGTAGCTGCTAAATTTATTTGGTTTATACTTGGTGATTAAGGGAGACCGATTCTCTTTTCCTGCCCTTTGAGGGAGCTTATGGTGTTATGGGGGGCATGTCAGCAATAATTAAGAAATATCCTGGTACAAATCCCAAAAGATACATATTTTTATAAGTAATTCCCCATGGAAAAACTTTAAAAATGATGCACTTGTTCTGAAAACGCTTCAGGCCTTCTCTAAATAGATTATATTGCTGGTTTTTTTAAGAGTGCGTGACTTGAGGTGAACATTTTGCTTGCAACTCATAAAATCATAGCACAGTTATGTGAGGGAAAACACAGGAATAATCTGCAGTGAATTTCAACGCCTCACAAAGGATTTATCATTCAGACAATAATCCAGCTTCTTATTTTATTCAATTGTAATGCAGTAAGCATGATTGTTTCTTATAACGGTCACAACCAAAAATATATTTTGTTGGCTTCACACTTACTACTTTTTCACAATTTTCTTATGTAGACTTTCCTCTCATTTGGACTCCACGGACTGAATTTCTTTTTCTCTTTAGATGTTAGACTTTTAGTGTGGTACATATTTCAAAATGTTTTTATACTGCACAATGCCTTAAGCCTTATGGTGGGTGTGCTTTGCACTCCAATTTTCCTCGCAAGTTCATGTGGAATAATTGCATCACTTAGCAGGACATCAACCACAGATGCAGTCCTTATAACAATAACCTGTGTGTCAGCTGATTTAAAGATGCTTCCACTTCTCGGTTGTAATAAGTTTTGCCTAGTTTAAAAGAACTGAACATCAGCTATTAAAAATATAGGTCCAAACCCAACCAACCTAACCTGTTCCATCTCCTACTTAGAGGGCAGTGAAAGGAAAAGGAGAAAGGGATGGAAAATAGAGCACATATAAATTGAGATGAAAACAGAAGAGGAAAAAAAATGAGAAGAGGCCAAAGGCTAGAAGAGAAAACTTTGAATAAAGACAGTAATTCAGTAAACCTGTAAGCATGCATTGACACTGTTTTTGCATGCCAGTCTGGGGTACTGCAGTGGTAATAACCCTGGTGCATATATGGAATTTCTTTGGCTACAAACTTGTTTAAAACCCTCAAGACTTTAGACACCCAGCTCAGAAACTCGGGCTCCAAGAGGTATCCCTGTTATCCATCCCAGTAGCTGTGACCTACTTTCCTTATGGTCCACTGCCTTGCTGAACTAACGCTACAAGCTCCCAAAAGTAGGCTCCAACACGGAAAAGCTCACAGTACTGGCACTATGGCACAGTAAGCAATGTGCCTCTGTAGATATTGGAGGTGGAGGGGTGGAGGTTTTTCAGGCAGGACACTTTGAGTAGTAGCAACATGCTGTGTGCATTCCCAAGCAGCTTGGGAGCACCAGCTTAACTCACACCACCATTTTATCAGCTGAAGTCACAACTGTTAAGTGATTCATCCTATTATTACATACAAAATCCATGTCTAACTTGGAATCGGATTCCAGATTTTCTAAATATGATGATATTGTTCATCAAACCATATTTCTTACTTTGAAGGGATATAGTTTAATTCATGTACTTCTAATCATGTGTTAAAGATCTATCTTCTCCCTGCACATCACAGCAAGTGTAATAAAAAAATACATGCTGGTTATTTAAACAGCTGCTTATGGCACTTGTATTTATAACACATATCAAAATGGGAAGGCAGAGGTTGAAAGAAACAGATTCAAGAACAAAACTCCTCGTCCTTCAGGCAATGAAGGTCAGGGCACATAATGGAGCAGTCACACTGACCCTCCCAAGGGAGCTGCATTTGACACACCACATTTTGGTGCTATTTTCTGGTCCGTCATGGAGTTGTATAAAGCACTGAGCATAGTTAAGAGGCTGCCTTTTGCCTAGATTTCAAGAGGGATATAAAAGATGTAATCACAAAAGATGATTATATTTTACATGCAGTGTCCTTCTGATTAATATTGATCTATCCATAAATAGCAAGAGCTCAAACAGCTGAGCAAGCCTGGATCCAAGACCCTTTGCCCCATCACCCTTTCAAAGGTAATTATGTTTAAAAATAATCTTCTGCCCTCATGAGATACTCTGGGCTGTAGGAAGATAACTAAATGTGAAATCTGGAACAGGGATCTATGAAATCTGCCACAGGGAAGTGACTGACTGTAAAATATTAGAGATCAGCACATACCAGTAGAATCATACAGATGTACCAACCAGTGGGTAGTAGTCCAATCCTCTTCTGTTTCTTCCACATGGATAAAGCAAGAAAGATTAGGCATAAGAGAAATTGCCTGTTAGAAAGCAGCTGATGCTTATTCAGAGACATGGACGACTATAGGAGGAAAGTCCTTATGCGTTTAGAGGGGAATATTCTCCTGCAAAAATTGCAGCAGTAGTGTAGAGCCTTGTTGATTCAAAAGCATCCCTGAGTGCTACACCCTTTCTTCTATCAACATCCGTGCATTCGCACAGCTATTGACTGCTTTGATCCATCTTCTCTCTGATCACAAGTATTTTCTTAAATATTCAAGAGAGGGTGAACTACACTAAGCAGCACACTGATGTCCAGGAGGAGGAAATCGTACCTCAGATTTCCAATGTCTTGTATATACATGCCCTGCCTGCCTCACAATGGTTTTTATCCATATTCAGGGCCTTCCTTTAATACAAACAAGTATCTCTGAAGTTGTGTACCAGGATCTGTACCTGCCTTCCTCTCATCTCTACCTTCTTGCACGGGTACAGATCCTCTTGTTCTGCAAGTCCCTTAAGAAAGTCAAAGCAAAGCACCTTTAGCATAAGAGCAGGGATTCAAGAGTCTGGCTCAAGTTTTCTCTCCCTTTGATCTTCCCACAATCTTCCATTGTCACTTCCATGCACTATTGCAGTTATGATTTGGTAACTCTCAAATTAAGCTGCTGCTGTAGAAAGCTGGGCTGGAATGCTACCATGTGCTTAAAGCTGACTGTAAGTATGAGCATCCAACTGAACAGTCACAGATTACAATTCATTTTTTAAAATACCAAAAGTATCCTACCTTTACATTTAAAAAAATTCTGTCATGTTAAATCACTTATAAAGAAAAAAACCACATTTTTAAATTTAAAAAAGAAGCAACATTAAGGTTCAAAAAAAAATTTTTATAATGTCAGAACTCTGCTCTAAACCTTGACCTGGAATCTTAGATCTTATTTTTTAATTTTCTGAAGTCTGGGTTGGTTTTTTTTCAGTTCGTGAAGAAACTGAGACATGAAAATGGGATTTTTTAGCCAGTAACTCATACATTTAGATTTCTGGGTTTAGGTTTTGGAAAAAATGCACCTAGTTGTTTTCTTATTACAATACTGCTGGTTTTGTTCACCGGTCCATATTTTTCTTGGAATGTGGTAATGTGGAATGTTTTAAATTAGGGGTTTTACTTTTTACTATCCAATGTCTACTAAATAAGTCCATCATCTCATTCTAAAATTGTGAAGCAGCAAACATACACTTGTAGCCAGCAATACATATATTTTTACTCCAGAGAACTGCTCTTCTGTTCTAAATTTACTGCAGAAAGTTTCAGAGACAAAAGAAGGGCTCCTTGCCAAACCTAGCTTTGCTTCTTTATAATAATCCTTTAGGTCTCTTCAAATATCCTAACTAAATATTGTAAACTGCTGAGAAGTTTCCAGCAAGACTATAAGAGATAAATAACAGTTGCTAAGCTTCAGCTGACTTAACATTTTGTACATAGAATTGTTTCAAATGAAACTACAGAACGAATGAAAGCATTAGATTGGATGCAAATATTAATCAAAGTCATATTTTATACCCTAATTTTAATTATAATCAGTTTTTGAAACATGAGCCATACATTATATTAAAAATATACAGGATATGATCCCTGCTACTGCAACCCACTGCATATTTTGCCTCCCACCACAACAATCCCTATTGTCTGCTGAATACACATGCTGTTTGGAATGTGCACTGATGGGTGCATTAGCAGTGTTGAGAGACCCTCAGGAGGTTTGGATTTGGGGTTTGGTTTAAATAAGAAATTTAAAGCTGGAATTACAATCTGATACTTATTTGAAGCTCTAGAAGACTACCCAAGAATTCCTTTTCTTAAAATCAGAACAATTGACCTTGTAATTGATGCACTGTGTTGGCTCTTGTTCCCAGGTCTGACACACTTGTCATCTGTAGAGAGATTTCTAGTCCTAAAATTTGGGCTAATAACTCAATAGTTATCCTAATTTGTGTTACTCTGCTTATTCTACTGTATCTGAGCAGGAACAGTCTCTTACTATATGTACACTGTGTAAAATTATGGTCTCTCACTCCCAGTTGAATCTCTAGGTACTGCTACAAGGGTTATTAGCCACGCTTCATTTTTTTGTTTTTTTCAGAATAAAAAAAACTTCCCTCCACACCCCACCAATCCAACAGCTTTGGACTCCACAGCTTGATGTTATATTTCCAAAAAAGGAGAACAGGAATTCTAGAGTTTCAGTGCCTCCTTAGCAAGACATTTTGCCCAAGGTAAGAAATTGATTCTGCCTCGTACAGACTGAAACAGCCCAGTGAAACGCTTCCTAGATTGCCTTTTCAAACATCATGGCACTCCCTGCCCGAAAAAACCCCACCAAACAATCCAGTACTTGGAATTGCAATGGACATCTCAGAACCACAAGCTATGATCGCTTTCAGTTTGATTTGAGTGCTCTTTGATTGTCATTGATAGTGGTTTTGCAGTGGATTTACTAAGAACCAAAACTGTGTCCTTTTAGAAGCAGTTCACTTGGAGAACCCCACCCCCAAGCTCATGTGGTAGCTGTGAAGGTACAGACATTTTCCTCAATATTTCATAAAGCACGAGTCCAAGAGGACCCAAATTTAAAGAAGGAGAAGGAAAGGATTCCTCATTGAGCCATTTAGAATACTGTACTATACTCAGGTATTGTCCTGAAGCCCATGGACTTGCACATTTCAGATTGTGCTGAACAATTAAAGATGCCTCCTTAATCTCATTCCTTCCACCACTGCTCCCATGCAAAATTTTCTAACAGTTTGCTTGAAAGGCTCCAATAATTTCTGTGTGGGGTGGGTGTTGAGCAGGTGCATGTGAAGAACAGGGTGGTACCCATTCAGGTGGCATGGAGTGATTACCTTAGGAATTGATGCCAATGTACTATGAGTATCATAAGAAATACTGACACTTTATGGGTAACATTTCTCATATTTTTTTATAAGGATCAACACTTGTACAGCTCAGGTAACAGGATTGTGGACAAACCCCTTACCTCCCATCAAGAGTTATGGTGCTTTATAGCCCAAGATAAGACAGGTGGGAAGTTGTGCCCTTTAAAATACCATGAAAAAAACTTAACAAGAGAAGTTGGCATATAATAACTTCTCATTAGAAACTTTTCACCTTCTAAGCACATTTGCACCAAACCAATCACCTCTTCTCCCCTTTCCCTAATGCCAGCAATATCGTATTTGTAGATTTGAAAATATTTAGATTTAAGAGTTTGGGTTGGTTTTAACATAAAATAAGGCCAGTCAGGAATACAACAGACACTTGGTGATTTTTGACTTCTGTGGGGAGCATCAGTGTTCTATTAATAGGACTAATGTTACCTGAAAGTGCTCTCGGACTGGATTTGTACTAGACAGACATACATTTACTGCTAGGGTTGATACATGGAACCTGGAAAATCAAAAGAGCAGGTTAAGATAGTACTACTCTTCTGTTCTTCCTCATGTTTATTCTTCAGTTTCTAGTCAGCTTGTATAACAAGGAACAGCTGCAGAACAGGCAGGATCTATAAATGAAAACAGAAACAACAAAATGTCACATTTTGATAGTATTAACTAGTATTTTCATGTGTGTTCACACTGGAGATTGTGCCAAACTATTCTGAATGTTCTATGAACATTCACACTTCCAAAAACTTTGACAAAAACTGGATTTCGGTTATGGTTCACACACGTACTCTTGCAGGAGGCAAGATTTTCATCACGTTCACCAGAATGCCACTAACTGAAGGAAATGCAATAAACCGAAATAAAAACTGAAAAGAAACAACTCAGGCTTTATTTGTAATAACATTGACAGTAGACAATGTTTTTCCACAAAATGAGTTATTCTTTTTGTTTAATAAATCTGTTCCCAGAAGGGCTCTGGAACAGATATTTGTGTTCAGTACTATGTGAAACTAACACATGCATGCAGACTCACAGCTCCCATTCATAGAATTCATTGTTATATCCAAAAAAAGTGTCTCTCACAAAGACACTTTATAGAGCAAGGATGCACGAGATTTTTTTTTTTTTTTTTGTAGCAGAGCACATCTTTGTGTTCACTTCCATGGCAGCACTAGAACAGCGTTGAATAGCATCCATATGGGTAACTCAGTCCTGACATTAGTTCTTTGGCTTCAGCAGATTGCACAAAAGGTGCATTTCCTTCCTTGGAACGAGACTTTTAAGATGAGAGTCTCTCTTAGTGCACACAGTTAAATGTGTTCCAGTTCTGTACTGAAAGCCACACAGGTGGATTTCTGCTCCTTAGCTGTAAAGTACTGCTCAATAAAGGTTTCTGTTGCCAGACAAAGATTAGATTTCAATGCCAGTAAAGTTGAAAATTAATTTCTCTTAGGGTGAACGACTTCATTCCATTTGAAGAGCAACCATATACATACAACAGAAGAATCTACTATAATACTGTGGAGGGAGGAAAGTATGGTAAAGGTCTTTCCCTTGATAAATACACAATCTCAGCATTCCAAAATTACACTCAGGTGGGCTTCCCTGCCAGAAAGTAGCATGGTAGCTAAAAGGTGTTTTATCATCAACCTGCTCAGTGTAGGTGAGGTTCCATATTTTGCCATCCAAGGTTTGTTCTGCATAGAACAAGGCATCTTGCAACAGCTCAAAAAACACATGGTTTTTACTATGTACTATACAACAAAAGGGCCAAAGAAAATATCAAACGGGGATTCTGTTGCCCAATTGCTTTAGGGCATTTAGTCAAGGATGTAGAAAAAAATAACCAGGCTCCTCTTCACTTTAATAAATAATTACTTCTGCAAAATTGAGTAGGAAGATGAGAAAACACTGTTCCGTTATTGCCTTTCTGAGAAAATTTTATTCCAGTCCAAGCACCTAACTGTAGAGTTAGGAACATCTGTTCAAGGGGCAGGACTAAAAACATGTTCCTTCCTTGTTATTTTACATTAACTGGTCTGGCAATTTGGTCCA
Source organism: Pachycephala philippinensis (assembly GCA_013397055.1). NCBI lineage: Eukaryota > Metazoa > Chordata > Aves > Passeriformes > Pachycephala > Pachycephala philippinensis. Next base: position 1,311,123 of record VWZT01002559.1, on the reverse strand, counting down.
TCTTTCTCTCCCTATTTCCACAAGTGAATGACCCTCTTTATGAATTTTTCTCTTTGGTACTTAACTCATTCCTTGCATTGCACAGAGAATGTGGATTCTAAATGTGATCCAAATTCTCCAAGCTGGCAAAGTACCTGCAAGAGTTGTGTTACCATACAATGAGAAGTTACAATTCTAAGTTAACTTTGGGATTCTCTTTGTGATTTGCCTTACTAAATGTAACTTGGTTTTAGGCTTGTCAATTACTATTTACAATTTTACGTGCTCCAAAGTAGAGCAAAGATCCCCCAAATATTTTGTGTGTGGTATTTTTTGTGTTAAACACTGCACAAAAACACACAAGGAAACAGTTCTCACTTTAAAAAGCCATGTACGCAAACAAGCAAAACCATGAAATGAAGCTTGTACTGAATATTTCACTGCTAAAAGTCCCTATACAACTCCCTATTTTTTTACCAGAGTCTTAGTACTAAGACACTGTATCATCACAGCAATTTAAAAAATTATTTCTTAGGTATGCATGGAGCTGATATTTCACTGTCTCCTTTCACAGATTTCAGTGGCAACCATTCACACACATTATACATGTGTTTAATTTTTTATACTGTGATTTCAAGATGAGGCTCGAGCCCCAAGGTGTCTTCGTTAAATAAATGTATCATTTTAATGCACACACACACACAAAACCTTACTTGGAACACTGCTGTCTCTGTGTGTGTTACTCCAGAATTGAAAAAAGGAGAAAGTGGGAGGAGAGGGAAAGTTAGGTTTTACAGTAGTCTTATTTTTAAAATGTAAATGAAGAAATCAAAGAGAGGTTGTGTCAAAATGTACTCACCAGTTCTATTGTGGTCTAAGGAAATTTCAGTTTTCAAAGGTCATCTTGAGCTGTGGTTTGGGTTAATTCCTGCAAGGACTGGGGTCCAGCTTTCAAAGTCTCATGGTTTTGCACTAGAGAGAGGCTCAGAGAGGAAGAAAAAGAGGAGACTGTTGTCAAAGAATAAACCTATATGTGGTAACTAATTCATCACTACACATTCTTAATTTTCTCTAGCAGAGTAATATTTTTGCATGTTTATGTCAGATTGCGTTCTTCTTCGGGTTCCCATGCTAGGCTTCTGTCAAGGTAGAGATCTCTGCAAAGTTACTGGGTCAGAATATGAAGCTGCTGGTCAAATGTGAAGATGTAAGCCTCTCTAACACCACTGGCTAAGTAGTCCTTGTGGAGGTCTTTAATGCTGGGAAAAGAAAATGCTCTTCAGTAGCTGCTGTTCACATCGAATGGTGGCTGTGTGTGATGTCAGCTCCTTGGTCCCTGGAATGATATGAAAGAATATGAACTTCTGCAGTTATTTCAGTAAAGGCTGCATTAAACCTTACTCAGCTCACAGCTGGCCTCTGTTCTTAGGGTTATTTCTACATTTGAGCCATTGACAGGGCAATGTTCAATGCATGAACAATTCGAGCAGTAGGATTCAAAATCTCAGTCCTGTCTCACTTGTTTGTTACACCTCTGGTACTCTGTAGCCCTTTGGGATTTGTTACAGGAAGAAAAGTGCCGAAAATCTCCAAACTACCTCACCAGTAACTTTGTGAAATGCTTGCCTCCTCTTCCACCCTCCTTCCCACTTCAAGGATAGATCCGGCTAGAAATTACTGAGAATGAAAAAAAGAAGAAAAAGAAAGCAGCAAGGTTAAGGCCCACAAAGGATTTTCAAAGACAGCCTGCCATATGAAACTAAAAAGTGACTCTGTATTACTTGAGTAGTTCACACAGATAACAGGAGGGTTATCATCACAATGAGTTTTAGAAGCATAACATCCACGGAGATGATTCACCACCTCTACCCTCACTCAGGCTGTTCCACTAGACAGAAAGCAGTGCAAAGTTGAGAAAGCATCAAAGTCTTAATCTTGTTCCAGATCCATTCATTAATAGCAGTATTACTATTTAAAAAAGCATAGAACAGCTGAGGTTGAAAAATACCTCTGCAGATTCTTTAATCCAACTCCTCTGCCCAAAGCAGGGTCAGCTACAGCAGGTTGACCAGGACCATACCCAGCTGGGCTTTAAATTTCTCCACGGGTAGAGACTCCAGAGCCTCCTTAGACAACCCGTGTCAGTGTCTGACCACCCTCAGAGTCAGAGCATTTTTCTTATATTTAATTAGAATTTTTTGCATTTCAGTTTGTGCTCACTGCCTCTTATCTTCTCACTGGATGCCACATTTCTTAGTGATGGTCCATAACTAAAAATTCTTCTCCCCAGCCCCGGCCAGTAGTTTTTTTTCTCTCTCAATTTAAATTCAGCTCTGACCCCCATATCAGGAGCCATAAAGAAGAACTACAGTAAGAATTGCTTTATTCTAATACTGAACCAGATATTCATTAAGGACATGAGGTTGTTTCTTCTTTGTCATGCTTCTCACTACAACTTTCTCTGCTTATCTTCCAGCAGCATTTTTTTTGTGACAGGAAATAAACAACATAAAGCATAACATTCAGTGAGAAGGCCATGCTCTGATCACTAGCTCTCTCTGTGAAGAGTTATCCCAGGCTTCCATTCCCCCTGCTAACTATCAAGTAGCTGAACTATTTAAAAATTAAAATAATTTTTTTTTTTAAGTCTCTGTTAAGCTGAGATCTTTTCCTGGCAAGTTCACGGCTGGAATCAATTTTTATAGCCACATTACCAAACAAACTAAAAATACAGGGCTTAATAATGAAAGACCTGGTACTACCTGAAGTATAATGGAACAGGCGTGCTGCTGTAATAATTCCTTTAGGCCTAGAGAAACTAAGCAATGTTAATTATTAATCAAAAGCAAAGCACCCATTTTTAAACATTTTTTTCAAGGAGATGTGCTCATTTAATTTCTTGCTACTACATATTATTTTGTATCAGCACCTGTCATTCAAAGCCAGCAACACTCTCACCACTGTGAGGACAATGATCAGAAACAATACCCACAACCCACACAGCACAAGGCCTTAGGAAACCATTGAACTAATCAGTGAATAGTGAATAGTTCAGAAATAGTTCAGAAAATGAGCACTCCTAACAGAATCCCAGAATCACTAAGGTTGGAAAAGACCTCCCAGATCATGGAGTCCAACCTTTGACCAACCATCACCACGGCACTAACAGGAAAATATAGTTTAATCACTGCAGCAAAGACTACCTAAAATATATATATGGGGCCAAAAGTAGATTATGTTTGTTTTAAAACCATAGATATCAAGGAAATTTCCCCAAAGGTCCTTTGGTTTCATAGAGGTCTTATTTCTGAGCTTTCCTTGTGGAATACAAAAAGTTTCATCTTCTTTTGTTTTTCTACAGCCTCTGACATGGGAGAGGTGAAGAAAATCAGTTTGCTACATAATTGCTTAGTTCTGAAGGGACATCTGGGAAGGAGAGGTGAAAATAAAGTGAATGGAGTGAAAACTGCAGTCAATAAAAACTAATGTGAATTTTAAAACGATACACCATCAAACAAAGGCTTTATAATCCAGGCTTAAAATGCTCTTGCTTCAGTCATCTCATATTCATTCTTCATTTTCTCATATGCTGATCTTGGTCATCAGTCTGGAATGATGTACTATTTTCTCACTACAACCTTAAGGTTGCTGTGAATTAATTGTATGCCTCTTTCAGTCCTCATTACAGTCTTTGACACAAGGATGAGTTTTCACAGAAGTGGATGCCAGGATGTTCTGACTTTCATTGAATATTCTCATTAATCCATTCTTAGGACAAAGACTAATGATAAAGAATAAGCACAGATATTAATTATTTTATTTCTCATGGCAATTTTGGGGATGTAATGAGAATGGAATGATCACCCCTTTTTGGTTCTTAAAGTAAGAGGGTTTTTTAAGTATATAAAAATATTCAAAATTAATTTATTCTTGTAATTAAACCATAAGACCAGAAGCTTAAAACACATCGCATTAATTCATTTCTTGTGCCAGTTTTAAGGGCCCAGACCTGTAAGTGCCAATTAGAGTGAACAGAAGTAGAGGATACAGGTCAGTGGAGAGCAGAGTACCACAAATTATTTTTTTCAGAAAATGTATGTGCTGAAAATATACAACAGCATAGTCCTAAGATATCAACAGGATGTAATATTATATCTGTTTGTATTTCTATTAATTTCAAATAGATGTTCTGTATTAGCGGCTGTACATTAACACAGTTTCTTGGTTATCCATGTCTTTCACCTCAGTATGGATGGCATAATAACTCATGGTATGTCTTGCCAGAAATCAGTGAATAGTTGAACTGTACCTCATCAGACAAACACAGTGTTTTTTAAAAACAGCTAAACCTATCATGATTATTTTTGAGAGACTTACTACAGAGTAAAATCCATATGATTTTCATGATATGCCAGTCTTTGAAAGAACAAGTACTGGGAGAGGAAATGTATTATCCCATACGGGAAAGTTATTGGGGAAATCTAGGCTGTTTGAATTGTTCAGAGCAGCACAAGGCCCTTAACCCTCAACAGTTTCCTCTGCTGGCCCTTTCTTCTAGAAACTTAAGAAAGGAGAAGATAGGAGGACAAATTTCTGTTGCATTCCATTTAAACCCCAAGAACCACACTTGTTTCAGCAAGAGGCAGATGGGATATTCTAACTACTGAGGTGATTAGGGAATTATTGATGATGCTGTCATTTATGCCAGGACAGGAGAAGAGTGTGAAGAATCCCATCAAGGCACATCATTACTGCCAAGCAATTTTTTAAGGTAAAGATTTGCATCAATCCTTTTTTCATGAGCAACTTCAGCTTATCCCTCAGATTTCATGGTTTTGGAGCTATATCATAGCCATGTTTTGATTTAGAGCAGAAAAAATACATGGCGAATTTCAAAATAATTCCATTAATTTGGAAGTGTTTCATTACAGAGAGGAAGTGGTGGAAATATTACCAAGGGATAGATACTTGCTGTCATAATGTGTCGGTGAACAGGATGAAAGCAGTGCCTTGCCTGTGTGCTCAACCCATTCCCAGACAATTCCACTGATCCTACTTACTGAGTGATTCCACTCCATCTTCCACTGACCCTACTCACCTTCCAAATGCCCAACTCAAGGACATACCTGTTGTTGGCCCAATCAGGGATCCTTAAACAAATACAAGGAATTGTATCCCTGCACTACAACTTCTGAGCAACAGTGGCACGTTTGTGCTGAGCCACCAAACAGATCACAAAACATGAAAGAGAAATGACAAACAGGTTTCTCTTGGAATATCCGTATTAATTTGGAAATTTTCCCTCTTGTTGACATTTATGTAACTGCATGACTTCAGTATTTCTTACACCCTTATTTCTGAATAGCACAGTGCCTGTGGAATATAATCTATTTTCTATGCATTACACAAATGTAGTCTATATAAACTGCATTAAATTTATAGAGCAAGACCAATACGCTAACAACTCTTATCCCAGCTGTATTCAGCAAAGCCACAGAATAGAACAACAGATATTCAGGAAAGCCATCTGCAGTCTTCAAATCTAATCTGATGTTTCCAAGCCAGGCGTTATTTTTTGTGTTGGTGGTTGGGTTTTTGGCTTTTTTTTCAAGTGTTAGTCATCCATATGGATATCTGTTGGACAGGAATCTATCATTTTTATTTCAGGTTCTCTAAAGGCTCTCTTGCAAAAATGAGAGAATCATGGAATGGTTTGTGTTGGAAGGGACCTTAATGATCATAGAGCTGCCATGGGCAGGGACATTTCCACCAGACCAGGTTGCTCAGAGCCCCATCCAACCTGGCCTGGAACATTCCCAAGGATGGGGTGTCCACAACTTTCCTGGGAAATTTCTTCCAGTATCTCACCACCCTCACAGGAAAGAATTTCTTCTGTATACAAGAAGGGAAAGTCACATAAATATATCAAAACTCTAGAGGACATTGAAACAAACAAACAAACAAACAAACAAACAAACAAACAAACAAAACAAAATAAAACCAAAAGAAAAAGTAATTAGCAAGACCTTTCAGAGGAATTACAGTGTTTATTTCTTAAGTAAGGTAGTTTTAAAAATCCTAAACCTAGAGAATCTCCTAAGATCAGAGGGAAACAATACAGGTTCATGTTTCATTTGGAAGATTTTTAAACTATTTGATCTATTTCTCTCAGTATCAGCACCCCACTGGGCACTAGGAATAAGCAAGAGGTGTTCAAGCAGAGAGCAAGAGAAATGTCTGGTTGCAGAGATCTGCTTACAGCATTTCTATTGCAAAAAGAGAGACAGGACAGTAACCACGAGATGCTGAAATCGAGTATGGGGATCCTCTGCACAGTGCTCCACATGCAACACATCTTAATTTTGAGATTTTTTTGCATCTGGTTAGGAAAGAGAATTGTAACATTTGACCCATTTCTTTACTCAAAACAGCTTAAATATTGATTTGCACAGGCCAGATAATTGCAATGAATAAATCACAGAACAAAAATTTACTCTACAAATAATTTCTAATAACGAAGAAAATAATGTTTCACAGTACAAGAGAGAATAAGAATAAATACTCACAGAATAAAGTATTGTTTATAGTCCCTTCTCCCAACATTATATCCATGTCAGAAATTTCCTAAATCAGTATGTTGCATGAAATGAATTTATCTGTGCTGTTACCTTATTGACTGCCATTTGAATTGCCTTCCACGTCATTACACCAAAGGTGAATGTAGTCTTCTGTCTTTTCATATATTCTATTCCGTGTCAAAATACCATGGGAAGGCATTAAGCAGAGTGCTTTCCCACAGCACTGCAGCACTGACTAGGGGAGGCCAGAGGAAGGGAAAACATGCCTCCGGGATTTGGCAAAGAATACACTGGGACAGGTAAAAGCTTAGAAGAGTTTGCAAGAGTAGAAGCCATAGACTATGAAAAACTTTTTTTTTTGTTTGTAAGTACTGTTTTAAATAAAAATTTCAGACTAGAAATTAAAATTTAAACAATGTAAGTGCCTCAGAGAACCAGGCTCTAAAGCAGTCCCTTAATGGGATTCCAGCACAGCCTTTATTTTTTAATGTGAAGAAGGGAAAGGATTTGTCATTAAACTTTAAAAATAATCAAAATAAAAATCCTTTTTGTTTTTGTTGGCTGACAGTGCTACTTAGCACAATTGTGTTCACTTAATGGGTGTCCATTGGTAAGGAGAACTTTCTTCTGTGTAACGGGTTAGATTCAAATTTAAGTTTGTCTTGTCTTTTCAATAATCTATATTTTTCCAATCAAGTGTGCAGAATGTCATGTCTGAAGTATCTGCATTTTAACAATTATATCTCAGCTATTAGTATGTGTGCAAGCTCTTAAGGACTCACTGGTTTTAGAAAATGAAATAAGAAATGTCGTGTGAGAAAACTGTATTAAATGGATGGGATCTGAAAGACTAATAATTGCTGTCTTTTCTATTATTTGATGTGAGAAGTACAAGAAGCACATTTAGCATCACACTGAAAAATTTCATGTGAGACAGTGACCTAAAATTCAGCAAAAACCTCCAGAAAACAGAATTGCCATCTTCCTGGTCTGCAATCCAAACACTGAAATTTTCTATAATGCGGAGAAAGACAGACATTATTCATTCTTTAGTCTCATTTTTTTAATCTTCTTCAGTAGCTGGACACTGTAATAAGGCAAAATCATATAGAATATAAACAGGAGAGGCTGCTGTGGAGGAAACAAGTACATTTGTAAAGGATAAATGCAGACTAGGAGGAAATCTGGGCACTGGAGGCCCTAAACTGCAAGATGAAATCTGTTAACAGTGTTAATACAGTAAGGTACCTCTTAAACTGAGCCTTCAGGCCCTGCTATTACTTCTATGTCAGTAATGAATAGTAAATGAAAATAAATATACAAGCAATGTTCCTTGATCCACACAAGGTTTAATATATGCTGATTAGTATATATTTCCAACAACAAAATTATGGCCTTATCCTCATCACTGGTGGACCTTGTTCTCACAATATTGCTACTTATTGTGGTAATGAAAGTCGTTTGAAAGTTGAGTCTGCAAGTGAATGTACTGTGGTGTACACAGTGCATAGTTCCCATAAATTTAGCACACAGGAATTTATTTCAGCAGCTACAGCTTTCAGTAGTTCATCAGTTTTGTTTTGCATGAATGTAATTTACCTTTCAGCCACCAAAGGCTTACAGTGAAGGTCTTGTATTGAAACAAAACTAGTACTGTAGCAGCTCTCACATCATGCTATTGGAGGGGTGGGAGAACCCTCATATTTATTCCAAAGTTTTCCAAGCAGTTAAACTCAGACAGGGATGTAGATATCTGCACATTTTTAGAGTTGTGTTAACATTCTGGTTGCACAGGGGTAGTAAAATTACAGTTTCACTGATGCAGCTGTAATTATTTCTGTAATACAAGGATGCATATTCTCTTCCTTTTTAGCATCTTAAAGAAAGAAACCACGGGAAGAAGAAAGGCGATTGAAATGCTGTCATAGTGGATAGTCACATTTCTAAGGCAAAGGGAAATGCTGTGCCTACAATGAAGTAAATCACTGCATCTCTGAGATCCTCCCATCCATTGGAAACAGCCACAAACTAAGGTGAAGACAAGCAGACATTTCAGACTTTGAAAGCCCAGAGATTTGCAATGTTGTTTGGATTTATCGGTCTCCGGGAAAAATGACCACTTCATTAGTGGAAATTCTACTTTACTAAAGCATAGAGAATTTAGCCAACTTTCTGCTAAGCATTTTAGCTTCTTTTATAAAATATGTACCAGCCTGGTTCTTGTTGAAGTCATTGGGATTTTTGGCATGGATTTCAAGATGAATAGCCAGTGGGTCCCAAGCAGACATGACAAAAAGACACACTCCCTCTTACCTAAAGCACAGCTCAGATCAAATGCTTCAGTGGTGTATTTCCTGATGCTCTAGTCATGCATTAGGCATTTCTGTTCACAATAACCAACTTCTTCTTTAGTCAATTTTACAACTTCAGTTGTGTTTTAGAGAGGAAATCTAATACTAACCATGGAATCCTGTCAGGAATTCAGTAAATCAAGTGGCTTTTTATGGCATTTTACAAGAAAGGAACTATTCAGGTAAACTGACAAGTCCAGATAGGAATAGGAGACTCCAACTTGGTTCATGTTATGAATCACAGACTACTACCCCTACTGGGATTGAGAGAGAATCTCCAATCCAAAATGAATTCAAACCAGTTCACAGGGATCCTTAAAGTTTTGCTAAAAAGGGAAGCCAAAATGCTGACAGCTTTATTAGAGTGTGTAAATCAAAATAAGAACCAATTCATTTAAAGTCTTCAAGGGTACCTTTCAATATGAATCCAATTCCCTTAAAGATACTGTTGCAGTTCTTAAAAAGTACTACATCTTGCTAAAATGTCAAAGGGTTTATATTTTCATCAGAAAGGTATCTTGCCAGCTGGGGTAAAAGATGCCTCTTCAATAAGTTTTCCAGCAATTTCAGCTGAGTTCTAACAACTTTTTGTCCATTCAGAAGTGTTGTAAGCCTTGATATTAAAGTGTTCAGGATCATCTAAGGAGTTATGATAACTTGATGTTGTGAGACCTTGCTGTGGTTTAACTCCAGCTATCAACCAAGGCCCTCCCAGCCACTCGCTCACTCCCCCACCAGTGACACCAGAGACAGAATCAGAAGGGTAAAAGCTGCTGGGTTGAGGTAAAGACAGTTCAATAGGGAAAGCAAAAGATGCTCACACAAGCTAAGCAAAACAAGGAATTATTCCTAGTTTCCCATGGGCAGGCAGGTATCTCCAGGAGGCAGGGCCCCATCAGGGTAACACTGACTTGGACAAATGCCATCACTCCAAACATCCCCCATCTCTCCTTCTTCCCCCCACTTTATACATTGAGCATGATGTCATATGGTCTGGAATATCCCTTTGGTCAGTTTCGATCACATGTCTCAGCTGTAGCTCCTCCCACCCTCCCCTGGACCCCAAATTCCTCACCAGTGTGGCAGTAAAAAAACAGAAAAGGGCTTGGCTCTGTGTAAGCCCTGCTCAGCAATTACAAAAACATCTCTCTATTACACCCTTTAAGCCCTCTCTGTCCTGTTCTTCTACAAGGAAGAGAGAGAAGAGAAAAAAGAGAAGAGAAAAAAGAAGAGAAGAGAAGAGAAGAGAAGAGAAGAGAAGAGAAGAGAAGAGAAGAGAAGAGAAGAGAAGAGAAGAGAAGAGAAGAGAAGAGAAGAGAAGAGAAGAGAAGAGAAGAGAAGAGAAGAGAAGAGAAGAGAAGAGAAGAGAAGAGAAGAGAAGAGAAGAGAAGAGAAGAGAAGAGAAGAGAAGAGAAGAGAAGAGAAGAGAAGAGAAGAGAAGAGAGAAGAGGCAAGTGGAAAATGGAGTTGTATACCTATCAAAAAACATTCACTATTATGCAGTGAAAACAATAAATATAATTATTTTTCCTTAACAGCTTTCTGTAACAAGATACCTGTTACAAATTTCCCAAAAGGAATCAAAAAGCTCCTTGGATAAGTGTGTTTCACTTTATGTTCAATGAAATATTCCTTTAAAATATTCACTTCAGGTATACAAACTGTAGCAGTAGAAACCACCTAAAACCCCATTAGCTGATAGAAGGATGTTGGTTTTTAGTCTCAGAAACAAAACCTATGGAGATGGCACCATGTCCATTTTCCTGCCACTTCCTCCTACTGCCTCCAATATTGTTAGGAGATAACATTAAAACTGGTCTTTATTTTTCTGTCCCTCTTTTTCTTCCACAGAAGTCTCAAAATTTGCAATATATCACAGGTATAGGCAAAGTGCTGCTGAACCTTCTCCCACAACAGCCGTTTAATCCAGATGAATTTGCCTCTACAAACTATCCTGAAGTGACTCTAGTTTGTGTTACATACTAAACTACTGTCAGCAGCCTAAGAAGAATTTCCATTTTTCACATTTTAATTTTTGATAGAATATAGCTGAGCTTAAAATCAAGTGCTCTATGGAATCTAATGAGAAGCTTTTGATTAAACAAATATTCTGTTTAAAAATGAATGCTTTTCAATAAATATCCATCCTATTGAAGACTTCTAATAGGAACTTTCAAGTGAGAAAAATGTTTTCATTTGTAAATTTTTTTTCTCTGTAACATTCAACTGTCAGCAAGCTCATTCATCACAGAAATTCAAGTTATCATCTAAAAATGCTACAAACATTACTATTTTTCTTCATTTCCATCAAAGTTTTGCATGAGGGTTAAAGGAATTTTTTCCAACTCTGGTAGGAGCTTTTTCTGTTGTTTTTTCTTCATGTAGTCTAAGTAGCTAGTAATTGTTGTCAGTTGCAATTTGATTTTACATATTCAAGGAGATATGCAGTCAAATGTTCTATCTCCTGTGTTTGTTACACAGTTTATTCCTGACAAATGGCTTGTCTTCATCTGCGTTATGACCAGTGTATTCCCATTTGATTTTAACTTTATAGACAGAAAAAATTTGTATTTGTCTACCTGTGACCATCTCAGCTTTTCTTTGCACTGTTACTATGGCCTGAAAACTTGCATGTCACTGCTGCTAACTTGCTGCCCAAAGAATAATCAACCCAGCTGAGGCTGGACCTGTCATCTAGCCCATAGCAAAGGACATAGTTAAGATCCCTTTCTCATCTTACTTTTAATGAGTATTAATGGCTGCACACACACTCCTCACTCCCAGGTATTCAAGGGGCTATAATTCCATATCCACTGGCTGGGGTGTAATTAACAACAGAAAGCAAGGCCCAGTGTGATATCAGAAATAGCCTGAAGTGAGCAGCGGGCTCTTTCAGGCCCTCCATTCAGTGCCCCACTCAGCTCCAGCTACCAACTAAATTATTCCAAAAGTCCCCAAAGCATGTTCAGAAAGACGTGAGCATCTAAATCTGATTGACAACAGCTTCTCCTGCATTGAAGCTTTGATAAATTTTTGGCCCAATGGTAATTTTTGGGATTCCTTCATGGTTGCATCAGTTTTTCAGAGGACTCTCTCTGCTCTCTATACATGAGTTTTGTGTGTGTGCTTATAAAAAGCATAAATTCTCATTCTAATAGCAGACCCATAATTAGCTTATTACATTTTCAGTGAAGCCTCACAGCTTTCTTCTAGAACCAGAGACCACTTGGTTTTTGTGACCGCTTGGTTTATTCTTCCTGCATTGAACAGACTCAAAGCTTTGTTTCAGATGTCAGAACACTGAGAGAATGTGAGCCATTGTGAGTGAAAAGATTGGATTTTCCTGCTTGGTAAATGCTTCCAAAATAAATTTCACTGTTGTTTCCATGTCTCCTATGAAATGCATAAGGAAAACCCATAAGCTTCTTTTGCCTGAAATTCATTTGAAAAATCTAAGAGTCCATCCTACTTAACCACATTTAGCATAAAAACCGCGAGATCAAACAATTAGAATGGAATGTCAAATGCATGTGTTTGCTAAATGAATATAAATGTAACCTGATTGTCTCCTCCTCGGTGTTTGGATCCTGACTCTATGTAAATACTGCTTCGATCAGGGCATGAAATGTGCCCATTTCATCCTGCCTTTAGTGAAATTATGACAACCCTACCAATTCAAAGAGTAAAATAAGGTGCATTGTTTATTGTTTCCATACTTTGTGTTTTACTCTTTCAGTGTGACACAGCTAACAGCACAGTTGTGTGTTCTCACACAAGCCTGACTGCTAAAGACTAAAGGACTTGTGCACTTATAATAATTGCCTTAAAGGCATTTTTATTTCATGCTCGTAGAAGATTACCTTGGCTTTGAAAACTTGGTGCCACTATACAAGGCTATTTATTTACATTCTTACTTAAAATTAAATTATATTTGCATATGAAAATGCAGCATGGGGGAGGGTTAAAAAAACTGGCAAGTAAATCCTAGTGCACTCAGAGGTGGAAATTATTATCCATTTATCCATAATGATTAACAGTTAAAATGCACTCTGCTGTTCCCTGTGTCTCAGGAAGAACAGAAGCTTTTGTTTTCCTGAAATAAAAAGCCACGTCTCTTTTTACAGTAATGCCTTAAAAAGGGGAGGGGGGATGTCACTCTCATGGCAAAAAGCCAAAGAAATTTAAAATGCACCCATCACATGTTAAACAGTTAGTTAAATCCATGAGCCGTGTTTATGAGACATTTGCAGCAATAAAGGTTAAAAAAATAAGAAATTACACTTTTCTGATATGTACTAACTTGCAGAGAGTATTGCAGAGGGGGTACTTTAATAATCAGCTCAAAAATTCTCAGTCCTGAAAAAAGAACATGATAAGTCCATTCAAGGGTGAGGACAGCCTTGACGAGATGGCTCAGCATCACCTATTTCAGAAACAATATTTTTTTGGTTGGCCAATATGCAAGAAGAAGCAAATAAAAAAAGTACCTTGAAAAATGTAACCAGATGACTTTGGAAGCATTTAACCACCCATAAGAAAAACAAAAAATCCCATTACAAGTAAAAAATGAAACATCAGACAATGTTAGGACATGTACACTTGCCCAGCTGATGATATACGGATCTCTTGGCACCAGCAAGGAAGAGAGGTTGGGTTTGATTTTGTTTTCTTTATTTTTTTTACAGAAAGATTTTTGCCTCTTTTTATTTAGGCTTCACACTTTTCCTGGGGCCTCTGGGCTCCTGTCCAGGCTGAGATACTTCACTTTGACTTTCATTTTCTGAGGTAAGTGATCTGCCACTTTCAGAGCAGTTATAGGAGGGGTCAAGAGTGAGGTGGTGTGGTATGGCCTCACTCTGGCTCCTGCCTCTCTGACATTGTACATGCTAATGCAACGTGAAGTAGCACGTCTAAATAGCCTGTCAAACTTTTTTGATGTTAGCAAATCCACAGATGGGATTCATTTCCACACTGTTCAAAAAACGTAAACGATACAAGGACATTAAAGAGCATTAAACTACTTGATGACATTTTGGTCACATTAATGAAAAGTGGCATTTATAAACTACTAGAAAAAGTTGGGGGGTGGGGGAAGAGAAGAGAAAGAGAGAGGAAAGGAGAAGTGAGGAGGGGAAAAGGAATTAAAATCAATCAAAAAAACCCAAACCCCAAAGGAACCTGGACAGTCTCTGGACATCATCAAAGAAATTAAGACCTTTAAATGAAATAAAGCCCAGAGTGAAATTTTCCCTACATGTGTGCACATGTGCATGTGTTTGTGCTGTTTAGGTGTAAAGGTTGTGCCCAAGGACCCAAGGAGGAAGTATAACCGCCTGTTTAGGTCTGCGTTTATATCTGTTCACTCATGGTGGTTAATAGCTTCCTACCTACGGCATCCCATCAACGCCAGTGACCAGAGTGGTGTGGAATGTAAGGAAGTGTATCAAAACCCAGCCTCACCACTTAGCTCAGGCCTAATTTGGCATTCAGTGGCCTACATGAAAACACCTCCCGTGTCATCCAAGAGCGTTAGGTCAGCCTATAAAATCTCTAGTACGCAGATCAAGAGGGTAAGAGCTAATGGCAAAAACACCATTTGACTATGGAAATTTCTGAGATCCCTTTCTGCTACTTCTACTACCTGTTAGGCACACTTAGAGAAGGACTGGGATCCATCTGGGTATAAGAGTTAAATAGCTGCTGGTTGATCTGCTAGAGCAGCAGAGGCCTTGGAGCTGGCTGCACCAGGATGCCAGGCTTGCTGGGGAGGAGGGCAGACGGGAGACGTGCTGCACTGGCTGTGCCACTGCCGCTCGCAGCCGCAGCATATTTTTTTTCCAGCGTTCGTGGTTACATTAATTGTTAATGACAAAGGCAACCTTCACTCTGTGTGGTTTCCTGCCCATTTTTGGATCCTTTACAAGACCCCCCTTTTTTCTTGCTCTCCTCCCCCTCCCATCATCCCTTCCCTTTCTCTGATAGGAAATGCAACCCGAGATGTGCAAAAAAACAGTGCGCATATTGTCATTTAATTGGCCCCTTGCTCAGGCGCATCGGGCCTCAGCGCGTGTGCTGTAGGGTGTCTGCTCCACAACAGGAAAGAATAAACCCAGACTCAAATCATAGGAAATTCATCAAATATGCTTCTTAGAGTTCTGTCTTTCAAGGTCTGTTTCCCTGCCATATGATCTCTATAAACCAAATTACTGCTGGCCTGAGTACAAGACTGGAGGCGCCTGGGGCTAACATATAATGAATGCCAAATGCATGTGACAATAGACTGATCATGGAGAAGAATTGAAAATTTTTTAAGTAGTTCTTTTATTTCATTTATAAAAAGCAAACTGACTACACTTAATACATTTAAAAGGAGCCAATCACTTCCCTGCAGTTCCAGACCTGCGTAACAAATGTTTTTTATCAAGCCAATTAAGCAGCGAGGACACAAGATACTTTTGAATAAAGTATAAAATGTAAAATAAATTAAAAATACTTCATTCTAGTTTGGGAGGAATGTATACATTATTGAATCAGCGCAATTTTTCCTTTTACAAGCCTTTGCACATAAATATTCTACCCTTCAGTTGCAAGAAGGTAAACTCCTTCTGCTGGGAATGCATAATCTCAGAATTGCTGGATCCTAAAAAAGTGATAAAGCTGCTTAAAGGCTACAGTGATGTAAGATGAATTATTTTTATTAATTTGTGCAATTAGCAGTCAACCAGAAATTTTTATCCCTGTGTTGCCAATTATTCTAAATAACCTAACAAGTTCAAATATTGCTATTGCAGGATCACAGGAAATGTGAAATCTCCAGAAGAAAATATATTATACTCTCTAATACAGACAGAGGGTAATTAATAATGCTTTTTAGGTTTTAGAAAATATTGCACTTAGAATTGCAAGTCGACTAACGGACTGTCTATAACCTCTAAATGCTTCCATATTCAGAGACATCAGCAGTCAGAGTTACAAAAAAAGTAATAATGCATACATATTAATAGATCACATTTTGTCCTTTGGGGGGTATATATTTTAAAAGGGCTAAGGCAGCAATAGTAGCTTTTCAGAAAACTCTAAATGCTATAATTGTTTTATATGAATTACAGTGCTCATATTAATTAATGAATGTTTTGTATATGTAAGTATTTGATAAATACAGACCAAGAAAAAAATAACCCATCTTTTAAGCTGACATATGAAAAAAAAAAAGCCAAACACATTGCTGTTTGAAGGTTTGGAACCGGTTAAGTACAAGATTATTTTAACCACATTTCAATGAAGAACGTGAAATATGGTCCATGAAGTCATGCAATTCAGCAGAACATTTTTTTCCCCTTCCTTTTTTTTTTTTTAATCTGGTTAAATAGAAACAAAAGCAAAATTGCCAGTATACCTCTTGAGTCATATTTTAATCAAAGTTTTTAAGAAAGCTGCCTGTAAGAAATAAAAAGTTGCATCCCGACAGTACTCTGTTGAAAGAATCGAAAGAGGCATTGACCCATTGTTGGTAGCAGTAGCTGTGTTGGACATTTCAAGAACACATATGGACACTTAGGATTCAGTCCTTGTTCTGGGGAGCTGCTGAAGAGGTGAGAAAAAAGGGGAAAGAAGAGCTTGCAGGAACAGGACTGTGATTGTGAAACCTAAGTCTAATATCACGTTATTATATGGAGTAGAGCAGAATTCATTTTCATAGGTATTGGTTATAACTCCATTGCTTCTGTTTTTCTGTCAGCGTAAATCAGTTGGAAATAGCTCTAGTGACATTAGTTACAAGCAACTGATATGAAGTCACCAGCATGAAATGTGGATCAGTGCTAGAATATCTATTTGTAGTGTTCTTTCAAAACCCTATGAAAAATGTTTGCTTTGGTGTGTGACAGCAAAGGAAAAGCTTTCTCAAGTAACAACCCAACAAAACTGTGCTATTTCTATTTTCAAGTTGAACAAGTGGAGAATTATTTTAAAATCAGTTTTAGGTATTTATTCCTACCTCTAAAACGTCTTTAGGCTGGTCAAAAAAACAGGAACCAGCAAGATATTAGCTTGCATAGAAAATAAGCCAGATACTTTTTTCTGATTTCTTTATGCAGGATGTCAAAACATACCTGCACACAAATGACAAGTCACTCTGGACTACAGTGACAGCCATGCATGATTCACATTCTTCATATTTCCCACACAGGCATTTACAGACAAAAAAAAAAAAAAAAAAAAGAAAAGAGAATATCAATGAGCTAGTTATATAAAATAACGCAAGGCAAAGAATGCCTATAAATTATGGGTTTTAAATGCAACAAGAGAACAAAATACTTTTGATAAAAGTTGTTCTCTCTCACAAAACCTCTCCCATAATTTTCAAACAGCTCTGCTGCCTGCCTGCTGAAAGCTCTTTCAGAACTTTGAGTAAATGTATTCATAACTAATTTATATCAATTTCATGTTGCACAGAACTTTCATATTCGTCATCTGATTTACCTTAATGTCAATAAACATCCTGTTTGAATGCATTTAGGACTGACAAGTCGTCAGAATGGAGTTTTCTCTACTGACCACTGCTGGCATGAACCCAGGACCACTGGAAACAGGGAGGAATGGTAGGAAGACCATCACCTCCTCTATAGGACCATATGGCTGGGACACCCAGACTCAAAGCCAGGCCACTCCTTCTGTAGCATTTGCTGCCCGTGAGGTGCAGGATGTTTAGCTCTGAGCTCTTCTCGCTCTCAACGTGACTAGTCTCACAGCAGTGCGTGGCACTGGATCATGAACTGGCAGCCTAAGAGGTGTTTAGAGCAGGTAGTCAAACGCTTTGCCTGCACGTGTGGCAGATTGGTGCATTTGAGATACAAGATTGCCTAAGGCGTCACGGAATCCGTAGAGACTTGGACAGGCGTTCAGATGTATCAACAACAGTACAGTTGAAAAAGCTATTATTACTTGGAATTGCCACTTCAGGCTCTGACATTCTGTTCTACTTGTATACACACACAGTCCTGAAAAACTGAGCACAAAAATAGCAGCAGAAACAGAAATATTTAAAAACACATAATCTAAAAGACTGCAAATATACTTGGCCTCTTTCTTCAGGAACCCAAATGTTTAACTGCTTTCTGAACATAATGATCAGAAGCAAAGAATTTCATATTGTTTGAGATTTGTATTCTAAATAACTGTGTTAAAAGAATGTTACTAGGGGTCAAGATTCAAGGCCTGAAAGCTATAAATCACATAATGAAAGTTGCCTGCGTAAA
Organism: Pachycephala philippinensis; assembly: GCA_013397055.1. Taxonomy (NCBI): domain Eukaryota; kingdom Metazoa; phylum Chordata; class Aves; order Passeriformes; genus Pachycephala; species Pachycephala philippinensis. The sequence continues at coordinate 1,292,958 of VWZT01002559.1, read as the reverse complement.
CTTAATTCAACCTTTTACTTACAACTCCACTTGACAATTTTCTGCAAGATCCTATATCAAAAGGTACAAAGGTTTATTGGTGCAGCCAAATTTCTTTTCTCCTTGTTGTTCAATGTACTGCCTCTGACTATACAGTGTATTTATTGTCCAGACTGTGTTTTGAAAAAAGTATTAATTCCTCTATGGAATTTTAGGAGAAATTTATTATAACAGTATGCCAGGATTTTACATAAATACACCTCCACGATTTGAAGGAATATTATCAGCTCTTAAAGGTGGGAAACAAAGATTAAAGGTACCTACTCCAGTTCTAAATATGAGGTTCAAAGTACCTGATTTAGACTATTTAGTGCTATATATCACTCAATCATTTGCAATTGTGCATTTTTCAGCAGATGAAAGTAACATATCTCAAGTTAGATATCAAAAAAAAAAAGAAGAAAGACAAATAACGAGTTCTTAAAAGCATAGCTTAATTGAGATTTGATGAAAATACTCTGGTAAAAAACAAAAAAAAAACCAGGATGGAGAGGCAACTGTCTTGCCTCTACTGTTCTATACATGCACAGAGGCATTGGAGAAACAAAGATGAAGTGGTAGAGCTTAGAGGCCCAGATGGAGGTTGGGACCCAGCTGCAACAAATAGTGTCTGAACACATCCCGTAAACAAACTGCACACTGAAAAAATGTCACTGACAAGGCAAAGAAAGCAAAAGATATCAAGGCAACCAAAAGCAAGAGAAGGAGCTGGACGAAGCTGTGCATTAGACCAAGACTTCTGAGAACAGGCTCTAGGTTTCCTGAAACCTTGTCTGCTGCTGTTGTTGACATCTGGCAAACACTGTCTGGGGTTTTGGGAGGGGATGCGTTGTGGAAATTTAATTCCTGCTCTAAACGTATAAAGGGCTGCAATGTTAACTCTAGTCGTAATCCTAACCCTGATACAACAGATACTTTTATCATTGCTAATACTTATAATATTTAGCCATATATTAACATAGAGCAATTACTGGTAAACTTTAGCTTTTAACAAAGTTATAAAAGTACTGTAAGAACAGCTATCATGCATTAACATTTTAATGGCAACCACTGACACAATAACTTTTGTATAGGCTCATTCTGGAAATGCATGAACCACGGATGATTGAGAAAGAAAAATAAACACTTGCCTACAGTGCAGGGAACATGGAAGTTAAAGAGTTACACACATGCAAGAATCCAAATGAGTCAACAAATACTGTGAGAGCGCCAAAAAATAGTTTAGCTGAACATGTGGGCTTCTTGTTTATGCAAGCTTTTCAGAGAATGTTTCTCATAAAAGAGATGTAGCACTGTTTAACGCTCAGTCACTGTTTCAGGGGATATGTCTTGGCTGTGCTGTGTTCAAGAGTTTAGACTGCTACTGAAGGAGGAAACAATTCTCTCCTGAAGCAGTTATGATTTAAACCTCTTACTAGGGTGGAGAAGTTTGTTTTATCCTACTTTTTTCCCTCCTTTTTTTGCTGTTATTGGGCACACGTGCAATCCATCAATTTCTTGCTGCACATTTTGCACGCAAATACCAACAGATAGAAGCATTGTGTTGCAGCTGCAGGACAAATGCATGAAAACATCCATTCTTAGGGGCCAAACAATGCAAAAAATAAAATAATTAGAAACTCTAACAAAGCCTTCATGGAAACTTGAGTAAAATCCACATTTATCAGATGATCATTTGATCAGAAATTGTACATAGATTTGACAGTTTATATTATGATGGTGTGAGGAGCAAGAAACAGGATTTCATTGTGGACTCCTGAATGCTCAGTGGGTTTCAGGTTGCTTTACCAGACTGGAGCCATTCCTTCCTATTGTAATATAAATAGAAAGTTAAAATTTCTGAGGAAGAAGGAAACTATTTTTAATTTTATCTACTGCTTTTTACACTCAATATTTTTTTTTCTGCTTGAATGATTGCCCCTTAAAAGAGTCCAGTATGAATTGATACTCTTTTTAATCATATATTCTTCAAATGATATACTAACTACTCATAGTGCAACCTTGTCTCTGCTCACCCCCCTCAATGCCCTGTTGCAGCTGATGAGAATTTTGTTACCAAATTCAGTGAATTATTTAATTATTTCCCATTAGATATATTCAGAAACCAAAAGCTTTTGTTTGTCAAGATCTAGTTTCTATTTTGTCCAAACCATCATAGCTCAGGGAACAGGGAAAGTCAACTTCCTAATGAATTCCAAGAGCAGTTTGTGTACCTCTTGGTCAGCTACAGAGTCATGCCCACTTGGTTCTCAGGTATTCTTTAATGTATTCTTTAGATTATAAGCATTAAATTAAGATAATAGGACAAATTTTGTTTCCAGTAATCTTTCTACAAATTAAAAATTAGATCTGTGGCTTTATTCCTGTCTTTGCAACAGGGATACTTACATAGCTTGAAAAGCTGCAAAGCAAACTTTACTCACTTTACCTCCTTGATTGCCCTAATTCTTCAGATACCTTGTACATAGAACAAGTAAAAATGTCCTTCCTGGAAAGCACAGTCCAAGTACACTAGTTTGTCTTTCAGAAGGATACACATCAACCTCTCTATACACAGCAGTGCTTGGTAAGTGAAGTCCTCCAATGCTTAGCTCTGCACATGAAGAAAAGTAATTGTGCAATTGTCAAATTTTCCTTGTCTTGAATTTGAGAACCTTGGCCATAAAGATGGCTCATCACAGCCTGTTAAGGCACCAAGACAAATGAGCTGTTTTATACATAGGGCAAGTCAGTGATTTCATAGCCATTTCGCTTCCAGAAGTGTCATATATGTAAGTGGGTGAGGCCACCCACATGGTCCAGTGTTGTGGTCTGGTTGCTCTGTTGGAAAAAGCAATATAAAGTCAGTTTTTTGGCTTCTGTCAGTGCATCCAGATGATTTCAATTTGTTAGGATTCCAGTTGAGTGGTCAGCATTAGTTTGACAAAACTGTGCCAACAGACAACTCTTTCTGCAGCCTCAAGGATTTTGGTACGCACTGGGACTAGGCAGAGGAACAGAGATTTCAGCTTTACAACTACCCATATGGTTTCTTAAAATTGGGTCCATTAGGTAGCCCCCATATATACAAGAGTTTAGTATGTGGCTTATGCACAATAAACACTTTACTGAGCTCAAGTTTCTACTGATGGAATAAAGAGAGATTATGACAATAGCTGTTCCTCAGGGAATCATAAATTAAGTTAAATTTTAAGTACAGTTCAGGTTCTGGAAATTTACATGAGACATTATACTGACCTTGTCCATTAGTAGTCAAATCAGTTAGTGCCAAAAAGAAAAATTAACATGACAATTTTTATGCTTGTTTCTCAGTAATTTAAATTTCATATATGGGACAGCAATGTCTCAGAGACCATTCTTTTTCAATGTATGTCTGGCAGCTACAAGGATGAAAAGCCCTTTGGGTCATGTAAGATAATCTGTTGATCACAAACTAAGTTTAAGTATTCAAAAGGTATTCCTTGAATTTTGTGATGGAGTTTTACTATGCAGTAAAAGAGAGGAAATAGTCTTGGCTCTTCTTATGTTCCTGGTGTTCAGCAAGTTAACCATCAGCATGAGTCCAACCTCCTATTGGCAAGAATCTCACGTCCTCAGAATTTCCATCTACTAGTTTCTGTTTCATTAGAGAGATGGTGTGTGGAGAACAAATGGGTTCTCTTTTTAGACATTCAGACTGTTGTATAGATTGTTAAATCATCCAAGGATTTAAGAGTTTTAAAAGTATTTAGAACTAAGACTGTGGCACATAACATACAAGAAACATTTCTTACCTAAGTACTGTATTTACTTGGAAAAGGAAATTACATTGCTGATGCCATTGCAACATTATCTGCTACAGTTTCCAGTTTTGGAACAAGACCCCAGGTAGCAGTTTACTATTTGGAATTGACAGAAAATGCCTTTCCACTTCCTCACTTTATCCTTCTACCTTCATCAAACATTGAAACTTGACTTATGGAAAGTGGGATGTTTCTACAACAAAGTGTAATTACAAGTTGAGTGTCTGGACAGAGAAAAAGATCATTTCATGACGCTCTATTTCCAGCTCTCAGGGAACAAACCCATCAAGTAATAGTAACCCAACTGGTAAGACACACACAGACTTTCCTGCTTTTTACTGAATTTATGGGCTTCCTGAGCCAACTAAGAATTTTATGTTTACAGAACTGCTAAAGGCTTGGAATATTTTAAAGACCTAACACTGAATTGATATCTTACCCAAGTTAATAAAATTCTGATGCATAAAATAAGCAGATTTTATTACATAGCAAGAACTTGACCTATTTAAGAGTAAGAAGCCAGGATCATCTCAATGCCTTGGCACATTTCTGTTGGAAGTTATGAACAATAAGAAACTGGGATCACTATGAATTGACTGTTGTATGAAGCAGCAGAAAGGCCAATCAGATAGAAATTCTCCTTCTGACTCAGCAAATATTGAGCTGAAGCCCAAACATAGCTCTAACAGCAAAGCTATTGTAGTTGTTCAGTCATGGGAACAGTTGGAAAGTGAATTTTATGGGCTCAATAGCTTCTGTGGTATCTTCCCAAAATTAACTGGGGAAATCACTGGCTTCAGGATCTAAAATTCTACCACTTGTAGGAGATATGAAAAGAACAAGCCCACATTTTAAACGAATATGGGAAAATCATAGACTACAAAGTCAAAATATTCTCTTTCCCACACAGCAGAAACCCATTTAGAAGAAACTATGTTCCTACACAATAAATCACAGACATAAAACTGGTATTAACCTTAACACGTGTGCAAACTAACAGGTATTCAGATCAAGTCACCCAAACTCCCAATAAGATATTCTCAGAGCTGAAGCTGGAAATCGCAGCACCTAACAACTGCAATACACTGTTATATTCCCTGTTACAGTCCCAAGAGATTTATGGAAAGTCCTGTGTGATTCTGAGAAAGCAAAGTTCTTCATCTTTTCTGAAATAATTCACCCTTATCTACACTTACTGTGTTAAAATGGTTCAGTAAAAAATGTAAATTGATAATCTGTGTATTTTAAATAAATGGACAAACTCAGTCTATGTTTCATTAGCAAGGAAGGAATTTCTGGCAAATTTTCTCATTTCAGTGGAAATAAAGAGTTGCCAGCTGCATAGAAAGTGTTGCTTAAAGAAAATTTGGGAAAACTTAAAATATCCTATATCCTTTCTACCTCCTTATGTGTATTTAAATGAGCAGCAACATACCAAATCTGAACTTTTGAAATAAAGTCTGAACAATGTAATTTCTATATTTAGCATGCTAGTAGTCCCATGCCAAGATTCAGTCTTTGGAATATTTGCTGCATACGTACCACATGCACGTTACTACAAGAAGTAACAAATATGTAACATCTGGCATTTTTGTCTTCCAATCAGTCTTAAAACATGAAAAGTAAATGAGGTATTTTTGCACAAACTAAAAATGTACAATGCCTAAACGTACATCCAGGCTTAGCTTAGGAAAGGATCTAATTGCTAGCACAGACCGTTCTCCCATCTCACAAGGCTTTTTTGAAAGCACTGAACCCCAGCTAACGTTTCAGCCAAGCCTGTCTGATATACTCTGTGGCCTTTAAAAGAGTGGACTTCACTTCTTTTTGCTCACAGGGAACTGAAATATCTCTCTTCTGAAAGGTCTATTCAACAGTTCCAGTGTTCATATTATCAGAATTAAGTTAGATTTAGTTGCCCTTTAACATTGTTCTATTCAAAGAGGAAAGGAACAAACACATATTAAAGTGTCTAGTCGTGACCTAAGACTCTATGCCAGTGTCTTTTATATGACAACTTGCAAAATATCTTGCTCTAAGCTTTCTAATTTTTCTCTTCCATAGGATGGGGAAGGTACAGATGCTGTCAGCAGGGAGTGAAGAACATATCAGTCAGAGGAAACTGAATCTGGAAAAGCTGTGTCCCCATGGTAAACACAGGAGAGTTCAAAACCAGCACAGACAGCACAACGAACACCAGGACTCAACTAGAGAACTGATGAACACAATTAATCTGTTATTTTTATTAAAAGATGTAGATAATAAGAGGAAAATAAATTAGTGAAAACATAAAGGCGATTAATTGAGTCCAAACAGATCTTTTGACAAGATAATCAGATGTTTAAACTTACACTTCCTAAGTTATAGCACTGATCACTGCATAATGGAATGTGCACATTAAGCTTGTTTTCCACTATTTTTTTTTTTTTTTAAATCTAATCACACAGACTTTATTATCAATACTGTATATTTGGAGCTAATTGAAAAAATTCTGTGTGATTTCTTGCCGGATACAAATCATATGCCTTGAATAAGGATTAGCTGGATAACTCACAGGTCCCCTAGGGAAAATATGTTGTACAGACTACTCCTCATAAGTGGGGATTAATATCAAATCCCACAGGAAGTCATGCACTGCAGTGTTTGTTTTCATTTTGCTTTATATTTACTGGCAGTTTATACTGTTCTTTCAGCTTGTGTTTAGCAGACCCTGCAGCGTGACAGCTTTTTCAGCACATGTAACATCATGCCTCACGTTTTGGCCACCTGATGGTATTTCCTAGATATAAGTGTTGTCCAGTGGGTCTTACAAAATTGAATATGGTGTGAACTCAGATTTACCACATGGAATGTGCTGCCTTTTAGATTTTATTATTATAACTTTTCCAAACTTATTGTGATATTGACGTGGCAGTTGCCACCACTGCTCACCGTTTATCTTTGTGCTGATGTTCTCACCCTCAAGCAGTTTCACTCATTTTTTACTCTTGTTAAACCTGGATGTACTATTTTCCCTGTATCCATAGATTCCCTATTTCTTTAGCTTACAGCTTAGTTTATTTCTTAGTTTAGTCATTTTTGGCCAGCTCTGATGTCCTTTTTTGTACCTTTCCCTGCATTTTCAGAACTCAGTTCTCCTTCCCTGTCTCATCACTGTCTCTCCTTTGATATCATAAAACAGCCTTTCACTGACACAACTGTGAAGAGGAAAGAATGTCATGCAAAAGAGTGTTCCATGCATCCCTGAATAGTACAAAACCATTTTCCTCTTCATACCATTCAAACCAGAGGAATTGTGTGAGCTATCAAATCCAGTATTCCACATCAGCTAATTTTAGATACTTTTGTCGTTGGCACAAAACCAAACATATCCAATGGCAGGCAGCATCTACTAACAGTTTCCTTATACCTCTTTCTTCAAAACTTGACTGGGTATGACCTGCACCACCATAATCCATCTCCAGTCACTCCTGCCTTGAGTGGGAAGGGAGAGAGGGTGCAGACTTCTTGACCAGTGGGTCTTACAAAATTGAACATGGTGTGAACTCTTATCTTTGGTAAATACCATTATGCATCAATGTTATAACATTGTATACACCATCCATGCCTAGGCACATATTTACCATCTGAATACTTTTAGGTTTACTCTTGCCATCTTTTCAAATTATCTATGAATTAAGCAAATTTTCTTTCTCAATAAATTTTCTTGGTCTGCGTTACTGAAAGACTCTTTCTATCACTACATTGTACAGGAATCTCTTGCTGCACTTTTTCTATATGTTCTACCTCAGTCTTTCCCGAGAAAAAGGTCATCAAGGCATAGCATAAATACATTTGATTGATAAATGGTGGTGTGTCAACATACAGAAAAATGTCCTTGTATTTTAAACAGAAGTCTATCTGTTTATCTAGTATTTCAAAACCAGGCAAAAATCCCATACCTAGAAAGCTGAATTTTAGGATATGGTAGTGCATCTCTGCTAACTTAATGTGAGTAGGATAGGCAAAGGAAGGCACTAAGAGACTCCAGCATATGCAAATACGTCTAAATGTCTTTAAGAATTTGCACTGCAGTTGCCAGCACAAGCTAAACCTCACATTGCATGACAAGTATGAAACATAGAAGGGTTTGTGTTGGAAGGGACCTTAAAGATCATCTAGATCCAACACCCTGCAGTGGGTAGGGACACCTTCTGCTAGGCCAGGTTGCTCAGAGCTCCATCCAAACGGGCCTTGAACACTGTCAGGGATGGGGAACATGGTAGAAACCTTAAGAAAATTCCTGTTCAGCAAGATCATGTGCAAAACTTCCCCAGAGTGTTCTTCATTCCATGACCTTTGTAGGTCAAAGGCTTGAAGACCTTTGTAACATTTTATTTAGTAGTTTATCTTTTATTGTAATAGTTTTTATTGCAAACGATAAGAAGAAATTCTTATGGTCAATCAGTCATCTGTAACCTTTCCCTTCATCAGTGTAGCAAATATCCATTAAGTTACTTGGATTAACCAAATTTAAGGGGATAAAGGAGGGAGGCAAAGAGGATGCAAAAGAAAGAATGCATGTGTCTAGGCAGTGGTTTGCATCTAAAATACTAAATGTTGCCTGTTCGCAATCAACACTAACATTAACATTACAGGAAAGCCACAGGCAGAGAAGGCTCCTTGCAGGTTTGAAGTGGGAGCTGGCTTTCTGGTTGGGGTTGGTTTTTTTTCCACAGTTGGATTTTCCAGTAGAAATTTTAACCCTTAGGCATTAGAAAAAAATTGGATACAGGGTTGAGAAAATATATTCATTCATCATTGTCAGAATATCCTGTTTTGATCCTATAAAGACAGGTAACAATATTCAAGCCTTGAAATTGTTTATGAAGTAATCAGCATTTAATTTGTTCTGTTCAGAATTTAATTATATATCATGTGCCTTCCTGAGAGGACACTACCAGAAGTATAGCTGTCAAATGGAAATTAATTTGCTAGTAGATGACCACATACTTCATGAATTATACATGAAACTTTGTCTCACAGTGACTGTTGCTAAAAGACTCTTTCATCCCTCTTATGTTTAAACAAACCACAATGGTTTTTAAATAAGTCTGATCAGCAGTAAGGAGATTATGATAAAGTGCTAAGAATGACTTCCAAAATAGTGTTTCAGGCACATTTCATACTGATGTGTTTCACTGCAATTTGGGTCATGTTCCTCTGCTCTCAGTTGTTAGCAGAATGATGGGCAGACCATTGCATTCGCTTTCAAATACAACATTGATAGCTGGATTTACATTTCTTTTTAAGACTCAGCTTTAGCAAACACGCCTTAGATTTCAGACATAATTCTGTTATTCAAATGGGAGAAGAGTTTGATAGCTATGCTAATCACTTTTATCTGAGAAAACATAACTAATAGCTTGGTTTACATTTGCCTGCATTTATGAGCATAATTTTAGCACATAATTTTATTGCACCATAAAACATAATACTGCATTAGCCTGCTCTTAAAAAAAGTTACCTTAGAGTGATTTGTACTTAAACCTTCACCCTACATTTAAATAACAGTGTCATTTTAAAATTTTGACCTTTTAAAATCAATTTTAAAAACCCAAACCTGTATAACAATTTAACCTACAAGGCTATTATCTGTAGCCATAATGCTCAGTGAATGTATTTAAGGTAGTCATAGCCACATTGATCATAGGACTGCTTTGAGACAGTTATTCTCATGTATAAATTGGACTGAATTAAGATAATTTGCTCTTAACATCACATCAAAAGAATCTCTTAAAATTCTCCATTGCTGTATATATTAACAAAGCATGTGGAAGAAAAGCTGAATGATACACATGATTTTTTTTTTTTTCTTTATTTAGTGCTTTCAGCACTGGAAACTGAAAAGGAAATAATGCTTTATATTTTAAAAAGGCCAGTTATTGCTTTCAGTGGGACATAAACATAAAGAAAATATGCTCAAAAGAGCTCCATTTTGCAGTATTGTACTTAAAACTTCCTCTTGGAATAGTCATGGCTAATAATGATATGAGAACTATTTTCCAGAACACAACTATGCCAATTGACACAATATAGTGATCTTATTAGAAATAATGTGTTGTATATGCATAGCCATTTCCTCTCAGAATTTGAAAATACATTTTCAAATTTAACCTTATCGTTCCCTTGAAGGAAAAAAAAAGCCATGTACAGAAATGCTGGATTCCCTGTGACACCAAGAAATTATCTATGGAGGAACCTGGATTTTCATTCAGCTCTCATTTGAAGTCAAAGATCTGTTCTAAGGAAGGTCTTAAAGAGTCAACAATTGGTCCTGTAATTGCATGCAGCACGAAATGCATTTTATCCAAAGCCCTTCTCTCCCACGATGGCTTTTCTTCTGCAGTACAGATTCTTAGCAAATTAATATCTCTGTTTTACAGATATCTGGAAGGTTAACCTTAACGGTAATGAGCAAGTTCACATACTTTGTATCTTAGAGGTAAACCCAGGCATATTAAGGGGATATTTTGTCTCCCCTAATATTACTGAAAATATTGTTTTAAGAATGTTTCTTGCTGACTGCAAGTTGAATTATAGTACTAAGTATTTTTGGCACTTGGTTTGATAAGGGTTTTTTCTTTGATCCTTAATTTTACAAGATCTTGGTGCACATGGTATATACTTCATATGACATATTGCATTAACTACAATACTAATATGGTTTAGTCGTTGAGTTAGTCCATGACATTTTCAGACTTTCAGACTGATCTGTTGCAAAATATTCTGGCCAAGATGACCACTTAGCAGAAATTTTTTACATTGTACTATAGCACTGTGAATTCACAGTAAGGACAAGAGGGAAGGTTTGAACATATTATTTTAGTTTAAGGTCTTCTCCCTAACTGAATCAGAGAAGTTAAAGCACTAAAATTTCTAACCTAGAAAATACAGATTGTAGATTGCAGGCAACAAATGTAAATTAATTTTCAGGTAATTTCCTTACACAACATGGCCAAATACCAATTTTAGGTACATCTTCACTGCTTCTGAAGAGAGATTCTGTGGCCTAACTGTAGATGTACGAAAGGAAACCGCCTAAACCCTGCTAATGGTCAGTTCAGCCCACACTGCTACGGAATGTTTCACCCATTAGTGATGCTTCTGCCTCTGTCAAAGGCAGAGTTCAATTAAGTTCAATTAACTTAATTCATATTAAATAAAATGAACTTCACCAATCTTTTCATTTTAAAAGGCAGTTTCTTGATCAAGTCATTTGACAAGAACCCTTTTTTTCTATTTTTTTTTTAATGTATAGTTCATAGTTTCATATTTCTGAAAAAAACCCGCCTTGAAAACACAACCAAAAGTCAACTAACCAGCACAGAAAGGAGAAAGCATGTAGGAAGGAATACAGATAATTCATCTAAATAAAAATGCGTAATTCTAAGCTCATGCTATGACTTCTGTTATTTGAATCAAAATACTAAATCTGATTTCAAATCTGCTGCTGCTAATAATGTCAAAGCTGTGCAAAGGAAGTGAAGAATAACCTTGAGTATGACAGCAAAGGATAAAAAGTGTTGAAAAGTAAGGCAGGAAATTGATATTTTCAGTAGTGCAGAGGTGAAAGAATTAACAGGTTCATGATAGGGAAGAGTAATTTTTAAATTATTATGGATGTATGTGGTATAAAGACTCCTTCTTGTCCCTTCATTTCCATGTTATACCTATAGGAAGGAAGGAAAAATAATAGACATATCTATTAAAAAATAGACATGATCATTCTCTTCAGTACAACATTTACAGTGCAGAATTCTTCTCAGAGCTACTATATTTCAGCATCATTGGCTTCTTAAAAATATTCCTGATTATATGTCTAAATTGGTCATTGTTAATTAAGACATTTTCCATTTATACTACTAATGCTGGAATCCATATTTTAAAAGCAAGTCAGAAGCAACTTCACTGAGCTATTTCCACAAATATGAAAATCAAGTTCTTTTATTTATTTATCAGATAAATGGCTTTAAATTGAGAATATTGGTGGCACCATTTAGCACTGCAACTATGGGGGCTTGGGGTGGGGCAGAAAACTCTACCTTTTACATGAGGGAAATCATTAGCTTGGAAATACAGCTGATAGTTACAACTTTTAATAGTCTCACTGTGCAGTTCCTGGAAAAATTTTTTGCAAACCAAAGACCTCAAATTTCTAGCTCTGAGTCTCAACACTGTCCTCAGTGGGCATTATCTATCCATCACACTCAAGCAGGTTTAATATATGAACTTTTAACGGGCCAACACTTTACCAAAATGAGAATCACAAGCATAAAAAATTAACTTAGTGCTGACTGATACTTGGAGATGTCAAATGTCAAAGCCCAAAATAATTACAGCTTCACATTCATATTCACCTGAGAAAATAAAACTATTCTAATCTATGAACATGAAAGATGTGGCATGAGGGTATAGAAGATTGGCAGCAAGATTGCACAGGGAGCCTGTGTCAGATTTGTAAGTAAAGCTTGAACTAAAGCAAAGATTCCAGAAACACATTCTCCTTGGGGGAGGTGCATTCGTCCATTTAATTTTTTTTTCCCCAAGTTATACCTCAGACTCATTTTCTGTGTAGCATTTTTATCACTTAAAATAATCAGACTCCATAAGACAGTAACAGCATGTTTTCTGTCCCTCTGACTTTCTCCAAGTCTTATAGCTGACGAAAATTTTCAGAAACTCTGAACTTCAAAATGTGTTCATTGCTAGACCTTCAACATAACAAGATGATATAATATCAACAGGATAATCTCTAGCTAAGTAGCTGATCACTTAGCGATTAATAGTTCATCCATTACTGTGAGAACTAAGCTCACGTCCAGAGGATGAAACAACCTTTTGAGAAAACTGAATAGCAGTTGGAATATAATAAGAATATAAGGAAATTAGAGAAAAGGGAAATTCAGAAAGCCATTTTGTCCATGATGGGCCACGTAATTATTTCCTAAATGGGAAAATGCTTTTGCCTTACCTGGTTGGCCACTGTGCACGTTCAGCATGAAAAATGCTTCCTGACATCTGTTTTGAATTTTCATCTTCTTTCCATGTATGCCCCTTTGTCCTGTCATTTATGTCAATTTGCAAACAACAACATGAAATGACAGGTTCTAATCACTTCAATATTGAAAATTGTCCTTTTTCTTTCTTTTTCTTTTTTTTTAAGAAAAGGTTTCTATAACATACTGTTTCCTCTCTCTCAGTTTAGTGTCTTCTAATTGCTATCATGTCACAAAGTTCAATAATGCAGAACCAAACAGAGGTTTCTAACAGAAAATATGGGCTGCAAGACACAAAGAGTGAAATTCAGATTTCAGAAATTGGGCTCATTGGAAACACTGCCCACCCTCCCTTTTCCACCAGACAGAATACTTTCTAGCAAGAATGCTTATTTGTGGATCTGTCTTGCATTTCTAAAGTGGCCATTACTATTTTTACTACTACTATCTCTCCTCTAGCACAGACACAAATAAACACAGCCTGAAAAGAGGCTGAAGTTGCAGGAGGTTCTCAGGATAAGTCTCATGAGCTGAAATCTTTCTACTTTAACATCACAGTAACATGAGCCAATGCCAGCAGGAGAGAGCGACGCCTTCAAAATCCTCAGAAATTCACTGCAGGATGTTCATGCCTAGTATGGTTCATATCTCTGGGAGGAGCTTGAGACTGGGAGGAGATAACAAGCACAAGCATTGTTCCTGGGGTTTTAAAAAAAGTAGGATTCCAAATGTTGTTCATTTTTGTGACAAGGAAATAAGGTTTGCAAAGCTGCCAATCAGTCTGCCTTAAATGCAGGTATCTCAAAGTAAAGTTTCATCAAGAAACTGAGGATAAATCTGCTGAAATCTGACTAGGTCAGGATTCGGTTCCAACATTTTATTTTTCGTCTTCACAATAAAAGCTAAATAAACTTAAAATGAGTGAATAGTACCAATTACAGATAATCTACTTGGTTGCAAAGTAATAATAAAAAAATTATATTGTTCTTTGATATAAGCCTATGCAATATATGCTTCTTGCTAATCTCACAAGTTAAATCCACATAAGCATTAGGCCTCTAGGCCTAATTTAGTGAAAAGTAAGTTTCACACACAGTATATAAATTATCTTCTGCCCAGTAGCTGACAGCATCGTTACTCTGCTTCCCACAAATGAAATACGGGTATCTGAAACGTTTCTCTTTTTTTAATCTGCAGGAAAACCAGTGTAATGTTTGCAGCTGGAATTTGCATCTAGCGTAACAATAGCTGTCATTGTGGTGCTCTGCTGCACTGAGAAGTGAATCTGAGCGAGGTTTAGGGCTCTCCTTTCATCTTCTTGCATCCTCCCCAGCTGTAAGTCTTAGGCCTCCATCCTGAGAAAAGATCTGTGCTGAGTGATCTATTCATATAAAGTCCCACAGAGGTCCACAGAGCTTTATGTGCAGAGATCTCCCAGTTTTTCACTGAACAAGCCCACTGTGAAGGTTTTTCTCCTCTACCGGAGTTGGTCCATGTTTTCCAGTAAGTTTAGGAGTCACACTTGCAAGTTTTGATTTTCCACAACTTCAGGTATGGCAGAAACTGTTCCTAGATGCCAGGTATAAAGCAATCAGCAGCCCAAGAAATGCCCTCTGTCTGTTATTGCAGAGTTGGCAGGATGCATTACAGAGCTGCTGCTGCTGCAGCAATAGTCCATTACGAGTTTAACATTACATATTGGGCCCAGCTGGAGACCCCATCTGATGATCTCTCTGCTGCAATTAGATGTATATTTCTCTAAATACATGAAGACATTAAAACTCACAGACTTGAAGGCTTTTGGTTTGTTTCTTTTTGATACCTAGCACGGGGGATCCTTTGGCAAGAGTTTGTGCAGCTGAAACTGGTGATGCAGGAAGATGGATGATCAGAAAGGGAGTACAAAAATCAACTCATAAAATGATTTCCAAGAGCAGCTAAAGTGTGTTAAAATGTGTGAATTTGACAACTAGGTAGGCCTTACCCAAACTGCCTGAACTGCTTAGGTTGTAGTAAAATCCATGGCAGTTTCTGATTATTAAAATGTTTATTTAACTTCATATTATTTCAACACATTGCTAAACAGCATGGACATACCGTATTTGACCCAGCTCTAAATGGAAATTAACATCTCCATTTTTTAGTTTGCCCCAAAGCCTACTGAAATCAGTAGGTGATTTTTGACAAACCTGAGTTTTGGATCGGGCCCTTTATCATAGTTTTTGAATGATCTTTTTGTGGCTCATTCAAGAAGGAGATATTTTTCAGGAGAGGGAAGGACAAGGGAAACAGTTTCATTTACTGTAAAGTCAGCCTAAGCATTTGATGGAGGATTCACTTTTGTAATGAATTTACACATTTGACAAAGTATGTCCCCCAGAGAACAAAAACAAAAGGTGTCTAAGTTGCTGCTGAGTTAGGCCTTTACTCATAAAAATAATACTGTAAAAAATTTAGTCTGCGGGTAACAATGAGAAGTTAATACAAATGGTCACTGACTTCATTATAGAACTCTTTGGCAACAACTTTTCCAGACTCATGTTAAGCCTTGGGAGAGAAACATTTCAGCACAGAACCACTTAATCATTTATATGAATGAAAATGAGTGCAAACAGAATGCTGAGATGGCTTTAAGATCACCTCTTTTTTCTTGTACGGAATACCCACTATAATTACATTTTGCTTGTCAGTTCATAAATTTTGCTTATTACAAAATGGGCATTATTGATTGCTTTTTAAAAGTACTAAAACTAAGCTAAGAGCAGTAGATCTCTCAGCAAATTCAAAACATACTATCTTCCAAACTAATCACTGGCAAAGGGACTGTGGAAAAACTATCTAAGTTTATTGTAAGCCTAATGCAAAAAAATTACCATGAGTTTTAGGTTAGTAACTTGGCTTTGAGTTTAGCATGTTTTAAGCCACAATGAAAAAAAAAGATAAACTTATTTGGCAAAGCCAGACACTTTTAAAGCCAACATCCTGTAATTGTTTCCTCATTCAGCCTGGCAGCTTAAAGAAGAAAAAAGAAAGAAGAAAGACAAGAGGGGAAAAAAAAAAAAAAAGAGAGGGGAAAGGAGAAGAGAAAGGAGAGGGGAAAATGGCAAACATCTTGAGAAAGAAAAGAGTGGAAAGGAACAGAGAAATCAAGGTGGTTATCTCATTTGTAGCAAATCAATACATAAACTACATATTTGCTCCTTTTTTCCCCTTTTGGGTAGCCTGTAACAAAATGAAATGATGGAAGCTCACTATTCTTGTGGTATGAAGCCCAAATTCAAAATGTTCTTGGTTTGAATTGATGCAAGCAGTGGATATTCTAACACAGTTGACCCTAGCAATGCAGAAGAGCCAAAGTGATAGCAGGCAGCCTAAGAGGACTCAGAGGACAAAAGAGGACTCTCAGCCTCTTTGAGATCAGTTGATTAAACATCTCCAAGTGAGATTAATACACTCTGGAAATTTCCTTATTTAGAACCAGTAAGAAATAAAAGTGATCAGAATGAATTTAGAGCTGCCATTCTCATTAAAATAAGGCTAGGAGCTGACAGCTACAAATAGTTATAAGAAAAAGCGGGGGGAGAGGAATCTGACAAAGAAGAAATTAACTTTTCTTATTGGATTAAAGCTAAACATTCTCTGAGAGCGCTCAAACTTTTACCTCTTTTACTACTGTTTTTTTTCCAGTCCTGAACTAATACTGAAAAAAAAGCCTAAGAGGTAGCTACTGATCTGGCTGGGAAACAATGTCCTATTCAAAGTTAGTATCTGTTCTAAGTATCGAGCAACAAAATTAACTGTCCTCTGTAGAGAGGGGTAAAAGAGAACATTTATGTCAATGTCAAGCCAATAAAGCAATTTTGTATTAACCTATGAAGTTAAGAAAACAGAATACACAAAAGTATTTTTAAAGAGTATGTAATTTAAAAACCTTCTAAATATCTTAACAGTGCACTTGGCTTCACTTGTATTTTACAAGCAGCAGTAGATTTTTTTGCAGTTTCAAATCCAGGGACGGGGCTGTACTCCATCAAGAAATTATCACATCAAACTGAATGCCGCTGTGAAAGTAGCAAATGAAATTTGTCAGTATTCAGAAAATGGCCAGATAATCAGGTTGTGACTCAAGGGGTCCAATGAGGGCAGCAGTGTCCAGAATTGTTGGATTTATGAAGCCATTGACACATGGTCCCCATGTAAGCTGAGTGACAGCTGGAAAAGCCTTTGGTAACCAAGTTTTTAGAGACACCAGAGCAAATTTTATGGAATTATCCATGAAAGTATCCATCTTTACTACAAGAGCAAAATGTATACAAAGTGCCTTTGCAGCACCAGTTGGAGGAAAAAAGGAAACAAATTAAAACAGGAAGTCTTGGGCTCACACTGTTGGCCTTTTCACCATTCCAGTGATATAAAAGACTGCTAAGGTACTCTCTGAGGCAACAGATAGCCATGTAACAAAGGTGAATGATCTGCTGATACACCAGAATCAGAGATAAACTCCGTATTTTCCATGCTAGCAATCCAAGAACAGAAAATGACTAATACGTAGCCTAGTAGAGAAGGTTAATTTTCTCAGGGTACACCAGGAATAATGCAGCTGGACCAAGAATAAAGGCTGCCCCAGGAGTGAACAGCAGGAATATATTGGGACACAGATCCCAGAGGCAGGCTTCTTTGTGGATTGTGTGCCTGAATTTCCTTTCCCTGGCAACTGAGGCACAGTGGACAGGAATTCACATGTGCCCAGAAAGCTCAGGTGTCTGGAGATCTGTCCTTCCCTTTGCCTCTCACTCAGCACTCAGGGGAACAGTGGTGGTAGAACAGAGGAAATCAGCCTTCCCAGCCACTCACTTTTGTCCCCTATGAAAACCCTTCAGCTACAGAGTGGCAGCCAAACCAAACTGGAATTTTTTTTTTATGCACTTTGGGGTACCAAACCACAGCAAAGACAGACTGTTGATACATCTGCCTCATTAAGAAAGATAGAAGATTCATACAATTCTGTCCTATTTTTTATTAATATTGTTATCTTTCCTTAAATATTTGTGGATACCAGCACAGAAGTCTTAGAGATCTGTAGATGCTCCAAAGACTTTCACCACCATCTTAAATACTGTGTTTCTCATTTTCCAGCCATCTGGTGCCATTTCCAGGTATATTAAAAGCCCTTGAAACAAGACCTGCAGCTCTATTTCTTTCAGTGTTCTATTCTGAAGAATAGGTCGTTTTCCCAATCTAGGTATGTTCAGCCCTTCCAATTTTAGTTCAACCTTGGTTAAATTAATTTCCATTTCCATATTATTATTCCCTAGTTATTTTGCTTTTTTTCTCTGTTTTAAGCAGCTTCCTTCTTGCTGTCATTACTCCCAACTTGAGTCGTGTTACAACTTCATCATTTCTAGCTTGGTTAAAATAGAGTATATTCATACAGTTAAATACCTAATGTGAACTCAGCACATTAATCCTATGATTTGCATAGTATCTTATGTCATTGCCAAATTATGGAATTAATAAAAATCCTCTGTTCTTTATCTGTGTTGAAAACTGAAAACTTTTTGAAAGTCATCCTTTCACAACACTTTTTCAGCACGTATTTACAAGGTTTGATATGCTAGCTTGTGTTCCAATACAGACGATTAGTAGAGTCAGCTATGTTATATTTCATTACAGAGCTGATAACCTCAGAGGACTCATCTGTACAAAAGTTTATCGTGTAAGTAAATCCCACAAAGTGTACCAAGGAAAGAAATACCAGGTCACGCTAAAATGTTTAGTAACTGACTAAAAAAAGAATACAAATACTTGGTGGTAAAACCCCCTGAACTCTAGGAAAATAAGTCCTTTCACAAAAGAAAAGATCCATTTCCTTTATTTTGAGGATCTTCTTGAAAAAGAAGCCTGTTCGTAACTGAGAATAGAGTTGTGTACCTGACAATCTAAGCATTGGTTTCCGGACAAGCAAAACAGAAAATGCAGAAATTTGTTAAATCTGTGGATTTATGCCATTAAGATTAGAAGTCAGAAGTCAGAGATGGACATCCTGTTCTTCAAAAAGGTAGAGTATGGACAGGGAAAAAAACAATAGCAAACACCACACCAAAAAGAGTGTGATGTCATCAAGCCGTCTAAGAAGGTTTGTAGGATTTTCCATGGAACAGGATTGAATGCCAAGACTTAAAGTATTTTGTAAAACAATCTATGTTAACCCTCAAGCTGAACTAAAAATCCAGTAAATAAACTGATGAGAAAGGGATTTGGCTTGGCAGTAATTCTACTGCCCTGCTAGTAAAACAGAAATAACCATATCTCACAGAGAAAAAGACAAATCTTACCTCAGTGGATATTTCGATAGTTTGCTGCTACACTTTAAAGTTGTTGGGCTAAATTACTGGGAGATGGTGGCCTGTTCAAAAGGAATCACAGTGTTCTACCATGACCAAATGTCTAAACTCTCTGGAAAGATACTGGTTTTGCTGTTTCAAGGGGTGTTGAACTGAATTCCTCATAAACTGGACTGGAATAAATAATACGATCTGCTCTGATTCATGACTCCAGAATAGGCTCTGCTTGGAAGAGAACACAGGAATAACAGGGCTCAATTCTCAGGCTGGTGAAAGGCTGTTCTGGTTGACAGCTTATGTTAACAGCTTCTGTGCTGGGAGTCTGGCAAAAGGCTTCAGGGAAACTGTCTCTTTGCTTTCATTCATATTTTATATATGTTACATATACACACAGAGAGAGCTGCATGTATTAGCCTGTAATTTTCTGTCACAATCATGGTCATCACACTATGTATGTGAGTAGCCATGGCTAAGAAGGGGTATTTCAGATCTTATTTAATAGTCTCCATTCTCATGTTCTGGCAAGGACATCTGAGGAACATTACCTTACAATGTTAAGCAGTGTTCCCTCTCGTACAGCAGATACCACTTCCAGTGCAAATACTCGTGCTTACAAGTTTAATGTTAGCTGTCAGTAGGTACTCAAGCATGAAAAGTTAACATTTGCTTTCTATCAGGATTCACATGACCAGGGCTCAGTGGCTTGAGTGTTGGAGAAAAGCAAGCACAGAAGGTCCTTGACACCAGAGTAATAAAGCTTTTAAATTTAAAATAAAGCTTTACAGATGTTTTGGCATCTCCCCAATACAATTTAAAGAAAATAACAAGAAAACCAAGCAAATAGGCAGGTAGTTAACCAATTAGGAAAGTTTTTCAGTTGCACATCAGTTCAAGGCGTACTCATCTGGTAGCTGACTGAAAGCCAGGAATAGCTGATGTTGCACACTGGGATGCTGTGGACATTGCTCAGTAGCAGACCCACTAGAAAACGCAGAAGGTTCTATACTTGTTTACAACAGCTGAGTTTTAGCAATATGTAAAAAACTGGGTGATCCCACAAGGATTCAAAGTTCACAAATATATCCAACATAAGATCCAATCTTAACATTTAAGCCCAGAAACCCAAAAGCCTCCATGTTAAACCAGCTTTCCTTTTTGACTGCTCAGAAAATTTTCATATTGCAAACGACTGAAAAAAGCTTTCACTTCACAGACTGAACATTGAAGCTTTCAAAGTTCTAACATGTTAAAAATACAACAATAAAGATTCAATGCCAGTCAAGGTTAGACTGGCAGCCAAGTGTAAAGTGCAGGACTGTGAGCTGGCTACAAGTCCTCAAGTAAAAGTCTGAGAAGTTACAGTGAACAGAGTTATTTAAACATTAGCTCAGTAGTGGTGGAAAAAAAAAAAAAGGAAATGAAAGGTTAGGAATGTTGGAACCGAAAAGGTAGTGGTCAATACCTCAAAGACAAATGGCAGCTGGGTGCAAGGGACACTCCTCAGGGGCTGCTCCCTGGGCTGGGATGTTTAGTATCCTCATCAGTCCCTGACACACTCAGAGTGTGCTCTCGCCAGCCTCACAGGTGATACCACACAGGGGGGAGCAGCTGTGTGCTGGAGGGCAGGGGACATTGTCCCTGCCATTCAGGGCCACATCAAAAACCTCAAGGAATGGACCAACTTGAGCCCCATGAAGGTGAAAGATCCCATGCAAAAATGCAGCCTGGGAAATGTCTGACTTAGAAATCAGCTCTGCAGAAATGGGCTTAGGGGTCAATTTTACATGAGTTCAACCATCTACTGGTCTGCATTAACAAGGATGTAGCCAGCAGGGAAAGGGGAGGCATTCAGCACTTGAGAGGCTACACCTGGAACACCCTGTCCTGCTGTTAAACACCGCAACAGGCAGCCAGAGTGCCTGTGGAATCTTTATCCCAGGAAATTTTAACAAATCAGATGGAGAAAACCCCAAACAGTCTGATCTAACTTTGAAGTCAGCCCATCCTTGAGTGGGAGGTTGTTTTGGATGACTCCAGGTGTCCCTTCCAACAGAAGTTTTTCTGCAATTACATGAACTATCAGGGAAAGACAAGTGACCATGTTAAAAATATTATTACTCCACCATTATTGATTCATTTACTTATTCATCGTTACAATGAGCCGTTTGCCTCCCGGTCTCAAGAGGGGGTATTTAGTTTAGAACTAAAAATAATTCCTTCCATATATAAAGTAACTGATTGTATTAGAACTCTCAAGCTTGGAAGACATAGTGCTCACAAGATAGTATGAGGTTACATCACCATGAGTGGCATGAAAAAAGCAGATAGGAAAAAATTGTTCATTTTTTCCCTAATACAAGTATGAGGAACAGCCAAAAAAATCTAGAAAAACTAAGTTTAAAAACCAAGACCAAAACAAATGGTGATTCTTCATGCCATGAATGGTAGTCCAGTTAAATATTTTCCAAACAAGGGCACACCAGCACCTTACACTTAAAAAAAGTAATTACACTGGAAGTTATTAAACAAACATAGAACATGAGGCTCAGGAATACTGAGCTGAAAGACAGAAACTAGGAGAAAGATGGGTTAGAAATCTCAGAGATGTTTTTCCTGTTCTTATTCTATGCTGCAGCTTGTTACCACAGTTGAATGAAGGCTGGATAGACCCTTGGCATTAACCAGTGCTGTCATTCTTATGATAATGTCCTACAAGGTTCCTAACCCTGTCCTGGCCATCCAAACACAGCTCTGTAACTTTTGAGTTTTAGCCATCACTAAAAAGAATTATGTTTGTGGGAGATTGCAGTAATGCACACGCATGCGTGGCAGCTGGATATCTCACAAAGAATCTGAGACACAAGCAGCATTTTCTTTCCACGTTCTGTGATAGCAGACTATACACTTTATTTACATAAATATTTTTATATAGCAGAAATATGCAGGAAATGTGAAACACCAGACAGTGAAGTCACATGAATAAGTTTGATAGAGACATGCTGATTGATATGAAACAGAGATATCTATCTGAGCTACAATTTAGATCAATAAACACACCATGGATGTACATACTGCCACAGCAGGAAAAATCGCAATAGAAGGTATACCCTACAAACCTTGTAGATAAACAGATGTTTAAACACATTAAGCAAGTCAAAAAGATCACACTGAGTACTGGAGTTATGCAAGAACAAAGCTCATGTCAGCTGTGTTAATGTATAACAATTGCTGCTTTTATTTTACACCATAATGTGATCAGGAGATGTTGTTTGTTATAGATAAATAGAGCTCATTATCATCAATTAAAGGTGCACTAATTAACTCAGTTTTATCTCTTCCAAAACTCTATTAATAATCAATTCCAAAGATTTGGGCCAGGTTGGATGGGGCTTTGAGCAGCCTGGTCTAGTGGAAAGTGTCCTAGCCCATGGCAAGGGGTTGGAACAAGATGACATTTAAGGTCCCTTTTGACTGAAACAATTCTATGACTTTATGACTGTAAGTAAGAAAGGACAGGGGGAAAAAAACATAACAAGAACAAAAGAGAACAAATGTACCTAAAATGGGCCATTTTCAATTTAAGAATCTTACTAATCACCTTAACCATCCTGACAATTCAGACAATGAAGATTTAGAGCCCCACCCATAAAAAAGATGTTTAAATGAGAGGTGCAAAATCTTTTTTATATATGAGTCCCAGAGGCAATGCTTGTGCTTTGCAGAAAAAAAAAGTATTAAAAACTTGTCCAGATGTTCACTGTTCTGATTTAAGTGAGCAAAAGCTGCTACTGAAAATCAATCATAAGCCTGGAAACACCTTTACTTTATCTGTTAAAGGAGTGACAACATAGGCACAGTTGGGAGTTAAATAGGGAATGATTTCTTTGCTGTTGTTATAGGGTAGCCACGGTTATGCCAGCACTTACTTTTCAAACACTCATGAGCCAGAGAATTACAACAGAGCCATAAATATTTTCTCCAACCTGAGACTAAGCTCTGTCTTTGTGTCCTATCTCTTTCAGCATTTCTGGACAAACATGTACCAAACTGGTCAGTTATGCGAGTCTGAAAAGAAGCTTTTTGCACTGAAAAGTTTTTAAAGACTTTTATCTTGGGAAAAAAAATACAGTTCTGGCATAAAAAAAGGCTCTTGGCAAAACACAAGCCCATAGTCTGCTGTACTATCTATTAGCATTTCCAAAGAGAAGCCAGAAGTCTACTTAAGCTACTGAGATTTCTATAATCACAGTAACATTTTCTTCTCAAATCTTCCAAGGGGAATTCACAACCCAGGATAGACATAGAAATTTATTACTCACAAAAAAGACTTTTTTTTCCCTTTTTTTTTTTCATCTTTTAAGGTGCCTGTGCAGAGATGTGCATGAACTCTCAGTTCCTCTCTATCAAACCTGTGTGTTGTCTCCGATTTCAGTAAATCAAGTAAGGTTTGACTTAATGGGAATAACAGCATAAGTTCTCAGCCAGATATTAATTGAATAAGTTGATCCTGTAAATATCCCTGAAAAAAAGTAAATATGAGGAAGCAAATGACAAGGATTTAACTTTCTATTTACTGCATGTTATCTTGGTTTGGTTTCCACCCTAGTTTGGTAAAACTCTAGGCACTGCAACATAGCTGCTGTGGCCTTGAGCAGTCAACTCTGCTTCTACAAAGCCCTTTTATTCTCCAGGTTATCACATAGGAGAAATAAAGCACAATGAAATAAAACACTATGCAAAATCCTCTCTTCTCCTCGAACTTTCTAAGAGGTGCTAGAAAAGACCCTGTTGCATCTTTATCAAAATTACAGCAAGAAAAATAGCTGAAGTAAACAGGAATCTTTGCTTTTGTGTCATTGTTCTGTGCCTTTTTGCATGAGAGGACAGTAGAGGCCTGTGTGACTTCTACTGGTTCACATGTGGGCTTGCTGTTCTGAGTCTTTTCCCAGCCTAGAGCTGCTGCTTCTTTTTACTTTCATCTGATCTCATTGTGACTCTGAGCAGTTTATGGCATGTCTAGCCACCCCCAAAATTTCTGACAATCATTAAAAAATTTAAAAGTGGACAAATGTGTATTTGTTGTGATCCCAGCATTAATGGGCTCTGAGTTTCATTCATAATAAATAGGAATAGGAATAAACAGCAACCAGCAATGGAATGCTACAGAGACTGGAGGAATTCAGAGATTGAAGCCAAATTGATGCCAAATATCCTTTGTCCAAAAAGGAAGTGGTGGTCCCTGGATGGATCGGGGCCAGACCATCCCCAGAATGTAGATGTCACAGAGTTGGAATGCAGCTGTCTAGTTCAGCAGAGAGCAGTTTCAAACTGGAAACAGAGAAGGAACACTGTGCTAGCAGTGACTGCAAGGCAGTTTAGAGGAGCAAATGTAAATCTGGCTGGAATACAGGGGTGAAATGCCCCCGTGTTTGCAAAGAATGCCACAGGATCCACAGGGACAGAGTTCCATCAGGGGCCGTGTCTCACATGTGTTCGTCATCAAATAGAAATGCAGCGAAGAAATGAACACATGATTACTTGCAGCCACAAAATTCAGGGATTTAGATGAGAAAATATTTACCTGCAAAACTAATAACAGCACACAAACGTATAGTTATCTTACACTAAACAAATAATTTTTACTGAAGATTTGGTTCATTATTGAGGCAGTGCTTGGGATTAAAATCTTACTTCTTTCCTAGGTCACCTTTCCTTATGCTTTCTTTGAGTTTCAAAGTTGCACAATATTCTGTGCAGAGGTTGGAAATTACAGAACCACATTTTTTGTGTTTTTGTATGAACATGAAACAGCTTCACAATAAAGGTTACTTTTTATCTGTCTGCCACATGGCAGAAGGGGTAATGAGGACTGTCAAATAAACCATCTGATTTCCCCCGTTCTCAATAATGGTTTGTTACACATCCTTTTCCAGCATGGAATAATTCTGTGAAAAATGAAGCAGGCATGAATCTTATTTGGGTTACAGAAAGGTCTGAATCATTTATGACTGAATTAATTGCTAGAAAGGTTTATGAGCAACCAATTAGTAATATTTGTATTTGGATCTGCCAGTTGGCCCAGAAGTGAAAATGAGTATTAGTTTTGACATAAAGACTGTATTGTTCACAGATAAAAAAAACATTCAATCAAAATCAAGAATATCCTTGAGAATTACTGTCTTGAATGGAACACTCCTGATAACTGGCCAGCTAATTCTATTAACCAAATTTGCCTCAGATATTTCCCAGCTACTGATTCAAAAAACTGATTCTGCATTCCTCATACATCATGAAGTCCTGATTTTTTTTTTCTCCATCTATAAAGTCCTGAAAAAGTGGAAGGAAAAAATGGTGCCACACACAAAACCTGCATAGGTGCCTACAAACTGTTAATTTGTGTCCATTACATTTCCATAGGACTTAAGAGGACTTGATTTTCCCCACTTGGTGTTCCACTTTTCCCCAAGCAGTAAAAAAGTTTCAAACTAATTCGGATTGCCTTGAGAACTATGAGTAAATTCTGCAAATGACCAGGTAACAAAAGCAATGCCTCTGATGTCCCTCAGAAGCATCCTGTCAAAGACTAACAAGGAAAATACACATGTTCAGTCAAAACTGGCTAAAAGGTGGAAACATGGGCTGGGATGTGCCTGTAACACCTGGCTTCCGGGGAAAAATGTCATTTAGCTTATTCTTCTTTCCTCCACATCCTCCTCCCAAGCAGAATGCAACCCTGCAGAATAGGGCACCAGAGGAAATTCTGCCCTTCCTGGAAAAGGAAGGTAGTTTAGAGCTGCCCCTGTGACTGAGCAAAGACTGATCCCTGGGAACTTCATGTTTCCTTTGATTTGTCATGCTCCCACTGTCCTAGTCTGACAAGACTCAGCCCAAAATTAAATATGAGAAGAGAAATAAAATCGAAGGGAAAGAATAAGCATTGACAGAAGAGTTTTGTGCAGTCAGAAATGTGTACGTCAGGCAAGCATCTCTTAAAGTTATTCTTGTAGCTCCTGGTCAGAATGTGTATTTTGTGAGTTATAGCAATTTCTAAATTTCTCACTTAATAAAAAAGAAATTGCATAATATGCCGAGGCACAGTTCTGGGCTATCCTCAGGCACTCACACTCCTGGACTGTGTATTTTACTCTTTCTTGAATGATTTTTAACAGTGAGCTGTATTTTAAATGTTTTCTGTGTTCTTTACTACAGACTGTGCTCTCTTTTAGGTTACAAACTTCAGGAGAAGTTGTATAGCCAAAGGGTTATTTCAGAATTTCAAAGTAACATATTTTGCCTATGAAGAATGCATTCACACTTTGCTGAAGTAAATTACAATAAAATTCTATATAATTAGAGTTTAACCTATAATGTATTTGTACCGGTGAGAAATTCTGGAAAAGGAAGACACTAGAACATTGTGTAATGCTTAGAGGAGTATTTGAAAGCTTTTAAGTTAAGCATCATTTAAAACAGATTTTAATTAAGGATTTTCCTTTTTTATTACATATTAAGGTCTCTAAGAGCATAACTTCCATAAATAGTCAAGAATAAACTACATTCAGACCTACATATAAGCACATTTCTTGGCACAGACAAATGAAGACTGTGATTGCTGACATCTCTTTGAAGGAAGATTTTCTTTTTTTTTTTTTCATCCCAGCCCTTGTTTTATTTATATGGCTCTGCACACTTTTTTATTTTTAATTATCCTAAGGAAAAGAAGGGGTGGAGGGAAACAGATCTTTGTTTTCCAACTGAGACAGTGAAATGCATTCCAAAGCTGCTTTTGTTTTTAATTTACAGAAGCCCTCATGTCTAATCTACTAAGCCAACAAATAATCTGTTTGCCAGGTTTTACATGAGAGTCGTGAAAAGTGCATACAGTTGCTGACTTTATTCTTTTTTAGGATACAGATTCATTCTCTGCCATAAACTTGAAAAGATCCTTTTGGAGAACTTTCCACAATGAATTTATTTTTAACTATGCATTTTGTTTCCCAGGAGGTATTTCATTTTTACCCACTTGAGTATCTTTAGCTCTATTTCTTAGTAACTACAAAATGAGTGTGTTTCCTTATTGGAGAGATAAAATAGCAAGGCTTGTGTCCTTATTCATGAAAGCAGCTGTTTAAAAGCAAGAAAACCAGGAAATATGATCCTCTCTGAAAAAAAAGGTACAGAGCAGACGACCACTCCCACATATTTCCATACACAGAAAAAAAAAAAATACTTTTACATCCTTCAGTTCTTTCAGAATAACCCTATATCCTACATGTCCTAATACTGAAGGTGAATTTCAGTATTTAAAAACTTAATATGTATCCTGAGAGCCACCAAAACATTGCAGGACAACAACATAAAACTATAGTTTCTCTACTCACCTGTAAATGTCTTCTGAGAAATCCATGCATGCAGGCAAGACAGAAACAGTGTTTTGCAGTGAGATTTTTGGATGGTGTGAACTACAGTGAGGAAATTTCTTCTGAAGTGGAACAGTGCACCACCACATTTGATTTAACTCTCTCTTCTCCATTAGGGTGCATCTCCTCCGCTAGACAACTCTAAATCTGGCACAGCTGTATCAACAAACTTGAAGGGTGCAGAGAGCCCTACTGAACCAGCTGCCAGCTCCCCCAAACCTGAGTTTTGCTGGGATTTTCACAGGCAAGGCCAGGGCTCAGAATGCATTATGTTCCTTCAGAGATGCTCCCTCTCCTTCTCTTAAAGAATACATGGCTTAAACTATACTGAAGCTAATAAGACAGTTAGTTCTTTCCTTAAAAATGGGCCACGTATTGAGGTCTTAATTAAGGGTATTTTAAATTTACTTAGAAGTGGAACTTATATTGAAAAGAAATGATATAAGGATGAAAAGTGTTTCAGAGAAACTCTTGTGCTCCAAGATGTGCATCTCAGCTTCCATACAGTTGCTCCATCCACAAGGACTAACCAACGTTTTCCATTTCATGCTGTTCCCCAAATACTGTGCTGACTGCTAGGAAGACCCTGGCTATATGACTCTAGACGGGCTGAAGCAAAGAAAATTTAAAAAAAAGGGCAAAGAGACTTCAAACAGACATAAAACAATGGCTGAGACCACATTTTTAATACACTGGGTATGTGAAAAAAATTTGAAAAAGTGCAGATTATTAACAATTTAGTTATTACATCTTAAATCTATGTTGTGTATAAATTTATGTAAGAAGGATGTTCAGAGTCCCAGTCCTTGGGAAGGAGTCAGTAACTCACAACATTTAGAAAAAAAGGTATCCATGTCTACCAGCTGGAGGTAAAAGACTTTGTCCTCAGCGCCTATGCAGAATTGTGGGTGCAGCCAAATACAACGTTCTTAAGTTCAGAATAAATGAAGTTTTAGGTATTTCTTTAAATTTCTTCAAAGATACACTAGTAAATAGAGCTTCACAGATAGTGCTGATTTTAGATACATTGCAGATTATCCATTTGTTTATATGGCTATGAATTCTCATTTCATTCAAGGGGTTTATTTTATCCAATAGTTTTCATCTACTTCATTCAAGTTTTATATTACTGTACAAGTCAGCTTGCTCTTGGGCTAGTCAGAATATAAGGAGATAATCTGTGCTAGAGAATTCCAGAATTTAGATTTTCATAATTTTATTTAAACCACCACAAAAATGCAGATTTTCAAATTTTGTTAACCAGTAGCCTGAAGATAAAAAAAACCCACAATCCAGAATGAATTTTTTTTTCTTCATTTATCTACTTAAAATATGCTCACAAGTCGCTTTTCTCAAATAGATTTATAACCTGTATTCACTAGGTCCTGCTTGCAGAATCATCAGTGCCTCTTCATAAAGTAACTCCTTTCTAAAACCTCCATCTCTCAAATACCTTCCTCATCTCTCCTGGCTGAAATAAGGAGACACAAATTCCTCCTCAGCCCCATTTTTTTACCATGGAGGAAAACCACCATTCACAGTAATTTGCACCTGGGACAGCATGGAGTCAGGACGTAAGCTTTGGTATCCACCTCTTTTAGTCTGTGCAGTTTGCTTCCATGGTGGAGCAACCTCAAACAATGCTGATGGCTCTGGTATAACAAGAAATGGGAAATAAATTCTCTCAGTGAAGAAGAGCTGTGGCACAGGAAGAGTCAAGCTATAGGTTTAACCATGAACAACTCAAATGCATAGCTTTGCCCCCATTGCTAAGGAGTACTTTTGCTGAGAAAACTTGTATTGTCCTGCAGTTCCCTGTAATGCAGATCATTACATCTTTCTGCCAATGCAGTGTAGTAAAATTAGATGGAATGATTACCAGAATATGGTTTTCAGAAAAAAATTAGTTTTCTATCACATGCTGTCATTAATGATGCATTTGACTGTTCAGCAGCTCCCAGGCCACATTTGTATCCACAGAATTTAAGAAAGTAATGAAGCCTCCCCCCTCACTCCACAGCTCCTGGTCAGGCTGCTGTGCCTTTCATTTAATTTTTTTTTTCGTCTCCTGCCTTTACATACCCCTTGAGGCACATGTTCTCAAAAGTGAGAACCACTCAAATATATTTTACATTACCCCAGAAAACATTATAAAAGAGGCAAGAAAATTGTCGAGCAAGGTGACAAGATTCACACCAAAAATCATTTTGTAAACTCTCGGACATGTTGTCACAACAAACCCAGAGGAAAAATTTTACTTCCTCAGCAGCCAATAATAGAGAAGGTGACAGGAGAGCAGAAAGAGAAAATGAAGACTCCCGCATGCACTCGGGATACTTTTCATATCCTCAGCTTTGTCTATACTTAGGCTGCTAGATGATTTATGACTGGTCTCTATTGCCCATTCACTTCAATTCTGTGTGCTCCTTGATGGGCTGGTAACATTTTCACAGATGCTATCACCACACTTTAACTGTAATAACCATGTTGGAGTTGTGCTGTTACTATACTACACTGCCAGCCAGCTCTTCTACGCTGAGAGGTCCAATGCTGCCTGAAATCAAGCCTGAAAACTCCTTTCTTAAAATGTTTCTTCATAGGGAGTGATTATTCCCAAGACCCAATGAGAGGAAACATGATGGAAAGAAGAAATTCCCAAAAAAGTGGCGAATTAGGGTATGGACAGACAACTGCAAACTACAGTTAACACAGCTCAGCAATTTCCCCACTTACAACCCGACTTGCATTAATGGATCACGGCACATTTCTGGTTCACTGCTACTGCAAAGAAAACTAGATCATTTTAACCAGGTTGCTAGTTTGAATCAAGATATTCCAATATGGAATACCTCTTATCTTGGAATCACAATTAGAAGCACACACACGAGCAATTAGCATCAATTCCTTGAGCTGTGAAAGCTCAATTACTTGCCTCTCCCTGTTCTCTAAATTTCTACACCATTCATTGCAACCAGTGCTGGACCATAATTTCCACTATCCTAAAAGCACTGACAGCTCTCCTATGTGCTTTACACAAATAAACAGTAATATAATATCAAATTTCCAGCTCTAAGTTGGCATCCACAGCAGTCACTGGGACTAGATGAACAGCAGTTTCTGCTTGATGAGACCAAGGGGCGCAATCCTGTCTCTGTGCTCAGGCCCAGGCTCCAGTTGTCCAGACTTATTTATCCCCAGGGACCAACCAGAGCTTCCTCCCTCCTTGTGCACCAAATTCCCTTTGCAAAGAAAATCCAGGTGCATGAGGGGACTGAGCCTTCAGGAACACAAACATAGCCAGCAGTATCTTGAAAAAAGCTGGGCAATGTATTCAAGGTTTTGAGGGTTTTTTAACAAATATGAGCGACTGCCAGCTCAGGATGAAAATTAACACATAAAATCACAGAATGGTTTAGGTTGGAAGGAACTTTGAAGACTCTATATTTCCAACCCCCCTACCATGGGCAGGGACACTTTTCACTAGATCAGAATGCTCAGAGCTCCATCCAGCCTGGCCTTGAACACCTCCAGGGATGAGCAATCCACAACTTCTCTGGGCAATCTCTTCCGGTGTCTCACCACCCTCACAGCAAAGAAATTAATCCTAATACCGAATCTGAACCTGCTCTCTTTCAGTTTGAAGCCATTCCTGCCTTGTCCTGTCACTATATGCCCTTGTAAAAAGTCCCTTTCCATCTTTCCTGTAGGCTCCCTTCAGCTACTAGAAGGCCACATTTACCTTGTTTTTTAAACTTTTTGTCCACTCATCACTCAGGATACACTCTACAAATTCTTACCTCCCATGGCATTTCCTTATCTCAGATCAAAGTTTAACCAATTGATCACGCTTTTACCATATTTTTAAACACAGATATTATTGTCCAGGGACTTCTTTAGAAACATATTCTTAACGTACTTGTATGGGAAGAAGTTTCTTGATAGCAATTCAAAAATGTACAGCAGCTTGAAATGATGTTTGAACCTGCCTATGGACAGTGGCAGGACAAACTCGTTCCTTCTGCCCTCATTGTTGTTTATCGTTCCATGTTTTCAAATGCTGGTTTCTCCCCTGAAAGTTATAATGCAAAAGACTCTTGTGAGAACCTCATGATTCTGCACAAACTGTCAAATGTTAACCATCACCAGCAAAAAGTTACTGAGGATCTACTCCCCTATGTGAAAACTCATCCTGATTGAGTCAAAGAGCTCTCCTGTCTTGGCTTGGACTGAAACCACCAAACTCTGAATAGGAAAAAGTGGTTATGAATTATTAAACTGGGTAGTATCAAAGTAAGCAAATGAGGAAGATACTCTACAACATACCATGAGGAAAACTGTGTAAGCGAAACAATATACACTGAAGAATTAGTCGAGTTCTCACAAATATTTTCCTCATTTTAAAATCAGAATGGCTGCTGCCTTTTTAACCCTATGAAAGTTTTAGGGGCATGGTGCTCTGTGACACTTAATGGTAAGCCAGCTCTTTTTTTAGCTCAGATAAGAATGGCACTGCTGTGCAACCACTCTGTGGCCCATGTGAAAGCATTAAGCAAGGCACAGAGAAATCAGTCTTCCTGCTTTTTGCACACCATTCTCATCAACAAAAGCATCTGGAGCTAGTCTGGTACTAAAATATGCTAATAGGGAGATCGCACCTCCTATGTAGCACTAAGTAAGTAGTTCTGTATCACATTTGTTTCAGAGCTGACAAAAAAAAAAAAAGCCCCAGGAAAAAAAAAAAAGACAACCAGAAAAAAAAAAATTCTAAAACTACAAAAAAACCACCCCCACACTTAAATTCCACCTCTACCACCCTCAGATACCAGCCACCACCTTGTCCTTGGTGTCATTACAACTGCTTTGTAGAGTTGATCACTAAAGAGATCTTGCTTAAAACAGCTGGATTGAGACAGAGGTGGGAAATTTGCTTTGTTTGCTTCTTTCACTGAGGACCAATCCAATTTGCAGCATGGTCACACAAAGATGCATTGACATAGCCTTACTAAGGGCAAACCCTCCCCAGCCAGTCTGGCAGGCACCTATGATGGGGTGATGACAACAGAGGACAAGGGAATACCGACTGATGTCATCTACCTAGACTTCTGAAAGGCTTCTGACACGGTCTCACACAACATCCTTATCTCCAAATTGGAGAGACATGGATTTTGAAGACAGACTATATATTGGGTAAGGAATTGGCTGGATGGATGCAGACAGAGTTGTGGTCAATGGCTCTGTGTTTAGGTGGAGGCCAGTGACAAATGGTGTCTCCCAGGGCTTTGCCCTGGGACTGGTGCTCTTAAGTATCTTTTTGAATGAAAGGCAGTGGGGTTGAGAGCACCCTCAGCAAGTTTGAAGATTACATGAAGATGAGCTGTTCAGCCTGGATAAGAGGAAGGCTCCAGGATGACCTTGTAGAAGGCTTCCAGCACCTAGAGGCAGCCTACAAAAAAATTACAGAACAGAGGGACTTTTGAGAGGGGCATGTAGTCATAGGACAAGGAGGAATGACTTCAAGCTGAAAGAGGGAATGTTTAGATCAGATATTAGGAAGAAATTATTTACCATGAGGGTGGTGAGACACTGGAACAGGTTGACCAGAGAAATTGTGGATGCCTCACCCCTGGAAGTGTTCAAGCCCAGGTTGGATGGGACCCTGAGCAACCCGGTCTAGTGAGCTAGTCTTCCAAGACTCCAAGCAGTCACTTTGGCTCATAAAGTCCAAGATGTAGAGCCTGTATGCTAATGAAAGCAGAAAATACTGCCTTGCCTCCTGTAGTGAATTCCTGCTTTGCTCAGTCTTGGAATGAAGATTAAAGACCACGTGGTCAGAACTGAAAGGTATAAAATTGAGCACCCTCACAACCAAGCACTTTAGTGTTTAGTGGCCCTGACCACTAACTCCAGGAGCTGTTTCCAAGGGCACCTTAGTGATGACACCCTGAAGTTCTTGCAGGGGGCGGGTTTGGGGATGTGTGTACTTGAGTGTGGAGAGAGGATGTGTGGGGTATATTTTCCAGCCCCTCACACATTCATTCATCATATGTTTGAGAAATAGAACCTGAATAGTAACCAAAGGCTTGGTATATTCAGTGGAGAATAAAGGCTGCATGTTCAAATAGGCACTAACGTGAGTGGGTTGGTCAAATTTTCCCTACGGTTGTTTTATTCTGGGAACCTCACAATGGAGAAAAGAATTCTTTTGATATTCACATTTCAAAGAGCACACTTTTGTGAATATTTTCAATAGAAGATGATAGTGGTACTGTTTTATATAGACTGTGTATAAACCTACACATGCATATGCACAAACATACAAGCACAGCATATACATATGTATATGTAGAACTATCTTTAACAGAAGAGGAGATCCTTTCATTTTGCCTTTTGTGCTGCTCGCTCCAGGAATCTACCCTTGATCTTGGCAGAACTGATAGTTTATAATGAATACTTCTCCAGCTTTCATGGCTGGCATCAAGGAAACACCTGGGAGTAAGATGTGTTCACAGTGGTTTTGTACATTTCCTTTTTAAACATAGTTACTGTTCTGTTTGCCTCTAATAAACATTTTTATTGTGTT
Source organism: Pachycephala philippinensis (assembly GCA_013397055.1). Classification (NCBI taxonomy): domain Eukaryota; kingdom Metazoa; phylum Chordata; class Aves; order Passeriformes; genus Pachycephala; species Pachycephala philippinensis. The sequence continues at coordinate 1,258,755 of VWZT01002559.1, read as the reverse complement.
TAAATATTTTAGTGGTTCAGGAAAAACCAAAACAAATGAAAACAAATAAGTAAACAAGAGGGACTGCTGTGCTTCTGCAAGTGGAAAGAGATGCTGAAAGGGTAAAGAAACTGCGCCAAAGTCAGGAGTTGTGCCATTGACTGTACTTGCAGATTAGCTGACATTTATCCGTGCCTCATTTTCCCTTTAATTGCCTACATAGAAAGAGAGATATAGGAAAATGGTGATCACCCTCAGGAAAGCCCTGACTCCTATTTAAAGTGTTTGCACGGTCCTCAGAATCATGGCATTTACTTTATATTGTATTCATCTCAACAACACTGTGAGATTTAGAATGTAATATTCTCACCTAACAGAAAGGAATCAATGCAGTAAGAGGCCAAATCATCTACAGAGGGTGACACCAGAAATTTCTGGTGAAGCTCTAGGAATCTGACATAGAAGATTTGAAGTACAGCCTATTTTGTTGCATCAGTTTAATACAACTGATATTAATCCCAGAAATAATATTTTAAGCAGGATAAAATGCCAGATGTACAGCAGAGTAAACAGAATATTTGAAGTAGAGATTTAGAGACACAATACCCCATTCATTCTATTTTAAGGAACCAAGTCAGCACAGTCAGATAACATTCACATTCTACATTGATGTGGTCAGACTTCCTTTGTCATTATGACATTCCTTACTCCTTCCTTTCTGTACAATTTTCTGCTTGAGGTTTGAAACATCCTTGACTCTAGGTAGCAGACTTAAAACTGCCTATTCCAAGATTTGAGTTATTTCCAGTAACAGCTTCTGTTCTAAGCAAGTTACAGAGATTAGAAAGAGAGCTAGCTGAAAAGATGTGGTGTGTTTTAGGGGAATCTCTCTTCAACAGTTTTGACTAGCTCTGTAAACAGCATAGGAAAAAAACAAAATTGAAAAATCAGATATCTCAGAAAACTCATAAAAACTCAGAAATCTGTTTTGTAATTCAATTTAAATAGCAAACTTACAACCTAAAGGTACACATGCAAGATATACAATCAGTGAAGAGGGTCTTATTCTATCACCTCTTTGATAAAGTTTTGGGGTAGAAACCAGTGAAGAGTCAGTCCTTTTTCCACATGCAGATTAGCAGGAAGAGGCTGTTTCAAGGACTCTGAAATGCTTGCATGAAAGCCCTAGTACTTATGTAGGTAGTCTAAGAAAGCAACTGTGGAGTCTGTAAATCTCAAAATTCCCCCATACTCTACTGCTCCAGCTGAGCATGGAGAGGAATAGCACTTTGTGGGATATTTTTCCTTCCTGTGATACCCTGCCTTTTAGTCTAGCCCATCTCTGGAAAGAAGCTTCACTGGAAGTTCAATCAATTCCACAGCTTCAAATGTGTTTCAAAACCAGCACACATGAAAAGGGGAATAAAGGGGAGCTTCTAATTTTGTATCTTTATGAATACTTATGAAAATATGTGGATCAAAGCCTATTCCTCTGCAAGTAAATTTCAAGCCTCCTGTAGGACTCAAAGGAAAAGTATTAGAACTCATTTTATATTTCAGTTAGCATAAAGCATGTGTTCTTGCAATAGGCTTTTCCCTAATTTGCAGGGAACTGCTTCAGAGCAAAACAGCCTAACCCAGGCCTTTCTCCTGCTTCCCTTTTCAGGGATATAACTAGAATGCAAGCTATCTGTGTCATTACCTTCACAACCAGCTCTAGCCTACCTTACACACGTGAAAAGTATACTTAAAGAGAGAAATGACCCCAGGTTAGACATAACATCCTGAGCTCTCTCCTTACTGAAACAAACATCAGCCAAACTGGCACCTGCCAAAGCCCTTTTGACTTCAGAGTGATTGATCAAACTGAACACTTGTTCCAACAACCTCAGGTCACAACTCTTCCCAATCACTGCCATTTCTCCTGGAGAAGCAAGTCAGTTGTTAAGGGACAGGCCACAATGGAGATGTTCCACTTTCAGTACTCAGCTGTAAAAAAGGAGCTGTGAACACAAATACTTCTGACCTGAGATTCTCTGCACAAACCCAGAGCTGCCCAGAACCCAAGCAGTAATGTTAGCACGGGGCAGCACCTTTGATACCATTGATGCCTAAAGAGGCCAACCTAGAAACAGACACTAGACCAGAGTAAGGGAATAAAGGTGGATATTTATTAGAAAGGCCTTCAGAGGTACACCCTGGGCAGGCCAAAGGCTACACCCAAGATGGACCCCGAGCCACGAGTTCTTCACACTTTTATAGGTTTGGTCTATTTGCATATTAGCATAATTTCACTAATTAATCTTTAGCTAATGATGTAATTTCCCCTCAGCTTGCCCCCTTCTCAAGATACTGGGTTACACATTTTGGGCCTAGGACAGGCTGGGTGTCCTTGGAGAGCAGCCTGGAGAGGCTTTGTTATGTCTGTCTTAGCATGAGAGAGCAGCAGCTCACAGGCTACAGGACACTTCAGAGTTACGCACTGGGAATACAGAATTTGAAAAATATAGAAGTTAAAACCTAAGGCATCACCATGGCCATTCACCTGAAGAGGAGTGAGCTCCTCAACAGGCTCCCCTACACCATCCTTTAGCTTTCCTACTCCCATACCTGTTGAGAAATTCAGGATCAAAAGGAGTTATGTGTATAATGTTTGTCCTATATACAGGAAAGACATGCAGTAGCTACTGAGGTTTGAGCTTTCTGGTGAAGTTCTATTTCCAGAGATAGAAGTGGTACCACAACACAACAACCAGGAGAGGAACAACTACAAAAAAAAAAAAAATTGTTTTGAAAATACCTTCTTGGATGTTTGTAAGAAGCAAGAAGGAAATGAAGATGAAAGAAGGTAATTAACTGAGACTGAAGAAACTTCCTCTGGTTAGAAGGAGGGGAATTTGTGCTGGTAGGAAGAAGTTAGTTTTGAAAAACACCTGCACCCATTAAACAATTACTGAAAAAGGAGAACAGAACACTGAATTCTGTTGAGAGAGCACCTCCCAACTTTCAAAACCTGCCCAGGTCCCTGGAAAAACAACTGACACCAGCAGTTCTGTGTTGGCACAAAAGCAGTGCATCTCTTATTATATCTACTCAAATATCACACAACACCAAAAATTCTAATAATTAGCCAGGAATTTCACAAAGCTCAAAACAGGGGAATAGCATTCTTTGGATTTTGGTGCACATCAGTCCTTTTTTTCTCAAGCACATCTGAGAAGAAAGAAATAACTAGGCGGGATGTCAAGAGAAAGGGAGTCACTTCCCAGCTCTACCACAGACCTGATGCACCATTTAGACAAGTCATTCAGTCTTTCTGAGTCTTCTTTCCCCAGCAGTAAAATCCAGGCAACAATTAATTTATTCTGTTCTTTTACTCATTTACATGGGTTGTAAATGCTGAAGGGCAGAGGCCATCACTTATTATGGGTCCGTGTAATGTCTAATACAATAGAGATCTGAACACAGCAGGGCCTTTAAGGCCTATCTTGTGTTTGAAGTACATTCCAAAATATACTGTTCCATACTAAATACATCTCCAAGAGCTTATTACAGTGAGAGCTAAATAAAGATTCGTGATCACTGAGTGTAATTTAGTGTCAGAAATGAAGGGGTCAAGAAAAGTATCTGTAGCTAATTGCCTGTCTTCCCTCCTTCCCTACGCACATTACCAACAATACAGCGTGGTGGAGATAGAAGGGGAAATAAAAGCTACGTCTGTCTTTGGTGAATAAATAATAGCCAAAAGCTACTAAGAAATCTCAGTTCTTCAGCCCTAAATTGTCTACAAAAAAAAAGTTTCCATAAATTGGCATTAATGAAGAACAATCTTCTTGCTTTGTGTGACAGGAAGAGCCACCTTTTCTGAGAAATACACCACAATCTGGAAATCCTATTAATAACATTAGAGCCCTGAACTTTAATGTATTAATGAATGGACGTGCACCCATGCTATAATCATGGATTTCAGCATTGCCTTTGATGCTTCATTGGTCACAAAGCTCTTACAAAATGTTTGAAGTGTCTGGCTGTGTAATAATGATTTATAATTCTCTTGAACCAAAGCAAAATTTGCTAGTAAAAATCATTTTTGAAATAAAAAATAAATTGTGACTGGAGGGTCTGGGTTTGTTTCAAAAAGAGATCACCCACAAGCAGCAAATTATTTAAAAAGCCACTGGTTCTAGTGTTTTGAGATAGGGAGCGTACAACTCAGAATTTCAAAGTAGTGTTAATTAAGATCAGTTTATTAAAATGTCAATCTTTTTAACCAAAAATTCTCTACCATGAATACAAGCTGCAAGTTCCTTTATGTTCAGCTTTTCATGAAGAAAATTATTTTTCCTCATGCCATACATGCAGCTTTATCCCTTTTCCTACTCTTACTTTTCTCTCCCATCTCTTGTGTCGGGGTTTTCTTATAGAATAAATGGTCTTTGTATGATTGTTAGATTACTGCTCCCCCAGTTCCCTCTGCACTATCAGGAAGGTCTCTGAGTTCCTACATTAAAGCAGCTGAAAAAAACCTTAAAAAATAATCTTAAAAGTTTCATGACTTTTCTTTCTTCCTTTTCAGCTCAGTCCAATACTCAGCAGAGTCAATGAAAAGAATAGTTTTACTTCAGATAAATGTGGATCGGGGCCATATTTGAAATTAATTGCACTGCTTTATTATCATGGATGCTTCCATTCCAAGACTCCATTCTCAAAAAGTGCAAGGAAAAGGGCTGAACAGGAATCAACCTGACAAGAACAACCAGGACTTGCATGTTCTTACCCCTCAAAACAGTTCTTTTTGAAAAAAAAATTGAGGAGAACCATGCAATATTAAATAAATAAATAAATAAATAAATAAATAAATAAATAAATAAATAAAGTAATTCTGCCAGTGAAAAAGGAGTGGATATGGTACAACTGGAGCCATCCCTCTGTTCCTCAGGGCAGGAAGGGCAAACAGGGCAGTCTCACTCTAGACCAAAATGACCCCAGAAATCAAACTGCATTAAATTCTGGCATGAAGTCTCAGAATAATACTACTCTTTTCACCACATTTGGAGAGAAGAAGGATTTCATCCTAAATTTCAGACTGATCAGACTTAGACATTAATTCAGTTGTGTTTCTTAAAATTATCCTCAATTACATATACCTCAAACTCTAAATGACTACCTGGATTTGTAATTGTAAATTTCCTCACTGTTCCTTGAAGTTATAGGCTTGTGTTCTTAATAGTTGTCATAAGCATTAGGGTTCTTTTCCTTTCTCACTCTTTGCAAAGAATTCCTATTGTTTTTAAATTTATTTCGAACTAAAATGTATTTCTGAAGGAGGTACTGCAAATCAGAGACAACAAGCAGTGCTTCCACCCATGTCTATAGATTCGGGGCTGAATAATCTCCAGAAATCCAAGTAGAACACCAGGAGATTATCTGCGGCACGGCACAGCCAAAGGAATCCCTATTCCCTGCCATTGTGAAAAAGAGTGTTAACACTTTCTGCCTTATCTTTCCTATAAATTGTTGGAAAAGTTGTGTGCTAGCATGTACCACCATAAAGAAACTGATGCCAGGAGGAAGGCATTTCCTAAGACCTCAGTAAGCAGAGACAGAAGGAAAACAGCCTTGCTCCTTGCCAGGACTCAGGATTATCACTCGTTTGAGAAATACACTTAGTATAAACAGAGAAAACATCATCCTCTTATTCACTTTTGTCTTTTCTCCCTTGACTCTTTGCCTCAAGAAACAGATGAAAGAACAGGATCTCACTGCTTAGTCATATGTTTATTTCCACCCCCTCCATCACCTACTCTTTCCACTTGTTCCTGTTATTAGCACAAACCCTGAACCTGTCACACGGTTCCCTTGTGGGGACCATACAAATTCCTTAGAACCACAGGCTAACACTTGTCAGCTCCTCTTCCTATTATAAAACAGCACATGATACTTTGTGCTGGCAGTGCTTGTGCTTGCTGTTGATCTTGGCAGAACCCCAATTAAAGGTGTGCTACGACTTATTAAATCATGTTCCATAATACAAAGGGGTTTTCCATTTTTTTCATCTGCAAATACAATTTTTTCACAGTTTGTGGAAAAGCAAACTCCAATTCACCTGCAACATGCTATAGCACTGATCACTGACTTCTGTCCCTCAGAAAAAAACCTAATCAGCAAGGTGAGCCTTAACACTCCTTTAAGTTTTGTCACCCAAAGGAATAGAAAGATTTCATGAAATCATAACCAGACCTATCCCATCAATCAGTAGAATAGTGACTGATCCCACACTCTCTTAACCTCCTGAGATTTGATGTACAATTTGATACAGCAAACATCTTCCCAGTAAACCCCTCATACGTCAAGCCTTAGAGCAGGATATTAATATAACTTCTGGGGGAAGCAATGAAGTGCTATTTCTGGACAAATTAAGAAATCCTTTTAAGGAGTAAGGGAATAGTTGCACTCAGTGCTAATATATTGATTCAAACAGATTGCAAGGTGTTTCCTGGTACAGCTACAATTATTTTTCAACTATTGTTTTCAACAAAGCCAATTTGACTAAAAAGTCATCCTCATCTTGTTTATTTACACACAATGTTTAATATATTATATATCGTTATATAAAATATTTCATTTTATATTATATAACAATATATTATTTTGTATTGTTTTAGGCATATGTATATAATATTTACATTAACTATTAAAAATTGGGTACGTTTACCTACAGATAGAATGTCATGGAGCAAAACAGACCAGAGATGCTTATTTCAACTTCAGTCAGGACCTTAATATATCCTATTTTCATCTAGAGGCAGACGAATCACTTATTTAAAAGGTGTAACCAACGTCTTCATAACTTGTTTGACAACCAAACCTCATCCCCATTGGCTCTAACCGATCTATAAGTTTTGTACATTTATGTAAAATAGTTATTGCTGTACTAATGTTCCATGGGGATTAAAATCTGCTTCTTTTGTATTTGAAGCAGCCTTATTAAGGTGCAATAACTGTTTCCACACAAATTTCTGGTTTTAATCATGGATAAGCATCACAGCACAAGCTTCTACTCTGCTTTCCATGAAAGAACAAGGACTCTGGTAATCACTGGTTGATGCAAGGGAATTGAGATATGACACAAGGCACTGAGGAAACAGTCCTGGATCCATCACTGCAAGGAAATACGTTTCTCATTGTTATCCTGTCGTGTAAGGAAAATGATATCCCAGATCATAATTTGTTTAACTACCTCATCTTCTGACAGGCTGTGCTGCTTTCCTCTTGTAGAAGGAAGAATTCCCTCCCAGCTGATTTCTTCCAGGTTCCCCTATATAGACCCCCTGTTTGCTTGGGCATAGACAGAACTCAGTGTGAAGTAAATACCTCTTCCAAATCTGGTGATTCAGCTTCCACTCACTAAAGTCAGCAGGATTCCTGCCCAGGAGAAGTTAATTCTTTTCACTTTGAGGCTATTCTTGCACCCAGTCCAAGGGGGTTATTTTAGTGCAAGAAAGCACCTATGCCTGGCAAATTGCCTTATCAATTCACACTCCAAACCAAACCAAAACACATGAGCTGAAATAACAAGTCACCATTTGCAAAATATGAGCTACCTGTAAGTACATTGCCTAAAGATGTTTCTGAAGAAAAAAGAAAACCCCAAAAAACAAATAGACAAACCAATCCACCAAAAAACCAACCAAAGAAAATCCCAACCAAACAAATTATACACCTAAAATCTGCAGAAGACGAATGATGCAACATCTCCCATCCTCACATGATGACAGGGAAAAAAAAACCCAAACTAAACAAACCACATAAAAATCTGGCAAACATACTAAAACTAAATTTTCTGGTGCTCTTTACTGCCACTAAAGGCACAAAATTCTATTGCTTATCTCCCCAAAGATTTCTTCATAATACAATACAGTTTTTTAGCTGTACCTACATTATAATCAATATTCAATCTGCAAAAACTTTTAATAACACCTATGAAAAATAAGTCATTTTCTGAGATACAGTAATAGTTCAAAGCTGTCTCACTGCAACTACCTGCAAGAGGCTTTATTTCCATAGAAATGCCACAAACCTCCTGCCAGTCTAACAGTTAGAGAGTCTGTTTTCCAAAATTAGGGCAGAGTATAATCAGATAATTTACCATTTAGAAAGCAAAACATCCAGACATAAAATACTCACTACAATGTTCCAGTGTGGCAATATTTTAACATTGCAAGAGGTTGACATGCCCATAATCTTGGTGTAAACATGAAGTTTTAAGTATCTCTAACTTTTCCTTTGTATTTCTGTAACTTAGGTATATTTAAAAATATTTATGTGAATGTTACATATTAATATGCACATATATATGTAGACATATGCATACATATAATAATTTTTATATATTTATACATAAATGTGTAACATTTATATGTCATTGGTATTATATATGTATATAATATTTATGTGCATATAAATATATATACACGCATCATTCATATGTTGGTTATACAGAAAGAAAATGCAGTATCCAAGTCCCTTCTGGTCCTGGTTTAGGCAGGATACTAGCTTTTAATCAAATTAATTATTATCAGAATAAAGGCAAAAGGAAATGGCTTCAAGTTGTGCCAGGGGAGGTTCAGATTGGCTATCAGGAAGACTTTCCTCACGGAAAAGGTGGTTAAATATTGAAATGTCGTGTCCTGGAAGGTGGTGGGATCATCATCCCTGGAAGCATTCAAGAAATAGCTGAAGGTGGCATTAAGTACCATGGCCTAGTGGACCTGGTGGTGTTCAGTCAGAGGTTGTACTCCATGATCCTGGAGCTCTTTTCCAACCTTAATGATTCTGTGATTCTAAGACCACTATAGAGAGATCCCTAATTCCAGTAAAATACAGCACTGCTATGGTAATTGAAGAACTGCAGCATTTATGGAGGCATGAAGGAACAAATCTGAATGAAATCAGATTTAACCACAAGCCTTTTCCCCACAAATTTTCCACTCAATTCAACACAACCAGGGAGGTGGTATCTAAATAAAATAGAGATGAACTGGAGGTGCCTTAAAGGTGCTGATGTTTTGAAGCCAAATATCACTTTTTGAGCACAATTACCCAAGCACAAAGAGACACAGCAAGCAGGATATACTTATCTGGGAAGTGTAATGCACTTATTTATTGGTCAATAGACTTCAACCCCAGTTTCCTATCTCCCCCTTCCCTTTTAAGATTCTATCCCTCTTCATGCTGGTTTATTCCCTTCTAGAACACTTGAGCTACTAATGACCCTCTCTCAACAATCATGTTTCTGCCTGTATTTTTACCTTTCTCATCTCTTTGCAGATGTTTATCACTGGTCTGCTGTAGCAGCTGCAGTCCAGATTAAGCAGCTGGACTGCAAGAGCTGGGCCTTCATTCCTTGATATGCAGGCAATTGAAACCACACCTGCAGGGAAGCTTACAGCTGGAGTTGCAGGCAGGGCATGACCCATCTCTCTGGCAAGTCTAAGTCTCCAGTATAAACCAGTCTAGAATTTTACAGGGATCTAGCTACCAACATTGTGAAATTACCTTCTTGCTGTACAGCAGCTTTCGCAATGGCATGTATGGTACAGTCAAATCCAGGAATTACAATGAAATAACACAATGAAAAATCATGTTTCTGACTTCTAAACCATCTTCCTTTATTGACCAGGGGCCCACCGTTTCTGGGCTCAGACATCTTAATAATGTTGGAACTTGAGCAAAGCCAAATGACTCATTCTAGAACTGTATATTACACCAATATTTTTCAATGTTCATCTGGTTCTCACTGTTTGTGGACAACAATGTCATGTTGTAGATTTGCACCATTTCAAGAGCTTTTGATTTAATAGAAAAAAGGGAGGCTTGTTGCATAACTAAGACAAGAGAAGAGAGATACAAAATTCAAGTATGGGGCCAAAATCAATCCCAGGCACAAACTGTGAATGAATGAAATACTTCACTCACAAGTCCATCCACAGCTAGTATCAATATATTACTGGATGTCAAACTGAGGACAGACTAGACAGACTCAGTGCCTCTGTGCATCTCTGAAAAATGAGAAAAATTTATTTCCCTTTCAAAACAGATACTCTGAGTTATAGTGCCTTAATATTTCTTTAACCCTTAGAGATCCCCAGGTAGAATATATTGGCCTTACATAAGTCAAAGTATTATTCTATTATTACCCATTTAACACCTAGTTAAACATTACTTAACCCACTGGCATGAACCCAATACATCCCCATTAAGTTAAATATTGCTAGTGCACTATTGTTTAAATTAAGCACTAGTCTAAGCAGCAGTAAATGTCATTCACTGTCATTAGGGTAAATTGGTTCCCTGGGCAACATACCGGGAATGCAGGTGTCCTGATTACATGGGTCCTCATTAAATACAGTACACTATTGCTTCAAAAATGGAACTCAGGCTCAGTGTGACAAAAAACCTCCACTCTTCCTTTTTGCAGAGACGGAGGATGCACAAACACAAGTACCAGAACACACATGCACCCACCTCCCTGCAGCAACTCCCAGAGCCCTTTGCAGAACAATGTTTGCCAATTGTGTCCTGGTTTAGTGGGGGCCCTGATCACAGAAGAAGCTCTATGCAGATAGGGATCTATGAGAGAACAAGGAACTATTGAAGCCAGGCATCCTCCTGCAGACAGCTCTTTATCCAACTGAAACCTTGAAGCAGATAAGGCTCTGCACAGATGGAAGTACTGCTGCTATAGTAAATTGCGGGACCAGAGCTTGAGATGATAATCACTTGCTATTTATCAAGGGTTGTGTCTTCTCCGAAGACCCTAGTATACCTCAGGGGGCTAAATCATAATGAGATATACTATGTCTCACACACCTGAAGTATTGCAGATCAGCTATGATAGCACATTCATGTTCTTACTGCATTTTTCAGTTACTAATGTGACCAAATAGCCTAAAGTGTATTAGCTTAATAACCATAAAACCCCCACAGATTTACAAAAATGTGCTCCTTTTCTTTTCTTTCCAAAAGAAACAGAGGCTTTGAAATACTAACTTAAATATTTTTATTTCTGTTCAATAGGGGATTCATGCACTGGAAGAGTTAAGAAGTGATAGTAGTGCTGAGAGTCATATGAACTGCTCCTGTTAGCAACTCCTTTATGGAGCTGAAAGACAGCTGGTGATCCTTGCCTTGGGGTTAGCAATTCAATATCTATTTCAGGGGGTTTTTTCTCGACAATGTGAACCCTATACATAATTTACATAATGCAACACACTTGCATTCTTCTGCTGGGCTTCAGAATTTAGATTAGTAACAGAAACATCAGTTACACTGGTTAAACAATATAGATGTCATCCATTAAAATATTAGTTTTACTCATTGTCCCAGTGCAACCTTTTAAATAGAACATTTTCAGCCTGGAGATGCAGTTCCTTCTATACAGACCTTTCTAATAAAATTATATATACACTGAATGACATAGAGGTTTATTGATTCTACCTTCTGTTGGTAATGAAAACCAAAGCAATTCATTCTATGGAACCTACAGCAAAGCAAGAACATTATGATTTTAAAATGGGGCTATGCAATAAATGTTGAAGATTCGTATGTTGAGAATCAGCTGTAGAAACTGAAATGAAAAACAGGACCAGAGAGAGAATGAAAGCATTTAACAGGAATTAAGCATCACACAAGCACAGACTCTCTAGCTGTATGAGTGTGTGCACATGCATGGAGGAGGAACCTAGAAAATCTTCTTCATTTGTCATTCCTGAGGCCCACAGAGCAGCAAGAATCATCTGCTAAGACAGCAAAGTGATTCTCTACTCTGACTCTGTTTCTGTTGACTGGCAGGGCCAATAGGCAGCACATTTCTGACAAAAATATGGTCAAACTTACTAAAGAATTTAACTAGAATCTTTTATACAGAGATCCTGAAGGTGACTGCTATGAGAAGGTTTGGATGAATGCCTCTATACATTGAGCAGATACACGTAAGTCATTCTACTCAACTCCTAACACTGCTTGAGCTCCACCAAACCTACACAGCAAAACCACAGAAATATGGAAACATTTCCCAGTTTTGTATTTTCTTTCAAGCTTGAAAAATCATTGTTTCTTTATGAAAAGATTTGCCAGGAGACACATGAGCAACACACACCCAAGTTTTGGGTATGTCAGGACTGAGTAGGGAGTGATAAGTGGGTGCTACTACAAAAGATCTTACAGGTTTTGCCAGTATCTGATGTGCAGGTGGATAGATGTTGGAGGAAGATCCATTTCCCCAGATGCTCAGAAATTCTGCTATGAATTTTAACATATTATCAATGTAATTGAGCATTGCCAAATGCAAACATTTAGGAAGCTCAAGCCAGACCATTATCAAATCATGAGATTGAACTAGAAATTCTGAGATTTGAAATATACTCAATATGCATTTCTCTTACTGACTGTTTCATTTCTAAGATTTACATCACATTCAGATCTCTTTTTAAGATATTCACAGGCAACAACAAAAAATGAAAAAAGGGGGAGAAGCAGAGAGGGGGGAAAGAAAGCCTCTTGCCTCCAGGATTAGAGAACTGAAATAAAGTGGTAAGATTTCAGTTCCTTATCTAATTTGAAATAGGCCCTTTTTCTTTGTTTCTTTACTTCCATCTCTCTAATCACAGGGAACTTCCCAGGATGATGTTTTACTTTTTCTGTTAATTTCATTCAGGTTTTTTTTAAAGTCAGGTATAGGGAAAACACCCAAGGTAACAAAACTAAATCACAAGTGATGTTGGCAGGCACAACACTCTAACAAAATATAATACAGTTATATAAGACAGCTGTTGAAATCTCGTAAGGAGTTGCAAAGTTTCCCTCACTCTGAAGCCACCCACTGCTCTGGAAGTTGCTTCCAAGGAGAGATGTGTTTGGAATTTTGACCCTTTGCATAAAAAAATAGAAAGCTTCAGCACAAACCACAGAGTCTGAGACTTATGTCTTGAAAACATCCTAAAAGTTCAGTAACAACACAGCTTCTCCCCACAGCAGAAATAACAATAATATTGGTAAAATGTGATAACATGAATAATACTGGTAAAATGTGATAACATGAATAATACTGGTAAAATGTGATAACATGAATAATACTGGTAAAATGTGATAACATGATTAACTTACTAAGCAGAAATCTTAGTATAAATCCAGAGGTAGCCTACAGCTTGAAACAGAATTTTAAGCTCAGATTTCTAGAAACAAACTTAGGTGAGAACTTGCCAAAATAGTCTCAGAAATTATTCTATCTGGTTAAACTACCTATAATTTAAACAAAAGACAGACAAAAGAGCAGGTATATAACATACCACATAACCTGAAAATAAACAGAATAAAAGTACTGAAAGAACAAAAATGGGCAAAAAGACAGAAAGAAATGTGATTTCTGTAAATCGGGGGCAAACTTTTTTAAAAAAGTAGTTCCAACACCCTCTTTCTCAGTAATATTGTATTGCTGAGTTGGATCCTCCCACGATGTGCCTTAGCAACAATGCATCAGCTCAGAATACATTCAGCCATGACTTTTTCAGACAATCAAAAGAAGTGGAAAGGAAAAAGAAGAGAGACACAATAGATTTGCACTTGGCACTTCCACTGCTAAACACCAATGAGTTTTATGTTTGTGCTAATGGGCAGGAAATCCCAGCTCCTTTGCCAAGGACTCCATCACTCTATGATTACAGGAGGAGGGGATTTCCATCTGCCTTATTTCCATAACAACTCTGTCTACTTCCAGAAACTATGTGGAAGAGATAAAAAAGACTACACTGAGCGAACACGGTTCCACCCAAACACAATCAATCTGCATATTTGCTGTGAGGACAGTCAAATCACTCCCCTTCCTGAGGTTGGTTTGTTGGTGGTTTCTTTTCAGATGTGCTGTCCCTCTGTTTCCTGCTGATCTGAAGAGGTGCTGAACATCTGATCTCAGTGTATTTCTGACTTGGTAAGAGATTTCTTTACACTAAAACCATACTGCATCCCACCAGGTGATAAAAGTTGCTCCTACTGGTTGCAAATCTATCACTTACAAATATCTGATTATGGAATGCATTTCCCATCATTCAGTGATTGATTCTGACCAAAAATTCTTCAGAACAGCGTAGGTTTTACTGAACCTGGACATCCCTCTATACAGTTGTGTAATGGCCTCTTCCTGCAACAAGGCATTGCTAATAATGGTCTGGGTTTTTACACACAACAGTCACCTGCTCTTTAACAGGGACAGAACAAGATTCCAACAAATAGCAAAGGAAGTCCAAGAGAAAGTGACTGGATCTGAGCATAGGTCCATGGAAGTGCCAGGAGTTAACCTGCACATGCTGAACATCTGGTCCTAACTCCCCATGTGCTGTCAAATAAACAGGGGCAGAGGAAGGCTTGTGGCTGGAACATCCTGCACTTTGGCTTGCCCCAGTTCTCACAAGAAAAGTAGTTCTCTATCCTGTGCTGAGGTCAGGGCTGGCACGGGGAGAATGAGGGAGCCATAAATTAGTCGCCTCTTCCTTGTGCCAAGCAAACCACAGCAGGGAAGAGAGTTTGGACCCTGCTCCTCAGACATTCTAGAGGGCCTACACCCTGTCGTCCTAGTTAAAGAAGCCTTGTTGCCTTTCCTGCCCCTTACCCAGCCTTGGTGGTTATAGAACATCATGCACGCTTTGAAACCTCTCCATTACTCATCCAAACCCCAGCTTTGCTCATAGCTTTGCACAACGCTCAAGATGAGCTGAAAGCTGGGAATCAAACGCTGTGCGTGGCACAGTGAAGCTGCAGGTGAGAAATAAATAAATAACTGCTGAGCTGTCAGCTGAGACAAACTCTATAAACTATTGTGTTTGCAGTATCACGCTGCATGTTTCGGTACTTGAAGTCCCACAGTATATACTCTACTGATCGATTTGCATACCCTATCGATCTCAAGGGCTGACTAATGCATTTGATTTGTGGCACTTCTGCATAATTTTCTGATTAAGTTACTTATTTAACCTATTGACCTTTACTCTTAATTAAAGAGCCTATGTAGATGTTGAGCCGTAATCAGCCTGCACACTA
The DNA here is from genome assembly GCA_013397055.1 of Pachycephala philippinensis. Classification (NCBI taxonomy): domain Eukaryota; kingdom Metazoa; phylum Chordata; class Aves; order Passeriformes; genus Pachycephala; species Pachycephala philippinensis. The sequence continues at coordinate 1,243,683 of VWZT01002559.1, read as the reverse complement.
CTGAGTGGAATTTACATCTTGGGGAATTTACACACTCTTTGAGGCTTTACACTGACACTGTGTGGCACACAATGGACATGTTTGCCCTTTGCAGTTTGAACTCATGAAGCATCCTAGCAATCAAACTTTACTTCCAACAGTTTTCAAGCAAAATTCTCATAGGCATTTGGTCTTTTTAAAAAAATTAAATTCACACAGCAGAAACTTCTGCTTTGAAATCCTAAAAGAGAAAGTTATACCTGTGTTTAGTTGTCTTATGCAACTGATCCACTTGTATCTAATACCTGTTGAACAATCAAACTCAGTTCAGTTTTGGGCCAGACCTCTATTGCATACACCATGCACCCCTATGCTGCACACACCAAAAAAAATAAGTCCCTGCTCTACACGGGTCACCAATCAAAATTTTAAGTTACGCTAGAACTAATTATTTCTCAATAATGTGAAATCCTAATCTGAGCAAGCTGGTGGACAAAGAAAAAACAAACAAACAAAAAAGGCACCAACCCTCCTCAAACCCCTCCCCCCAAGAAACCAACCAGAACCCAATACACCACAGTAATTTCTCTGCACTGTATTCGGCTTGCTTGCTTATGTTGAGAAACACAATTTAATTTTAATAATTTATGTTGCTTGGTTATTCCTACTAAGTGTAATACAGTATTTTAGTGATTCACTGTAAAGCTAGAGGACATCTCAATAATTCAGTTGACAAACAAACTGCAATATTTTCTGTGTCTGGAAACCATTATGTCGATAGCCTGCAAAGCCACCAGTTTGACAGCAGACGTTAACCAAGTATTTAGAAGCTGCAGTTATACCTCCCTTACAATCACACATTCCTCATCTCTCCCTGCATATACCCCACCCGAAGGATAAAGATTAGATAAAATATGACAAGACAGTGTTCAGTAATCATTCTGAGCCAAAAAGCACAACAGTGAGCTATGGCTCTTGAGACAATAAGCAACCAGAAAAAAAAGTCACTTACTCAATTCCTGATGGTGTTACAATCAAATTATGCCAGTGGTTCGATCCAAAGCATGTAAGGCAAAAACTAACAGGCATAAACATAATAATATAAAACAAGTTGGTGAATTGAAGCTGAGTGGGTTGCACTCCATGTAGACTGAACAAAGCAAAAGACATTTTCAAAATAATTTAAACTAAACCCTTACCCTTTCTGCACAACTTCTTTCTTTCCAATAGCACTCCACTTCAAAGTCGCCTGCAAGAGGTGTGTTTGTATACCCATCTTAGTTTTCTTTTTCTTTTTTTAAGGCCAGAAAGCCTTTTTTGACTGGGAATTTTACTTACTTTACTTCCATATGGATGTCTGGAAGCACAAACAATTTTTTAAAACAGCCAATATTTCTCATATGCCACTATTTAGGCTGCTAAAACACAGACCAAAATCTTCCCTCAGAGAAGGATGCCACTGCATACTGCTGGCTACAAGGGTTACTGTGTTAAAACTCAGGCGGTGAAGCAAAGTGGCAGAAGAAGGCTTAATTCAGACCAAAGGAATCTGTTCTTCCCTGCAATAGGTGCAATTAATCCATCAGCATTTTGCAAACAGAGAAAGAATTCACCTCTAGATTAGGCCCAGAAGAACACCAAAGCTATAACATTTGAACTTGCAACACAAACAGGATATTTATGGGTCCTCATCACACATGAATCCAGGGTAGAACTATGTGAAATTACTTTTGCTCTCAGTATTTATTCTCTTCCCCTCTCTTTCACCTTCAGCTTCACCCCCTCTCTATATATATGCTTCCTTTTGCCCTCCTAGTTACACACTTACTTTCCCTAAGCTAGTTAGAATGCCTTGTTTCTTGTTACGTTGGCTCTGTGTAACTTGCACAGTCTAATGTCGATGATGCTGTTAATCAACTTTCTGCAGCAGCAGCTTTTTTCCTCCATTGCATCATGTATTTTCCAATATGTCCTGTCTGCTCCTGGCAAGACAGGAAGGCACAAAGCCACCATTCTTATGCCTTTGCCAATCACTTTAGAGGTGTGACTGTGGTGCACTGAAGAAAGTGTTCAGAATTAAAACTGAATTAAGATTATCTGAACAAGGACAAAAATCATCATTAGAGGGCCTTAAAGATCAGTGATGGTCTATGAGAAACCTGCAGACAAGTTGAGGTGCAGGGTGGTGTGGAGCACGTGTACCCTTGCTGTTGGTGGGAACTGCTATGTTAGGAATACATTCCAGTGCAATCCAATGAGACTTATCAAAGGGAAATAGTGTCATTTGCTCGCTAGGGCTAATTTTGATTACTCCTTCCCTAAGCTCCTCTGGAACAAGTATCAAAGTGAAAGCTCACATTCCTTCCATTGTCAGTAATGGAACAGCTCCTGGTGGCTTTTTGCTAGCCGTGTGTGTAGGCAATAAGAGGCCTCCAAGCCAGTTAACAGAGTACATAAAAACCCTCTACATTTAAAATATTCAGCTTGCTCAACAAAGAATGCACCTTGATTAGTAGAGTCTATTAAATTTCACCTACTTAACTTTGCAGCTTGATTAGTGAAGTATGTGGCTTAATCAGCACAGCATGGAACTCATGACAACATGCACGTCCTAAAACTGAAACTGTTGGTAGGACCCAACAGAATGCCCAGCACGTGTCTCTGTGTAAAACATGTAAGGCAGAAGATTCAGAGCAGGCTCCTAGGTCTGTAAATGAGCAATTAGATGCTCAGTTCCTGCAGCAGCCTCATGGCTTTGTGAGGTGTAGGATTCGGGCTGTAAAGTTTCAGCTGTCCAGAGACTGGAGCGGTCAGGCAGCAGACAGCTTCTTTCAGTGCAAAACCAAGCAACATCCTAATCAGAAATGCTGCTCCCTGCGACCACAGATCCCTTTACTCATCCATGGCAATACACAGTTTTCAGTATTTAACTGTAAGGACACCTGACATAGCATCATTGGCCATCCAAAATATGATTTCATTATCCCAGGAAAATTATGTGAAATACTTGAAGATAACAAGCATGTCATCAGTTGAGGTGAATTATCATCACAACTTTCACACTATCTAGATAAACATTAAAGCTGGAGTGGGGTTCAACTGTACACACGTAGGATCTGAAGACATTTCAGACAGGAGCAAAGCTGGGATTTTAAACAACACTGAAGCTGAAGGTTGTTCAGGCACAGTGTTTTGGCTTGGGCTGCTTTGCTGTCCAGAAATAAACTGACATAATTAAGAAGTACCTTTACTTTTGGTAGAATATAACTCCACATTCTGTTCCCAGACTGTAAGGAATGCAGTCATAGTTGCAGCTTGCTGTAGCTATCACTCTACACAGCTCCTTAATGATTTTTCCCCCCTCCCTGTGGTTACCCTATATGCTGTGAACACATGAGATGAACTCACAGTGTTGTTATTTATGGTGCAGATTCTAAGACTGCTGCAGTTAATGGAAACATTGTGTGTCGTCTACAAAGGAGTTTTGCAAAATACGTGGCATTTACCAGAGCATAAATCTTACCAACAGGGGTACCTGTACTCATATAATTCTTAACACACGCCCTTCCTTTCGGTTACTACACGTTCACTAAGAAAAATAAAAACACATACGTGTCTCAAACTCTCAGATACTCAGCTGTTTCTCAGCAGAACTGGATGCCATTCCCATCCCAACAAACCTAGAGCTATTAATAAGTAAGGTTTTGACCTGGCAATTTCTGCAACACTTAGAAAAAATACAGTATCAAACTACAACAATTGTCAGGCAAATAAAGTACAGAGATGCGCAAGATACCCTTTGTACCAAAAAACCCCAAACCAAAAAGAAAACCAAAAACAAATGAACAAACAAAAACCAAAAACAAAACCAAGAAAAAACCCCAAAACAAACAAACAAACCAAACCCAAAATCTATTATTTCTAATTCCTCTGAAAGTTTCACATTACTAAGAAAAACAAGTAAATACCAGGCAGCATTGAACTTTGATTGTTGAGGTTTCCTCTTATAGCTCCCAGATAGCAAATATAAACACAGAAATATGCGTCCTTCAATTAAAAAGCCAGCCCTCAGGTAAGACTGAACAAAATCTGCACCAAACTTAACCACACACCTAAAAACCCAGCTCAGTGATGGAAGTCTGCCAGCATCAGTTCAGACCTGCTTCTGAGAGGTGACACCAGTAGAAACAAAGAGGATAAAGGCTTCACAGTTGTGAAATCAGGACTTCAGCAGCCAACACAAAAATCCAAAAGTTGATTTTCCGGCTGCATCCTTTCTATCACAGCTTGCTAGACTGAGATTTGCATTTTATCCTGTTTCTGGAAGTAGTTCAAAGGCTTATTTAGAAGCCCTGTGTTTGTTCATTAGTCACTACATTAGGCCCACTTCTGCTATGAAATTCTGTAGGAAAAAGGCTTCAGTACCCTCACACCATTTCACTCTAACCCTGTGCCAGCTGGTGGTACTGTCCCTGTTGTTCATTGCTGGGCATCTATGCAAATATTTCCACCACAGCTCTCAGAAAAAGTAGTAGAAACTTCTACATTTCCAAAGTGCTGTCTATTTTAGACATCTTAGGTCGAAAAAGAGTAATGTCGTATTTTTAGTATCCATATTTTAATTAAAAGTATTTTCTTATTGAACACTCTAATTGGAGTAGCAAATTAAAATAAACAGTGTTCGCTTTCTAAAGCATTCCACTGATCACTTCCTGGTACGGTAAAGGCTGAGATGTTAAGTTTTCATTCTAGGAATTCAAGACGGAGAACTTGCAATAAAACTTCAAGTGTATTTAATATTAGATGGAGTAGAGAAGGAAAACTCATTAGATATATGTTCTTACTGAATTCAAAACACTACCATCTACAGCATTCCCAATTCAGAAGACTCAAAACCGAGTCTAAAAATGTTAGTACCCTAACAAAGCAAAGTAATCTACAGGACAGCTGTCTTAGTAGCTATGACTATAGATATGAAATTTTAACCTGTTTTTTTAATCATACCTATTTTACACCATGCGCTGTTCATTGTATTATGACTCAGTGAAGAGTCCCACTGTTCTTTTAATTTCAGCAGCCAGAGGAGTTTGCATAAATTTTTGGTCATTCTGAATGTTAAGGAAAGGATTGCTGTAAAAAGATCAATGTAATATCATTATTTGAAGCACACTACTTCTCCTATTCGAAATATCACCAGTTATTCCCTATCCATTCCTGAAATGACAGGCATTAAAACAGAAAGTATCTTATTAACTTCTGTTGAAATAAAGCACAAATATTAATCCGTCAATCACCTCTCTCTATTGTTTATCATAGCTGCAGAACTTTTTTAGTGGATTTTACATAGACACCAGAAAAATAATTTGATAGTTAATCTTGTTTAGTGCATATTCTGAATATAAAATTTTTCTTGGTTATGTTGTTCGGCAATATCCTTTTCTTTTAACCTAGTGTCCAAGATGAAGCTTTGGAAAATGTGGCAAATGTCAACAAGTTGCTATTTACACGTCCCCTGGAAATCTGCTGCTTTTGTAAGTAAGGTGCAGGCAGCATTGCCATCCATTAGCCCAGGATTGGTCAAGAGTTACAGGTTAATCTGAACTCCCTTTTTCTGAAAATAGTCCCAAGTGATATGTGGAAGCCCTATCAGCTATGAAAATGAAGACCAAACACAAGACTAAGATCAGCTCCGTTCTAAGGCAGAACTAGGCCAAGAAACATCTACAGGTATCTCTTGGTTTAGTTCCAACTAATCTCTCCCTCATTAAAAAAAACAAACAAAGAACCCCAAACTACAAACAAACAAACAACCCCAAACACACACGTAAAAATCCAATACAACATCTGATATATTTTCCCAAACCTTTCCTCACAGCAGTAACACAGGACTCACCAGCACGGACAAGAAGACAAGCACCTAACATTACTGAACATCATCTAGCTGTGATTATTGGCTGGATACAGCAAAACAGGGGAGAGAAGGGAGCAGGGAAAGCCAGAAGCAAGGGCTGATGACAACAGAAGCTTGGTTAGGAGCTCAGGTAGACTCAAGATTTTTCAGGTATTTCCTCTCCCACAGGTACTTCCCTTCCTTTTCAAGGGAAAAGCTGCAGTACCACAGAATCCACCATGTGGTGTCTGTTAGCAAATGTTGACTTTTTCATGGCAACTGGTGTAGGTACATCTAGATTGTGTATTTAAACATCACAGTTTTGTTTTCATTTCTTGCAAGAAGCATTTGACTGAGGTTAATGTTTTATATCAACAGAGTAAAAATAGCTAATTCTGGGCCCAAAGGTCATACACATCAGCACAACTTGAGTTCTGAAGTGTTTTTAACCTTGATTTTTCCTTGTATGCCAGGTCCTTTAAAATATACAACACATTTAACCCAGTCTCACAAGCAAAGAGGAAAAAAAAGAAACCAAAGGTGTTTTCACTGTCTTTGGAAGACCATAATCATTTGACAATCAGAGGGATCCAATTGTATTTGAGACAGCACTTGCCAGGAAATACGTGAGATAAATACAGTTCGCTTTAGAGAAAGGAATACAAATCAGAACTATCAGCACACAGAAAGAAAAAAAAAAAAAAAGAAAGACATTTTCCCCATCGGATTCATTAGATTTTTGGCACCCCAATTAAGTTCTGACAAGCTAGTATTCCAGGCACAGTAAAATATTGTTGTTCCACTAGGCTTGCTCCAATGTTTAGTCATAAGATCCATACAATAATAACAGAACAGTGGCCTATCTTGACCAACAGTACATTAGTTATTATCTGCAGCACAAACACCTACCACTTTATACTAACATTTTGGCAGTTAATCTAAACATAGCACTTAAAGCTACATCATAATTTTGAGATCTAACTGGGTCATTTTCCTTCCAGCTGGCACCAGTAAAAAGTATTTTATAACAAAAAAGTAAATGAAACTTTTTTACGAGTTTTTTTTTTTTTCCTGCTCTTTAATGGCAGGAGCACAAGTATGATTTCAAGCACACACGACACATTTTTCAAGGCCTGTTCGTGGTGATGCTAAGTGAGTGAATTACAATAAGATTTATTGTGCAGTGCTGGATGTCTGATTTTCCATCCACTGCTGGGAGCTTCAGTTGGAGGGAACTAACAGAGGCGCCCATTATGTACAGCCTGGTTCAAACCGTGGGTTTGGTGCAAACTGTCAGGGACAGGAACTTACTGCACAGGCTAGCACGGAGAAGGTTGATGAAAAGAGTAAAAAAAGACTTTTTAGGTGGCTTCTTAAATATTCGGTATCCCATTCCTTCTACAAATTGTTTTGTGAGAGGGAAGGGAGAAGTCACAACAGATTTACCTGTAAAAATGGTGCCATATTCAATGGATATAAAACAAGGCAACTAATAACTTATTGTTATTGTAGCTGGATCCCCTGCTGATGGGATTCAAAATGAACAGGAGCTCACCAGAATTGTTCTCAGTATTTTACTTTCCCCGTCTTTTTTTTTTTTCCCCCCCCCCCTCATAGGTACTGGAAACACAAGTCCCTCTTTAAACAACTACCCATAGACTTCTTTCCCTTACCTTCCTCTACCTTATTCTGGCTTTCTCAAATGTTCCACATACACACCCAGCTAGCTGACTTGGTACATAGTCCATGCAAAGTGAAGATGGAGAGAGGAAATACTGGAAGGAAAAAATGAGAAGACAAAACCAGAACAGACACAACAAGAAAAAGCAAAATCCTGGAGGAGAGGAAAGAAGTGAGACTACAGAGCTCAGAACTGCCAACAAGGGATTCATGCAGGATATGAGAGGTTAGCAGGGATGGATAGAAAACCTGAAGAAAGGAAAATTTGAAAAGAAAAAATTTAAAGTGGGAGTGGAAAAAACAGTTTGAATTATATAGGTGGAGGGTGCAACAACAGAGTAAACGATTTATTCAGAGAAGAACTGGTATCTGTCTTGCTGAGCCACAAAGCACATCATTTTAATACACTGAGCACCTCCTCTCAGATGTGCAGCTGGAGACAAACTCCACCGCCACTTCCTCGCTTCCTTGGGAACAGCTTGTCAGGGGGACCTTCTTTACACAGTGTGCTCCACAACTGGCACTCAGAAAAGGCATTTTGCTTTAATGAAGCAAACCAAGCAAACAGTGAAAAATATACAATAGCCCACAAACCGGATGCTCTTTCTCACTGGTTTGAAAGACTCATATATCCAAACACAGTGTGATGCCTCAAGTTTGTAGTACAGAGGGATGACCTGGGAATAATACCTTTTCCTGTCTTTTGGTTTATATTAGGTACCGTTTACTACTCTCATAAAATCTGCTTCAACTATAAAATTTGATGTAATCTTTTCAATTTTCTCAAGGGTGCTAATTCACTATCTAGAACCTACAGTGTAGTTCCTTAGCCACACACGGGATGGCACTGTTAAAATTAGTCCTCACATACCAAATCTCTCCTCCACTCTGACTCTTAGTAGGCAGCACATTCAAGGCTTTATTCCCCAGAACTGTATTTATCCCCCACAAACTGACATCACATATTTTTGTGCCTGGTCACTCATTATATTTTTACTTTGTATCAAACATGGAAAACCAGTACCCATAAACGTATTAATGCTGTGTTGTGATTTTTTGAAGGTTTGGCAGCAGAGGGGAGAAATAAAGAGATTGGGTGCGGTATTACATTGTGCAACGTGGTATTTCATTCTCTCCAGAGATCTGTAATTTTATGCATGTTGAAAAAAATGTTAAGGAAACTTAATGTATGGAACATAAGGAATCAATTTTCTTCCTTAAGGAATTAAAAAAAAAAAAAATTGAAAAAAACAAAAACAAACCGAAACAAAACCACACCTTTGGGGTATAAGCATTAAAAAACATCATTCCAAATTAAACCATCCAGCAAACCAGAATGCAGAATAGAAAGAGTAGGCAGAGTTAAGGAATAACCATTAATTTTTGTCTGTCTCCTCTTTGTAGTCACATGTCTCTTAATTGTCATTCAATTTATTAGCACCCTGTAATTGTATGGCAATGTGACCATAAATTCTATATATGAACAACAGCAGATGGAGACTCCCTCATCCCATTGACTGACTCAGAACACTGGACATCACAAAAGCTTGTATTGTTGTTAGCTAAATGCAGAGAGAGAACAAGGTCCAAAAAAGACAGGTAAAGTACAGTTAGAGTCCACAATAAAGCTCAGTCTCCAAAACACAAGCATTCTTCAGATTTCTGCTATTACACCCTTGCCAAAAATCCCCTTCTGATCTCTAATCAAGAATCAGCTCAGCCACAGGCAGGGTAGCAAGAGTGATCTTATATCTGTCATGCAGAGAACAACCTGGTATTGTACAGCACCGCGCTGTTCCCCATGCAGACGTGGAATTGTGGCTCCAGAAACAGCACTTACCTGTAGGTGATATTTAAAAGGAAAAGGCACACGTTTGCTTTCAAGGGCCTTTAGTACAACATGCACATTGTGTGGCCTCTAGTCTGGAATGGCACATTATATAATGCAGTGCCAGACAGGCTTCTCAGCACTTAGGTTCAAAAACAAGTGCTAGACATAGCACATCCTTGATGTCAGTGCCTTTTTTGGCCAGCAGGAAGGGGTATGGAATTCAGTGTTATTTAAAATGGCCATTAACATCTGTCCTTTGATGACAGGAGGCTGGAAATGCATTTTCTTTAGGTATATCTTTACCCAGTTTGGTATGACAACTAACGGTGACTGCAACCCTCTTCTCCACTTACTCCCCAGCTTAAGAAACTTTCACATTATACTTGAGGAGCAGAACTTCCACACCAGGAAAATTCCCTTGAGATGTCATCGGAGACCTTTGAGAGATACTGATTTGCCACAAGACATGGTAAGGAGGGCATAATTATATCAAGCACTCAATGTATTCACATCACACAAACCAAATCAGGCAAACTGAGTAAACCTCCAAGTTTTCCACCCTTCTTTTCCACAGACCTCCACCCTATCTGTTCTCAACCCATTTTCTCCTTAATGGGTGGTGCAACACAAGGACCAGGAAAACTGCCTTCCCATGGCACTGACAGAAGGAAATCTGGCTGCATCACACAGAATTATGTCTCTCCAGACTGTACGTATCTTGCCCCTGTAGTATTGTCAAAACTCACCCCGACCACAAGAGACGGAAAATAAATGGGTGGAAGGTGCTGAGCACCAGCAAACACCTTCACAAAATATTTCAGGACAATAATTCCCCTCCAGGAACTCTACTACAGATCTCACTGAGATTTTGTCATGGCTGAAATTGTTGGCTGAGCCTTAGTTTCTATTCAGGAAAGAGAGATTCAGCAGTATCTGCAGGAAGATGGGCAAAATTAAGAATGCAAACCACACGTTTTCCTGAAACTATTCACAACTCACATAAACAAAACAATTTCTTATCCCAAGTAGTATTACATGCATAATTTTTTAGCTCATAAACAGAAATTTGAGACACCTGTGGTAATATTGTGGTTCTTCAGCTGTCTTTTTCCTCACTCACATCTACCTGGACAATACACAGGCAAACTGAGGAGGGTTTATCCTTCCTGAAAAGCTCTCTGTCAGTGTTCACAGGGCATAAACGGCTTGAGTTCAGCTGTAGTTTCACACACTGGGTCTGTGTGTCTACCTCAGCAGCAAGAAACAAACCCCAGAAACAGCACAATAAAGTCAAGGACCATGCCAGTGTCAATCAATTTGTATGCAAAACTTGCCGTTCTCCGTTGTTTGAGAACTAGGAAGGTGTTTGGGTCCTGGCCTAGACTTACTGTGGCAGCTTCTGGTTCACTGGTTTCAGTGAAGTCAAGGTACGAGGCACTCCCAAGCCACTGGTGGTACAGCTGGCTTGTTCACTTGTTTTCCAGAACTTTCCAGTCAGATTTTTTCATATTGAAAATGTGGGTCTGGGAGAGAGGCAAGACTAAGAGAAAAGAAACAAAACAAAAAACCAAACCAAACCTAAGAATTCCCACCTTTGCACTAGTGTGAGGGGAAGCCCTACTAAGCCAATATTTGATGGGGTGGAAAGGCAAGTGCAGCAACAGTTCTCAGTCGTTCCAGAGCATCTCTATCAGTCCCACTGATTAGCTGGCATGTTTATTCTTAAAGAAACTAAAAAAGGACTAACAGACAAAAAAAATGACATTTTATAAAAAAATAAGAAAGTGGGAATGAGTTCCCCATATCTGGTATTCTGTCACATCTTAATGAAGTGTGCGTCATCAACTCATTATTTATAGACTAATAATTTACCAGAACTTTTTTGCTTTTCCAATATAAAAGTATGAGGCTTAAAGCTGACTCTCTGAAGTCATCAAGCAGCCCTAGACTTCAGCATGCAAGACAGTTTTGTTCTGGGTGAGAGGAAGCAGAAACGTTGCCAGCTGAGGAAAACTGCTCCCCAAAGCTGAGAACTGAAAGTGTTTATTGTTCATTTTCCAAAAACTTCAAGCATCTTAAGACTAGGACTTTCAAAGGGGCCTAAGAGAATCAGGTACTTCTAAACCTATTGCATTTCTGTGGTATTTATATACCTCTATTTTCAAGTCTGCCCTGGAAGATATTTAAGGTGGGATTTTGCACTTTAATTTACTATTCTCAGGCTTGGTGCCTTATTTTCAGTGGGCACTATGAAACATAACACAGATTCCTCAGTAAAAGCCTTCCTGGGCACCACGAATTTACCACTGTGGTGGCTTGGTAGGACTAAAATGTCTCTTAGCAAGTTTTCAATCTTTTTTCAGTCATTAGTACTGTAAATTATTGTCTTCTTTCTTGGAAAAAGCACCAAAAAAACCCAAGCGCAAGAAGAACCCATCATTCAGAAATACAAGCAGATGAAATTCCTGATTAATATGAAGTAAAAATCCCAAGATCCATTAGCCTAACAAGAACCCCATTTGCAGCTTAAAAAAACAAACAAACAAAAGTGTGAGAAATTATGCATCTGTTCCCACCAGCAGCAGTAAAAGCTAGGAGCAGGCTTGCACCCAGATAGCTACATTTTGGGTGCCAATATTATATTAATTACATTAAAAATGGAAAAACAGAAACCCTTCTGCCTTCTTCATTTAGCTCATAACCACTTTTTTGCTATTTTTTCTAGAAAATGAGTGTTTTTCCATTTAAAAGGTGAGAGCCACTCTGTAGTTACAAGTGGTACTTTTTGACTTTCTTAATACAACCCTGTGGCTACAATTAACACAACGGATAAATAGCAGATCAAATTAAGGTCTGATCCTGTTTTACTTATAGGTGCAATCCTCACAATAAATTGCAGGTTAAGCTGTTGGAGGTAAATGAGGAGAGGTGGAAAGCATGCCTGAATTTTAAGCGTTCAGACATTAAAAACAAGTGTGAGAGAGAAGATAAGCAAATATCTAGTCAGAAAATTTGAAAACTTTAAGAAGATTTAGTGATTACTCTGAGATTCCAAATGCAGCATGTTTTGCACAAAGATTTAAGAAAAGGTAGGAAATTTGGTGGTTGTCTATATGAGTTATTTAACGCTTGCTTTTATCCCTCACTTGGGAATAACATTTTCAGAAAAGAAAAAGGACATGATTTTTCTTCTCATTATTTCAGAATGCTTTATGCTCATTTCAGAACCCCATTGTCTTTGAAGTTTGGGGAATAAGGGAACACAGACTGTTTCCATGCCTGGTCTTATTGTTGTGGAAATCCACTACTTTACCCCATTAAAAATGAATAAATAACTGAACTAATTTGAAGCTTCCCACAACCTGCGATTTTTACGGGCATCTTAAGGCTGTATATTGTCTGATCTATTCTGTTTGCAATTCAGTCACAAACTCCTTGCAGTACAAAAATCAAAACATTGCAAAACAACTGTCTCTAAGCACGATCAGTCTGAGGACTTTCAGGGAGGGATTAATGAAGGTAATGAATCATTGTCTGAGGCACCCAACATCTAATTTGAATCCTAGGACTCTGTCTAGAAAAATCCTGTGCACTTACTGCCAAGTGCTGAATTCTCTTCCTGTGACACCAGTGAGAGCAGCACATACTCAAAACTTCAGAGAAGTTATCTCAAAAAAAAAAGACTTACCAAGTAATTTAAAATTATTCACTGTCCCTTATACCACGAAGTGTTGACCAAACAATATATTTTTTTAACTCCACTCACCCAAATTATCAGAAGACAGCGTCGGTGAGTTCTTCTACATTCTTCATCACTCTCCAAATACTCTGTGCCTACACAGCTTGCCCAGTTACACCTGAGATCTTCTTTCTATTTACTTTTTTTCTCCATTAAACATTAGAGAAAACTGTGAAGAAAGCATAAGAATATGCTCAAAACCTCTGTATTTTGTTTCTACTGTAAGACAGACAGAAAAAAACCAGTACACATTCTCGAGTAACCCTGATCTCTCTTCACCCTGGGCAGATTTATCCCAGAAAATGAGAAATTCCTGTCAGCTGGGGGCACTTGGCCCATCAGATCCTTAGCATCAGCTCACAGTCCAACAAGAACCAGTTGTGTGGTAGAGCCTGAAGGGCAGGACCCACAGCTATTCTGCTCACGTGGCAGCATTGGTGGTGTGGGGGTCCTACTGAGGGTGCACAGATACATCCAAAACAAACTTCTCAGCAGCAAAGGCTGAAGTAGGAAAAAATGGAGACCGGGTTAAAATTTAAAGTTATAAGTTGAATCATCAAATTTTCTCTGATTGTTCATATCTTCTGACTACTGCATTACAGGAGGAAGAGAAACTATGTTTTCCTATCCCCGTTCTGAGGTCCTTTTGAAGGCATTTTTGTTTCCAGCATCACCCTGAGAGTCACAGCATTTGCTCTGCTCTCCTCACGTCCCTTCCCAGTGACACAATCCCTCTGCAGCCTCTCCTGAGGGCTGCCCACAGCTCTGGCCACCAAGTACCAACACCCTCAGCAGATGTGATGGAGTAAATGCTGTAAACCCTCCCTGCTTCCCCTCAGGTCACAACAAACCCAAAATAACCCATTTGAGGGGGACTGGAGGCGCCATAAGGGGATGGAATGCTCTATTTGCCCCTTGTTCCTCTGCTGTTGCTGCCCTGTGGGAGGACAAGGTGAAGAGGACAGAGGGAAGAGTGGTGGGTGGGGAGTCCACAGAGGAGCTGAGGGTCTGGAGGGGTGGCAGCTCTCTCCCAGCACATGAGGGATGCCAGCAGCCCCTGCCCTCAGCCCTGCTGCCTTAGGCTGGACTAAGAACTCGGCATAATGACCAATTTAGCAGTGTTCCCCACGGAGGGGTGGGAGCAGCTGGTGATGTCTAAGAGTTATATTAATTTTCCCATAATTTTGTAATTTTAGAGGGCCACCTTAAATAACTGATAAATTGCAAGTACAGCAAATGAACATTAAACCATCTATCATAGAATAAAAGAGCCATTAATCTTTTAGGAACTCTTACACGTTCATACTCGTGTACACAGAAGAAGGGAAGCAGTGCCATTCTTAGCACAGATTATTGCAGCTCAGCACAATAACATTATGTGAACATTCATATTTATTCATTTGCCTTGAAATAAGACCCTTTTTTCCCTAAAATAATCTAAAGCTACTAGGATATCTCGTGCTTCCCTCCTGTAGTTGATGTTATATAAAGTCACAGCAGTGTTAGGGGGGTTTTGCAGGTCCTGTTCACAGGAGAAGCTGATACAAATAAGATCATAGAAACTGACTGTCCCTCACTTTTTCTTTCAACACATACTGTAGCTGTCAAAACCAGAAGAACTTTCTAGTCACTACAGTAACACTCCACAAAATAAGTAGCTTGTACCTGAAGGTTTTTCCAAAAGCACTTTTCCCTGCATGATCTCTCAACATGTGGCAAAAGACTTGTGTTTCTTTTTGGGTGGGTGGGTGGATTTGGGGGGATTTCTTTTTCCCTCTCCAGCACTTAGCTGTTGGTTTTCCAGCAGCTGCAGCTATTCTAGTGGAATTAACTAAGTCTGCAATCAAGTGTGGATTTCCTGATGTTTGAATAAAAGATATTTCATTGTGATTGAGTAATTTGATCATTAAAATCTATGATCTCCAGATTTTCTGAATTAAGTCCATTAAGTTTAAACCAGATCCTGCAAAAATTGAGAGAAGTTTATCATCCTAAGTATTTTGGATCATATGATGGACTTTGCAATTCAGTTGAACATAAACTGGCTGTTTTCCCTGATTTTCTTCCATTAAAAAGAGTAAGTAGGGCTGTTGCAAAACTCCTTATCAAGGCTCTTCATCGGGATGCAAACTTAACTGTTAATTTGCCCTCAATCATCTAATCCATCAAAATACCAGCCTGTGTTCCTGACCAGGAAAGGGTTGTACCCATTAATAGCCCAACACAATTACTGTAAGTGCTGAGGAACATGAGAATGAGATGCAGATGTTGGCCAGGCTCAGATGCTCTCATTAGCTGTTATCTCCTGTTGCAACTGCTGAACATAAACCTACGGGGCCAGGAGGACTAGGAGTCTAATCCAGTAAGACAGTCACTGTGTTTTCAATTTTGTAACCTATTTGTGATTAATTAGTTGTGAACATACAGTAGCTAGAAAGAAATTATTAGCCATTACGGGGGTTTAGTGGCAGAGAAACCTTTCCACTTGGTGATTCTAGTGTCTTGCAGGCTAGGGTTCTGCTGCAGGGCTCTGGATCATAGCAAAATATTTCTATTTTCTGATTTCCAAATACAATCCTTGTGGCCTGACTTAAAGGAAGCTTGGTTGTGCATCTGAAGTGTGAGGTATATTGTTCATAAACTTAAAGCTGGAAGTTGTGGAAGTAATGCAAGAGTCAGGGGGTTTTATACTTTATGTTTGCAAGTTTTGAACTTATATCTCATTTTTGAAACTTAATTTAAAATGCCTACCTGGTTTCTTCACACATCTTGATAATCCAGAAGAGTGACCCCAAAAAAAAAAAAAAAAAAGACCCAAACAATCAATATGCTTTTCTTTTGTAATTTGATTATTCGAAGAGCATTATTTAAAGCTCTAATAATAACCTTTTTTTCTTATCCAGTGATCCTTTGCTGATGAAATACAACAGCAACCAAATGTCCAAGAGGCTTTAATACAAATAGAGAAGCTTTTAAGGTTTGTGGTGTCAAAGCAAATTAAATTGTCCCTAAGTAGCTCTTAATACAACTGACCACAGTGATTTCTACAGGGCAATTATGGTTTACTGTGTCAGTCATCCAGCAGGCATTAATAAAAAGCAGAACAGCTCCAAAGAAGTTTGTTATGGACTGCCATATCAAGAACCCCAATGCTAACCTGCAGTGGCCTTGATATTATTAGAACAACTGAGGGTCAGATTCCAATTAATCCACAGATTTAACAGTCCTCCACTGTAGTGGGTCTTGATACAATTAAGGAATAATAGATGACAGGAAGGATACTTCCTGGCAGTTAATGACCGATAGCAGTATTTGAAGGTCCTTAACCCAGCTGGTCATTAACTGCTCGGAGACACAACCTGGAGCTCATATTTTCTGTTATAAACCGTATATTAGAGATATAAATCAACCACTACTTTTTCCCTCTCTTCCCAATCCATATGAGCTGCTGCTGCTGTTGGGCTACCATGGTAGCAATTAACCGCCATGGGAAAATCCGAGTGGGGAGACAGACTCGTGCTGTACCTTGGAACCTTGAAAACCCCTAGCTGCAGCAGTCCTGAGGGCTCCCAAGGAACCTGCAGCGGGTGAGCAGAGTTTGTGCTCAGCCAGAGGGAGAAACATCTGAGAGAAGGAGAATGGACCAGAGTGGCAGGGGCACCTCAGTTTTCATATTCGTTGTGCTGTCACGTGTTTGGTGCTTGCAGTGCAGTAGAGCCCTCCTGTGATGATCGGAATAACGATGGTAACTTAGGAGTTTATTTATTACTCACCCAGCACTCTGCTCCCTTTCCCTTGTGGTGACCTGGTGCACACATTGTATTTTTAGTCAAATTTCTGAAGGCTAAGATGACCGTTTAGAGTGACAACCAGACCAGCACAGGGAAGGCAGCAAGTTGGTCAGAGGTGCTGTTCTCCAGGGAAGGACACGAGGTGATGCCACCCATCTGTCCTGGTCCTCAGCACCAGGAACAACAAATGTGCTGCTCTTGCCATACAGGTTAGCCCCCAACACACTGCCTTGTCCAGAAGATTGTTGTACACGTGGATACAGCCCCCTGTCCTGCATGGCAATTAGAGCTTTTTTTTTTTTTGATTGACACCTAGAGATGTCACGTGAACATTTTGTGTCTTACTGCTGCAGGAAGAAGTGACTTTTTGTAGCCTTTGCTCAGCTTGCTTTTCATTGTATTTGTGTAACAACCCAGCTGACACCATCAGTGTGTTTCAGATTACTGATCAGTACTCACAGCTGCGGTTTCCAGTAAGAAAAAGGAGAAAAATCACATGGCAACAGGTATGTGTGGGGAAGAGAGAGAAAAAATTGATTAAATTGCACAAGTCAATATTTATGTATTTATCCATTATAACACATTGGTCAGACTCTTCGTTAGTATCCACTGTTGACTTTGAAGTATTCCATCACACAGATTCATAGTGCAAAATGTCACTTTTAGGAAGTTCATGTATGATGCTCTCTCCCAGGAAGAAAGGATTCCGTCCCACTTGGATGTTTCAAGGTGGTTTGTGCACTAACTGGACTGGAATCTGATGTAATGTACAACCAAAATGCTCTGGTACATTTCTGCTACAGTACAGCACGCTTCAATGTAATTTATTATTTTCCTATGAGACTCATGACTGATGACGAAGTCAGAAACCAATCACAACACACCAATGGCAGCAGTTTACAGACATGGCAATATGGCAACTATAGGCTTTTTGTTGTTTAACTTTGGTTAGTTTGTTTAAAGTTATATGCAGTGGAAAAGGGGAAGGCAAAGAAAGAAGAAACTTGAGAACTGTTTTGTCTCATTTCCACTCACTAAACATCCTCCTGAGATTATGTTGCTACCAACAGCACTTCCTGCACACAGAATTGGCAGTATTCAGTGTGTATTGTCAAATTAGGTGGGTTATCATGCATGTCTTTTACAGCATATGGTGTTAATGGGTTTCAGAGGCTGATAAATGCCTTCATAGACTAAAAAGGCATGGGGAAAACATAAGAGCTGGAAAATTCAGTCACCAAATTTACAGGAGGCCAGCTGAACAGGCCTAGTTGCATTTTCCCATCGACTCATCATGGTCAGTCTTTAATACTAAATTCAAAGGAATAAGGGATGCATAGAAGAAGTCACACACACATCTCATAAAACAAAATTTATCTTTAATTTGTAAGTGTCAACAGCAGTACAAAAGATGGAGTGATGGTGAATAGATTAAGGGTAGAGAGGACAGTCTTGAGGTAAATGAGCATAAATAGGCAGTCTTATAGACACTCCCCTGAGGGGTCTAAACCCCTATCACGGCATATACTGTATCACCCAAGGATGACATGTTTAACATATCAGGAAAGCACCTTGTGCAAAAAAAAAAAAAAAAGAAAAAAAATTTTAAAAATCCCTCCCACCCAAAACATGTAGGTAAGGTGCCAACGTACACCAGAACATACTGTATATGGACAGTGTCTTTCAATTTTGTCTTTTCCATCAATAACTGAGGCAGAGGAGGAGAAGACTCTTAAAAGTACCACTGAAAGATTATTTAATATTTAATTTACCTCACGTCAATACTGCACAACAAAATCCAAGAAGTCTGTTTATGCAATGAAGCAGAGCTAAGAATAACTATTCTCTTTTTTAATCTGAGAACAGATTTTTTTTTCTTAAATCAATATCCTTAGCAAACTTTTTTTCTTTCTTTTTTTTCTTTTTACTGTATCAAGAGGAGAGTGTGAGATGTGATGGCAACCTTTAAGTTCATTTAAAAACTTTACACTGGACTGTACAAGATTTTTTTTGATAAACTATTTACATTTTCAGACTTTAAAACATATTCAAAGCAGCAATAGACACTAGTTTTTCCTCTAAACGCCCAAATAATTACCGGCCATGGGCCCAGGTAGGTACCTGCACTGTATATAGAATTTCTACAAAGAAAACCTGCCCATTAAGTAGCCAGTGGGTGTTAAACAAGCAGCCCTCGCCAGTAAGAGCTGCACCCACGGTGTTGCTATAGGAATCAAAGCATAGTACCTTGACAAGAGAGTCTCAGTTGTCCCAACAGCTCTACACAAACTTTACAATTTGAAACAGCAGCTAGCATGTCAGTCCAGCATGTCAGTGAATTGTGCTGATTAAATTAACATAGAGTACAATCTCACAATATACATCACAAACAAATTACAATGTCAGGAAATAAGAGTTACAGTAAGATAAGTTATGTAGTAACAGCTTATAAGCTTGTCTTAATGTAATAAAAAAATTTTTACATGGGAAATACAATAATGAATGAACATAAATGCTAAGCATTCTAGTTTGCTACAAGCTGAAGAAGGGTACAAGAAAAAAAAACAACATTGCTTTCTGGAAAGCAAAACACAAATGACAAAGGAAGACAAATGGAGAATGCACACTAGCAGGTCTGCAATGTGCAGCATACAAACAGTTAAATATTTGCACATTCCCCATACTCCAAGAGCACCAAGGACCTCACTTGTGGTTTTTAGAAGGCGGAAATTACAAAGCAAGCCATGTCACTAAGTTGCTTTATAGCTTTCATATTGCCATAAATACCAATTTGATAAGTTTTCCTTTAGCCCAGTTCGCCCCACCCTACCCCTTTTTACCCAGCGTGTGAAATCTCAGAATACTTCTTTGTCACCATTTCCAACAATTCTGGTAGTTAAAAAAGGGTGTCGGATTAAAATGAAATCGTTTTGCATATACATTGGGTTTTTTTTCCTTCTGTAGAAGGACATTGCAGTATATCAAAAATGTAGCTTGATCTGAGAAAAAACACAGATTTTAATAGGCTGTACCGAAAAAAGTTTAGAAGTTTTTTTTTTTAAAGGAAAAAGTGTTTTGTAAAAGATCAAATGAGGTCATATAGTACTATTCTTTTAAAAGAACATGCTTAAGTGCCAACTCGAATCTTAAAAAAGCATGCAAAACACCCAGTGGTCCAAGCCCATTCATTAACTTCTCATAAAAACATGAAGAACATCTATCATACATCCTGCTGGCTGCATCTCCAGTGCAGTTGTTCTTACTGTGGCCCTGGCTCAGCAAAGTTGACCCCACTTAACACCAACACTGCACTGGTCCTCATGACCACCGTGGAAGTACTGATATGCTTCACATTAAGCAGGCAGGTGAGTGTTTTGCTGGGGGGAGGATGGGGTCTTAATCTTGTAGAACGTTTTGCTAGGAGATTATTTCGAAATGCCATGCCTTTGATGTGACCAAAAAACAAAATCCAGAAAGCCAACCCAGATATTGGATGGCACTGGGAGGTGGTTGTGTTGTGTTTTTCCAAAGCAGAAACTGCCCACAGCTGGCTGCTGGACATTTTGCACAGGGTGGTGTATTTGTTGGGACTAACGCTGCTGTTGGGTTTGCATTTCCATCCCAGAGCCATCCCGTCTTTTCCCTCCCCCTGCCTCGCGCTGCACGTGAGTACACTGATTTAGGAGCACATCGAGATCCTGTGAATGCTCAGCAGGTGGTTTCACAAGCTAAATGGTGATGCCCAAACACACAGGCAGATCAGAATCTGGCCAATTCTTCAGACTTGTTTCTGCATGTAAACCTGAACCCTGGAAAGCAGTATGGTTTCCATTGGGACCTTTTTCTTCCATTTCTATAAAATAGGAAGTGAACTATTCTAGTTGGTGTATCAGACTGTTTGGGGAGTCTTCTTCTCTTGAATATAAGTATTTAATAATTTCCCAAAAGAAAATATATTGTATCTGTTAATTAAATAAACTGTTCACAGAGAAAATAGTATTACTATGTTAGTACTCCTGAATGGAGTTATTTTTTTCAGACAGTTTCTAAGGGGCCTCAAACACAAAGCTTAAGAAGCAAATCCATGAATCCTCGTTGCGTATTGTGTGAACAATCTCCCTGGTATTATAGCCTAATATAACAATAACATGATTAAATGAATGTACAACATAAAGGTTTCATATTATTGAGTCTTGCCTGCCTTGCAAGGGCCATTACAGTAATTTTAATCTTTCAGGGATATGCTTTTGACTTCCAAATGCCATTCTTGTTGAGTAAAATATCTCATTGGTTTTACTTGGATTCAGAAGACTGTTTTTCCCATCAAATGTAGCCAAAATTTGTCATGTTTCATGTATCAACTTTCTAAAAAAAGAAGTATTCCCTGTTTGTGGAATATGCTATTAAAAATCAGAGAGAGCACAAGTGAGGCATCTTGCTGTCCCAGCTACAGGTCCACAATACTGCGCTCACACTGCGGGTGTAAATTCAGCATCTACATGAGGTACAGTGACTTGTCAGCATTTAATATGGACCAACATACACTGATATAGAACAAAAGTAAATACATAACTTATACTTCACTAAGTATCCATGAACAAAAAATAAAATTCTATTTCCTATGTTATATTTACACAATTTAAAAAAAATCTAAAATGAGATGGTAAATTCATCAAAAACTTTGTTTTGAGCTCCGATTAATAGAGTAAAAATGTTGGGTTTTATCCTTATGATTGTCCTTCCTTGATTTCTACTGACATTTTAGAGCCAATGTCGGCTAATAAATAGAATAACACGCTCATAGGCACAATTCAGATTCAAATATGTTCCTCCCATTCCCCCAGCCAGTAAATGAAATTTTTACCAGCTGGCAATTCCTGAACAGCCAGTCATTTTCAAGAATGTGGCTTTAACATACAGAGCATCAGCATTGAGGCAGGGCTGGAGCTAAAACAAAGTGTTCATACATACATGTATTTTGCATAAATAAATGAAATAACTAGACATAAAAATGACTCAAATCCGGCAACTGTGAGGCAGGCCCACACGAGTCGAAACAGATGACTTTTGTTCATGTAGTTTTCATACAACAGTTTCACATTAGTCAGAAGTGATAAAAAATACCATTTATATCCAGTGCTTATAACACTTACGAAACAACATCTGTGAGTGTGTGTTTTTTTTTTGTACTACAAGCAAAATCAAGTTTCAGTCCTAAAGAACAGTCCTTTGTTCTCCACAAGCCTGCAGAATATTATTTTGGCATGGTCATAAAATTAAAAAAAAAAAAATTAACCAACTAATCTAAATGTTTGCCTTTGTGCAAAAAAATAATTACATAAAATACAATGCTAGCAATACAGCATTCTACCTATGCAACAAAACCAAAAAAAAAAGAGAGCAAGAGAAAAAGAAAGTGTCATGGGGGGAGGGAGACATGCTTCTAACTGGAGAATTATGTAAGACACTAATAAATAGTCTTTTTTTTTTTTTTTTTTTGAAATAATGATGTCCTCCCCCCACTCTGAGCTGAATGTATTAAAACCAGTTCAAATTCCGAAGCTATTTTAAGAACAGAAAACCACTTTCTATCAGTACCTTAGCCAGCTTAAAGAGGACACTCACCAGCTAATGACACAGCATATGCCTTTAAAGACTTGGCTAGACCAGTTTATTGCTTATTAGACATGGACTCAGAACACATTTAAATAAATATTAAAAATATAGCTTTTTTTTTTGTTCCAAATTACAAAATGGTCAGAGAAATTTGACCATTGTGTTTCTATGTCATTATCTTTATAAATTGTCCTGTAAATTGAACAATCTTCGTTGTCTTGGGGGTTGTTCTCTCACATAGAAACGTGATTCCTACAGTGGCAAAAATGGCTGTTTCTGACAGAACAGGTGTTAGTGGGGCTGTGAGGAAGAGGACTGCTCCTCCACAGAGCATCGTGTCATTGTGGGACAGGATGCACGAGGACAGCCAGACTAACACCAGGCTCCTTTTGTTGTCGGGGCCTGAAGCAAAGCCTGCACAGCTCTCCAGGAAGATGCTCCCAAACTTCCAGAGGAGCTGCTCTAGGCCCACTGGTACCTCTCAGCCTGAGCCTGAATTTATCACCAGTGTGCTGAACACATCCAATTCCAAATAAAAGCTGAGGGAGTTGAGGAGCTTCAGCACGCTTATTCATCAGGCCTCTTGGAACTGTGTATACATACAGTGATCTATTTGCGAACAGGAGTGGAGTATGAGGGAAAAAATAAAGGCAGTTTCTCCTCCGTCTTTAAAATCTAATAGATTCACAATCCTTGAATGCCTTTCTCCTATATTTCCCATAATTTTCTCTAGTAATTGCATTGTTTCTAGGAGTAATACAAACAGAAATTGTCGTTTCTATAGCATCTTACATTCAAAGATCCCAAAATGCTTGATGAGTCACATTCCCACACGGCTAATATACAACAAATATTTTTGATGACCAATTTTCCCACCAAATTAGATATCTGAGTGGCCTTCCCTCCCCCACTTGGAGTCTCACAAATAAATCACTGCATAAATAGTTAAGGTAGCACAGTTTCTTCAGGTGGCAATAGGAACATGATGTACACAGCCATGATTTGCCACAGGATTCCTCGGGCCCTAAAAATTCAGCATGGTGGACTCTAAATGCAGTTTGGATTTTACATCTGCCCTTGCTGTCTAAGTATAGAGGTTTATAACTATAAACACATTTTTAGGGGTATTTGTACTCTATGTACATATAAAAGTACTCACTTTATTTTGCAATACATATAGCAGAGTGTTTCCAAGTGCTCCTTGAACATACAGTGTTAGAGGAACAAGTGAATTTCTCATTCATAAAAGTCATGTTCATTTTAGTAGCAGGTGCACTTTTATTTTCATATACCTGTGTGATTTAGGGAAGGGGAAAGAAGAGGCTCTTTAAAATAAGGAATTGTAAGTGTAATGCCACCAACTGTACTTTTAAAAATAAATATTAAGTATTTGGACCCTTGACATTCTGGAATGAATAAATTATTTAAGAGAAAATGTGTTAAGACTGAATGCAAGGGTTAAAAGCAAAGGGGTAGAGAATGTAATCAGAGGTGGCCTCACACTGCTAAGACAGGCCCGTCCATAGCTGGTGATTGCTCTTTTGTGCTTACTTTAAAATTTCACACTAATGGCACATCAAGAGGCAAAAGCAATTGGGCACATGCACTATGGCAACCATGTTCACTAATTAAGAGTATCCTGTCTCCAGATTCCTGAGTACTTTACCATATTCTGGAAAAAAATTAGGTTTTATATATAATTTTTTCTTTTTTTAAGATGCCAAAGGATTGTCTAAGACTTTACAGTGTCTCCTTTAAGACTTTTTGTTTAAATGTTAAGATTCAAAAGTTATGAAAAGTTTGGCACATCAGAAGTTCAGCTATACATATGGAAAAAAAATGGAATTCAGAGACTATTTTTTAAAGACGAGCTATGATGCACAGGTGTGCACACTTGCGGACTTGTTCTGTTTCACAATATGAAATCTGCAGTTTTTGTTTTCTAAAATAATCCAGAATAAAAACACATTCACAACCTGTAGGCTGGCACAGCATACCTGAGTGAGAATGTATAACCCCCATCTAAAACAGTAACTTAAACCTTTATCAGCATCCAAACGGAAAAAGACAAAAGGTAAGACTTGTAAGACAGCTATTGATTCATATAAGTTTTCAAGTCCTGATGTCTGATATTTATGTCTTCATCTAAATTAAAAAAACAAAACAAAACAAAAACAAAAAAAAACAACCCAAGTTCATGAAAAATTAGGGAAACAATCTGTCTCACACGATAAGAAACATTTAAGACCATTCTGCTGATGTAACTGTAGGAGCCACACATGCATGCAGGCTCTTTAAGAACTTTTGTTCAAAAAAACCCCAGAAAAACCCAAATGAGTCTGAGTACTTTAATTCTGTGAACACTCCTCAGTTGGCACTGACTGCCTCATGGGCTTCGTTTTCACTACTATAGTCTGATTTGGGATCATCCTCATAGTCCTCGTACATTTCTATTTCATCCTCTCCATTTATCATTTCATTTCCAGGAAGGCTTCCGCTGTCTGTCTTCATACCATAAGTGCTCTGGATGACAGGGATGCTGGGCTCAGGGCTGGCAGAGGTGCTGGAGCAATCTGATGTCATCTGAGGGGAGGGCGTGGTGGTCGCCATGGTAATAGCACCAGGGTAGACAACTCCTGTTCCCGTGGTGATTGGAATCTGGGGCTGTTGTCTGGAGGGGAAAACAAGAGGGAAACGTCATTTCATGTGTTTAGAGGAGGGAAGACTTTCTGCGAGTCCAAAGGCAGGAAAAGCAGGTGGTTTCCTAGAAAGGCTGCAGGTATTCCTCTGGGCACAGAGGCCAGTCCTCTATGGTATTAGTTCATCCTATCTCCCCCAAAGGACACCTGGGAAGTGAAGTGTTTTCAGTCACTACCAGACATTCTTTCATGTATTTTACGTGTTTATTGAAACCATAATATCAGCTAGCACTTGGAGAGAGACCATCAAAAGGCTTCAGGCACCTACGTGATGCCTGCCTGCCACTGTAGAAAACATGTATCCAAAATCTAAACCCTCTAAACTCATAGCAAAAGCGTTTGTTAATGAGAGACCTCAAGATTAATGGCAGACAGAAACTGTAAGCATCTAATTTACTGTGTAAGTGCTAGGTAGATTCCTACATCACTTAGACATTCTTTTGATATTTTATTGCTGGCTTTTGATTTTTATTTGGATCCATGATCAGAATGCCATTTGCTTTTCAGGATTTTATGTGCAAGACTGGGGTTTTGAAGCAAAGTACTTGATAAAAAAGAACAAATCTGTTCTGGAAGATGCTGATTTTGTATTGACTAGTTATTGAACATACATTCCTATTTGCATAATCTATTTAAAGAATCATACATTTCAATGTATCCCCAACCTTCTTCAGAGCAATATTGACCCAGTAATAGTGAACTATTATAGATTCTTAGCAGCAGAAACAGTGTCAGATATGTTTGAATAGTCTTAGTAATCTGTAACTTCTTGACCACTACATCATTCTATACTAAATTCAAAAGGACATTTCATAAACCAGTCTCACAAATTCCTAATCACTGGCTAAATCAACACACAAAATAATGTTAAGCTTATTTACAAAACCCTAAATGTTGAGCCTTTATTGTTCATTGGTCAAACTTTAATTTTGATAAATATCACACTAGAGAGTTACTGGGAAGCTGAAGTCCTTCGAGTTTGGGTACCGATACAGTGAAATCATGAACACTGTGTGTAACATACCATTAAAATAGCTTGTAGTCCTGCCATGGCTGGTACTGCTAGCCTGACTCTTACAGACTCTGCACAGCTTGAGAAATTCAAACATCTGTTGTGTAAGTCTCGTACACCTGGCTAGCAGCGAGCAAAAACGCAGTAATTCATTTGACACAGTCATTATACTCCTGTTTGCAAATGATGATTTGCAGATGATTTACAAACAGCTTGGGATTTTTCACTAAATTTTCACTTTTTAAATGGTCTGATAAATGTTCTGTGAAAACAATTTTCAGCCAATGTATTTGCTTGCAAGTGATTTTCTGCAAACATCTTTCAATACTTTATCCATAAAATTGAACACCTACCTCACATGGGAACATTTCTGGTTTAGGATTGCATGTTTTCAGAAGTATAAACTATTACTGCTAAAAACCCACATGTATCTCCTCCATAACTTTTAGACACAGAAAATGTTCGCATTAATTAATGTTTCCACAAAGCAGAGGAAAAAGAAACCCACACATGGTCAACAGAAAAAATTTACGTAGTTGTCACCAGGCCATACACACTTAATTCTTTCTAATCTACCCATCTAACAACTGCTGGTACTGATCTTTTTCTGGTATTTCTTAGAATAAATAAATTCACAAAACAAAACACCACCAGTTGTTCATCGAAGAACACCATAATATCGATGCCAAATGATGCTTTGAGAAAAGTTTTCACAACTCCTGTAACAGAAGTTGTAGAACCTACTCAAAGAATGATTGAGCCCAAGCTGCTGTGTTACAGATGACATTAAGGATCAGAACACTAATATCCACCTCTACACCTCCCCCCACAAAGAAGTTTGTATTTCTGCAGAAGCAAATTACCTTTTTACCAGCAGCAAGAACAATTTAAAAAGTCTGCTTAAGTCAATGCTGTGAGATACGTTGATGAAGTGATTGTTGTCAGTGTTAAGGCCTAAAGGACAGACTAAGAAATCCTGGTATTCTTTCAAATGTTTATCAAGTCAGCAGAATTTTTTGCACATCCACATTTCCATGGGACTGGGTACACTTGTCCAAGTACCACCCATTTCAAAGTATAAAGGGAGGAGGTCATCTGAGCATAAAGAAGCCAAATTTACAGAGGTACATTTTATTCAGGAACACACCAAACAAATGCATGGCAAACTACAGAATGAATCTAATTGTCAAAGAACTTGATTGGTGTAACAGGAAAGTTAAAGGCTTACTGAATTTGTCATTCATAAGTGCAGTCCTTTTTTACACGTTAAACAAAAATCAGACATGCTGTGCATGCCTGCTGCTGCCTGGGTAATAACTTTAAATTGCCTAGATCTCACTGTGGAACTGTAAACATGTGGTAACTGTACCACCTAATTGGAAAGGGTCTCAAATTGCTAGCACTTAAACATGGGCACCTACACACCCCCAGTAACTGGACACCTACCTCTGATTTAATAGCTGTTATTATTTAGAGCTGATCAGGTTGTCACTGTAAATTCTGCTCTAGTTGCTACATTACATCCCAGAAAGCCTTATTTTAAAACATCACAATCTATGTGGATGGCATATGTTACTGGAGATGAGTGTTATCATTTCCTAAGTAATTAAGATCTTGGGGGGAGGAAATCAGAGCATTTGTTTAAATTCCCAGTACTCTCCCTGAAAGGAGGAGTTGCAGTTTCTAACTTACAACTCTGGCCATTATGTTTTCTTTTATTTGTAGATCTTAAAGGCATTCATGTTAATGGAGTCTTTTATAACATTAAATTCCACACATTTAATCTTTGCCTCTAGCTAGAGTTTTACCAATCATAGAACCTTGGAGGGGGGAGACAAAAACATACTTTACCTGCAAGCTACAGGTTACAATTCAGCTCAGTTGCACATGGAAGTTTTCTGCCTGTTAAAATTTCCAGAAAGCAACATTAATCTTCTGATCTCTTTGGATCCGTAAGGAATGGTGGCACGTGGCTATGTACCCTGGCTTCAAACCACTCCTGTCTCCACCATCTTCTCTTTGACAAAGAAATCCTCATGTGGACAATTACTAGGGGTCACTCTCCTCTGCTCTGCCAGCACTGACAACATGTCTGTCCGCTCTGGGGCCAAAGATTTGGCCCAAAATGTTTAAAAAAATACAAAAATAGAAGTAACATGAAAATTGTTAGACAAACTGACCTGCTCACAAGCTTGTGGCATTAATATTCTTAGGATTTTTCTGGAGAATGTTCCACTTTTGACTTTTGCCAAACCAGCTAAACATTTAAATTGGCAAATTACCTTGTTTTCTGATCTCTTACCAACCATTTTCTGGCAGCTCTTTAGATGACTGAAGCAAAAATTGATTGCATTAAGGAAAAGGTTCATATGCTACACACCCCTGAAACTTACATTCCCATAAGGAATGAAATAACAGTAAATGTCACAAAAGCACCCATTGTGTACTTGCTTTAAGTTCAAGCTACAGGAGTATAATATTACAGACTTATTCAAAACCATAGCCTAGCAACATTCAGACTATGTGTGTACAGTAGTTATAAACACTATAAAGGAATTATTCTAAACATCTTATGCTGGCAAAGCACAGAAAAAAGTTACTGCTTACATCATTTTGCAGAGAAATGTATATAGCATATACTTGTATTTAGAGTATATTAGACTGTAAAAATGACTGAGCAATGAATTATCTTTGTGAGACAAGGCAACAAAAGACAGACTCTTAACTTAAAATATCTGAATTTATGGTTTATATATGATCCATTTGTTAGCTCACATTTATTTATGCATCACAAAAAACTACTATTGAGGATAAATTGTAAATCACTTGAAGTCTGTTTGGGATTAACTTATGCTGAAGGTATCATTCACAAGTTCCATTAATAATTTTACTATTAAAAATAACTCAATTATTTTAAAGACATAGCTGGCTTCAGATTCAGCTTCCACTAGACTGAAACCAGCAATTTTTTAATATATACTGCATTAAACATGAATTATTTCTGTATATTATTTGCCTCATTTGGAACAAAATTCATTCATGTAGGGATGCAATAGAAGACCTACACACACTGTAAGTTCCACTCTGCTCTTTAAAATACTTGGCAGTTCCTAGATTTTGTCTATCAAATAAATAACATTTATCTTGAAAACATTAATTTCCTGCCCAATTTAATCCAAGAAATCTTCACTCTCGTTCAATTCTTTGGAGGCTTTTCTTCAAAAATCAGAACAGAACCTGGTCATTCATTAGCTTATTTCTCTATTTTATTTTAAATCCTGGCTAGTTTGTATATTGAGATTCTTTAAATTCCCTTTGTGCATCTTACCAACGTTTATCAAAGACTGGCTCACTGAAGTGAGCAGTGTGAGCCTTTTGCATCAAAAAAGTTTGAGCCATGGAGAATTCCATATTTGTGGAGGGTTGTACCCATACCAGAATTATCCTATGTTAGGCCATGGCTCACCTAAGGAAGTCTGACAGGAACTAGCCTTTCCTGGATTGCCTAAAACATAAATGTACATTTGGTACAAGAAAAATGCAAACCCAATCATGAAAATTTTTTTCTTTTTTTTTTGCTTTTTACTGTTTCTTTTAGCCACCTGTTTTGAATGTGTATCTGATTCTTCACACATCTCCTACTCATCTTTTTATTGTGTGATGATATTTTGTTGCCATTTTGGCATCCCCATTCCCAACTTAATTGGTTTGTTCTTTAAAAGAAAAATAAATCAACAAAAAAAACCCAGCAGTACTTCAAGCAGTATGAAGTACTTGGCACATTTCATTGGAGTCTATTTTGTACTTTTGTTTTCTATCTTCCACTGAAATATTTACTGTAAACACAGAGCATATTCAATCTGAAAAACCACATTTGTCTCTTATTTCACTCTGAAAAGGAAACAGCATCTCAACTCTCACGTCTACAATTCTGAAGGACGATTTATGTTGTTCCATCAAAACAATGGAAAAATAATGGGAGTGTGAGGTCAGTTAGGAAAACTGTTCCAGCTGATGCTTTATGTGATAGTTACATTAAACACAGGGAAGAGTAAGCTTAAGAAGCTGATGGGCTCCGTTACTGTGTTTCACTTAGTTATAATCCAATTTGGAAGAAATCTTTTCATTACTTAGTAAACTATTCTGCTGAGACAAACGATTCCATGTTTTATGTTTCAGTTCAAAAAAGATGTTCTAGTCTGGTTTTTCTTTCACTAATTTTACTTGGTGTCTTCCAATAAGTTTGTTTTGAAGTATTCTTCAGGGAAAAGGGGAATTTGGGACAACACTGGGAAGTCATAGGGAAGTATGACAAAATTTTTTTAAATCCCAGCCTGTGATTCCTCAGGACCGAAATCTTCGTTCACATTGAACAGCAACATGGATCTCATTTCACCTTTAGTGGATGCATCCATTAGGCTTCATACCCTTTTCCATCCCTTGCACAACTAAAAGTCATCAGTTTTGGTAATGTCCAGCGCATCATCATATAATTGCACAGAGGTAGTCTACTTTAAACCTCTTCAACATTGATAGAACATGGTGAAGTGGACTTAGCATAAATAGGAATTGGAACCAATCCTTTAAAAAAATGGTGACATTCCCACTGTCTTTGTGATCATACTGTTGGATCTATGAGAAAACTGTTACATTTAGGTTGCACCAGTCTAGTTTTGAATAACTTTCAGAATATATATTTTTAATAGGAATATCACTCTTTTTATGTAGGTACTTTTAGACATTTCTTAAATCTGTCCTTCATATTCTCTCCCCTATTTAGCCACCAGTTTAAATGTGTAAAATGCTACTGCTTAATACTGTTTTGAATTAGCAAACAATTCTCAAATTGTTCAGACCGCTGTTTTGGCATTTCTTTTGCATTTCTTGTCTAGATGTGATTTGGTCTGTCAATCTGCTTTGGAAGACGTAAGCTAGAATTTCATTCCCTCAATCTGAATATAATTTGTGATGTGCTGTATAAATTCAGATTTCTATTTAGAGTCCTATGTGCAATTTTGATGGAAGACTATTAGTAAACAATTTCCCTTAGACTGAAGAATAAAAAAACAATGTCATAACTATAGACTGGAAGGCTATTTCAAGATATCAAAACCACTTCTATTTACTGATTGAAGAAAGAGCCCACATTGTTGCAGGCTGTACCACAAAATAATTGACTGCAACAGGAGTTCTGCATCCCAAGCCAAAAATGAGGGCACATAATCGACGTCAAGGTCAATTATCTGGTAGTGAACTACCCAACAAAAGGAGACTATTGTGATTAGAGAAATAAGCAGAACATTGTGAATTTGGAAAGGCTGGCACTGGAGACAGCTTTTAGACTCTTTGTAAATCACCAGAAACATTGTGTTGGAGCACTGAGCATCACAGATTAATTCATTTAAAAAAAAACCAAAAAAAAACAGGAGAGAGAAATCAGTTATGGTGCAGTTGTTTCACTGGACTTTTGTTATCTTTAGCTTGTTGATGTTTCATAGCATTGCTTTCTCTGCTGAACACTAGAGGAAGTACCGCTAAAAACACACACAATGTTCTTAAAACTGTGCCAGGATCTTTTTGAGCCATATATTTTGGGTTATAAATCTACGCAGTCTATGCACTACTTGAAAGACTCTTTCTAAAACTTACTTTTTAAAAAATTTTTTTCCACACTTCTATATATAACAAAATTCCTAGTAGCTTCATACCATGATATCGTTCATTCATGTGAGCTCCTCACGCAACTGCTATTACTCCTCTCCCTTTTCCCCCTCTCCTGATTCCTTATTCTACACAGGAATAATCCTTTGTGTTTTTCTCTTTGTTCTTTTCTTAATTTAGGAAATGATGCTGGAGTCATTACTAACCCAGAATGGATTAGCTTACTAAAAACTCACAAAAGACATGGTTCAAACCTTTCAGGCTAATGGGAAACAACTTCTTTTGACTTTAAAGAATTCCACAATCAGTCTCATAATCAGCATTCAGTGGCAAACTGATAGCTCCATATTCCATCTTATGTTTTTAATAAGGTCTTACCGGTTCAAATCCTTTCCTTCTAAATGACATTAGTCAGTGACTTAAACAGATCAGTCTATTTGGTTTCAAACAACGTGCTCTGTCTTGGAAAACAATTACAACAATTGTACTCACCCTACGGTAAAAAACTGCCTCATCTCCTGTCTTCGAGACCTCATCAGTTGCTTGTATTCACCAATACGCAGTTTCTTCCCATCCACAATGCAGGTACGTTTTGGTCGAGGTTTGTATTTGTAATTAGGATACTTTTCTAGGTGGATTTTACTTAGTCGTGCCTGCTCTTCGTAATAAGGTTGTTTCTCTTGATTTGACATGGACTTCCAGCGAGATCCTATTGACACAAAATGTTAGTGAGTGCTCAAGTAAAGGAAGTTTAGCTTTACACATACACAATTCAACGTGCCTTCTTGCCATAATAAATTTTAATTTAGTTAAATAAACTAATTTAAATTTACATCACTCTGCACATATATTGGCTTGAACAACCTGAGACACCTTAAAAGAACCCTGACTTTCAGATATTGCTGCAGACCAAGCATATGTAAATCTCTATTAAATAGGTGAACTTAAAATCAATAGTTAAGTCTCAAAATCTCAGCCTCATGCTGCAAAACAGACTACTTAATTTTTTACAATAAGAGCAGTAATCTGTGAGTAATTCCATACCTCTATAATAACACGCACAGTATGATGGTTAAGGAAAGTCTGCAGCCATACTTTCACTGTTAAAAGCCTAACACATTGCCTAGGGACACAGGCTTCTTTGATATTTTTATGAGAATTTAGTTTATACACTTCTGCTAATGGATATTAATAACCTGCTATGCAGCAGGAAAAAAGTATCAAACCTTATAGATTCAGCGAAGTTATGAACAATCCCTTGCTGTCTGGGTGTCTTAAATTCACTGAACTTCTGATATAAGCTTGGCATAACATTGACACCTATTTTAAATCCTATTATGCATATTATTTTCTAGCCAGATGTAATAAGCGCACAGAACTGAATCAAAAAAGTTACATTTCACAAACTCACACTGGAAAGATAAAAAGTAAAACAGAAAGCACATTTTAACTATATACACCACTTCAGGTAGTGTAAACTCTCATTGAAAGCTGCACCAATCAAAAACTTAAAAAATTAAAACAGTGGACACAGGAAGAGGCAAAAGTATTCAGATCCCTTATATTGTTTGTAAGGAGCTATCTAAACACTTGAATAGAGACAGGAATAAGAAATGCAGAAAATAGCTTTTTGGTGTCTTTTAGATGAATAAAACTATTACAGCTGTGGTAAATGTGGGTGGAAGCTATTCTTTTACCAACATTTTTCATACATCAACAAATGGAAAAGTTGTGTAAATATTATCCGTAGCCAGCAATATTCTGTGTCAGTTCTAATATTTCAGTCTCTTTTCTCATTGTCCTGGAAAAGTTGCACAGATATTATATGGACATAGACTTATTTGTGGCAGAGCAGATACTGACAGGTTAATTCCATGGTTAACAAACACTCAATTGCTGGCACTTCTGAAATATTTGTGCTGGAAGTTTACATTTTAATGAATACAGTTACTATGCTCCTAATAGTTTTTTTCACAGAATGCACACAAATAATATAGATTCCCTACAGCTGCCAACACTGAAACAGTGAAGGTTTTATACAAAACTGAAAGGCTATTCATATAACTCACTTATATGGTAGACAAAAATATGAGAACTACTAAGAAAGATTTTGGAAGTTTTAGGACAAAGTAACATTTATTTCTATGTATTCTTGCCTCTGATTGAACTAACATGTAACAAACTTTGCTAAGAATGTATTTGAACTAAGAGTTTAAAATAAAATGATTACAGAGGAAACTTGATTTTTTACTTTTATTTATTATGAGCTACCTTTGGAATCTGTCTTTCACTTCAAAGACTCAGAAAGCAAATATAGGTTTTAACATTTCACCACCCATTCTCACTTATGTTTCTAATTCTCTCGAGGGGTCTTAAAAAGCAAATCAAAATTTCTCCAAAATGAGTCCATTTATTTGCACAGTGGCAAAATTTAATCCATGCAATATTCCCCAATTGTCCCAATCTATAAAAATTAAATATTTACTACGGTGTCTTTTACCTAAGCAATATTTTAACTGCATGCTTCTAGTGGTTAGTTTTTCGAACACTGCAACATTTTGAACCAAACATAATTTTGGATGTGAGGTTTGCATGTACAGATCTTTTGAACTATGCCAGGTTTCTCTCTTTGACGTTGCACTGTCTGACATAAACCTTTGATTTTGATTTTGTACTTTTTTTAACTTTATCCCAGTATTTAGTCTATCAAGTCCCATTTTGCATTCATGTGATTTGTAGTTCAGGTGCATTCTAATGGGATCTAGCAATTAGACCCTTTATCGGGACACACTCTTGCAACAGATTTCATAAAACTTTCCTTTTCAATGCTGCTAAGTTTTAAAGCATGTTGTGAGTGCTGTTGAGAATAAAAAGCATTATGGAGGGGGCAGAAAGGGAAAAGGAAGGGAATGAAAATGAAAACAGTCCATGAATCTCCATTTGTATAAGTTTCAGTAATTCATATTTTGGAGAACATCTCCCAAAAAAAAAAAAGTCCTAAAATTAGAGAAGTTCATAGAACTGTAGAATGGTTTGGGTTGGAAGGGACCATAAAGATCATGCAGTTCTAACCCCCCTGCCATGGGCAGGGACACGTTTCACTTGACCAGATTGCTCAGAGCCCCATCCAACCTGGCCTTGAACACTTCCAGGGATGGGGCACCCACAACTTCTCTGGGCAACCTGTGCCAGTGCCTCACCACCCTCACAGTACAGAATTTCTCCCTAATATCCGATCTAAACCTACCAACACAGCTTGTTGCCCGTTGCCTTGCACTTACCTAGGATTTTGCTGATGTTGGAGTTGTGCATGTCGGGGAAGGCCTGGAGGATTTTCCGGCGCTCATCCTTGGCCCAGACCATGAAGGCGTTCATCGGCCGCTTGATGTGGGGCTCGCTGCTGGCACGGCCCCGCGAGTCCCGGTAGACCCGGGCTTCAGCCACCGTGGCCCCTCCTGTTGGCCAACAATAATACTGCTGTAGTTTAGCGGCAGAGCCATTCACTGCTTTACTCCCTGGAACATCAGGGCAGGAGGAAACAAGATGGATGCAAAGAATTATTACGTGGATTAGGAAAGTGCTTTCAGTGCTGTGCTTATTTTAGCCTCTTCTGCTCTCTCTCTCTCTGTCTATGCTGCCAGATCTATGAGAGAGAGAGAAGGGCCAACCAGTGGTCTCAGTGCCCATCTGAGATGACCCAACATCAAACTGAAAAAACAAATTGCACTGCTGTTTCTCCAATTAAGACATGGAGATTTGACAAAGTTTCCATTTGGGATTTTAACATAAAATACATGCTCTGAATGCTCAAAAAACTCACATAAAAGTTGCATTTGGGAACCCAAACTGATGTAGGCCTGTTGACACAAGCCATCGACAGTGACTTTTCTGCTTGAGCGGTGAAGCCAAACATTTCATAAAATGGATTATACAGTGCACCAGGTACATGCTGCCTTTTGTATGGATCTGATTACATTTGGAGCTGAACATTTTAAAGTTGCATCTGCAGTGGTTGAATTTTAGATGTGCTTTGGAGCATTTGACCACATAAATGTAATAAAACTGTCTGCCTCCAACAGGTACACGCACAGAACCCTGGAGCCTCCAGAGTGGGAGACAAGCACTCCAGCTCCATACCTGCTGTGCTTTAGAGTATCCAAGTGTCCTGTCTTTATCTGCCACTAATTCACCTTGTACACGCCAGCCTTAACTGGCTTTTTGAATGCATCCAGCCCTGTTTCTTGACCACAAACAGCAAAGCCTCATGGGGGTTCAGAGTTCACAGAGCTGAGGTGTAAAACTAGTTACTATGGGAGAAACAGATTATCAAGGCATGCCTTTACTGGAAAAAACTTCTGCAATTGTGATGATAATATATGTTTTTAGAGTTATACCTTAGCTATAAAAAAGGCAAAAATTGTTTACAATGGGAGGGTCACAGTCTTAGACCTATCAAACTGATCATATAATTTAATACCTTGAAAAAACAAGATACTTGACAACAAATTAGTACAGCAACAGGCCTCCTTTTTTTAAATAAACTATTACTGCTACCAACATAAATTTATTTGCCAAATAACAGAAGATTAATTCTTTACAGTAAGTAAAACAAAACTGCAGTTTTGTTGTGCAAAAATCAATTTTCCTAATTCTGAGTGAAAGCATTATATAGGTATATCTTTTTAAAAATTCTATATAAGAAACACATTTACATGAAAAAAGGGCCCTAAAATAGAGGATTCATAACTAATACACTACCTTTTTGCCACCAGGTCCACAGTACATTAATTTCATTTAAAACGCACTGACCATACAGGATAAATTGATTTTGCTTTATATGGTGTTGACAGCCATGTTTATTGTGCAGTGAAATGTAGTGTAGTTTCAAGCTGACTATATCCATCAACACAGGGCAATATGCTGACTACTGGGCCAGATGAAGACATACATTACCCTGAGAGCAAAACACTCATTCGCATACAGCAGTGTCTTCTCCTGAGGATCACCGAGGTAATTTATGATGCCTCCAATGCCATTACTTTACAACTGACACCAATTTGGCAATTTGTATACTAACATGCGTGCACATAAAAGAAGACAGGTTTGTGGCAAATTTGAGCTGCAAAACTGTTTTAACACTGTTCTAAGTTAAGCACCGTGCTACAAGTGTTCTGCATTTACAGCAGGCTGCAGTCAGCATTTTACTGCAAAAGGGAAGGGCAGTTTTGCAGAGGGACCTGCAGGTAGGACCAGTTTAGGGGGGTGAATGGTTGATGAGGGTCTGTCCATTGTTGCCAGAAGCCTTGGACCACAAACATATCAAAGATACCATATTTTGAGAGATGATGTATTTGTTTAGAAACTGCAGTAAGTTGCAAACATAGTAAGTCAACACTGATATATTTATTGAGACAAAGAGCTATATAATTTGAGAAAAGTCAAGCATAGCATGTAACAGTTGTTCTATCCTTTAAGATAATGTAATAAAAATATGTTACTAGTATGTGGGCAGTTAGGAAGCTGGCAACAAAAAAAATTAAATTGTTATTTATGCAAAAGTTATCGTTTGTTATTCAGCTGCTTTACTCACAACAAATGAAAGACATATTTGAATCCATAGGATGTCTTTCCATCTTTTACTTTCCCAGAGGTACTTATTTGCTATGGAAGGAAGAGTTCCTACGCTAAGGAAGAGTTTGTCTTTAGCCCTTTCTAACATGATTTTGGACTTTTCAATCCTAATGCAGGTAAAGAGTAGTTTTACTGGGAGTGAGATTATAGGTGGCTTTTTAATCTGTAATTTAGATAGAATGAATTTAATTCTAATATCTAATTTAGATAGAATGNAAAAAGGGGGAAAAAAAAAAGAAGGCAGAAAACGACCATAAATGATCTGTTTTCAGAAAAAGGTTATGCTAGAAAACAATTCTTACTTGGAGTAATAAATTACAACCATCCCAAGAAGGTCAGCTCTGGCTGCATGTGCTTTATGCAAGTCCATACTTGAAGGACTTGAAAAAGCAGCCAAAGAGTTGATGTTTGAGCTTGATCTCTGGGGAAATATTTGCAAGTTGACCTATAGGCCATCACAAAAGCATTTGCAAAATGAATTTCTGCAAATAACTAAAGCAATATAATCTTCATGCTCTTCTGTCTCAGAACCACAGAATTATATTCATCATATAAAGCATTACAGTAACATAGTTCTTGTAGCATGGAATTCTATGGGGGAAGCCAGAAGGTCTCAGTACCTTTCTAGATTAGAAATGAGGTGCTAATGATACAAATACACACATGCTCAATGAAGTTTTACAAGTTGAAACACACAAGAACAAGCTTTCAAACTGGTTGTTCTTAGGTACTTCACCCTGTCAAGCAGATATTTGGACATTATTGTGCCCTATATAAACAATTTCAACAGTTTTAACAAAGTATGGAGATTTTTCCTATTGTGGTAATTATAGTTCATACTGACGGAGGCCGAAAGAGATACCTGAAATATGTAGAGAAAAAAAACATGCAAATGCAAAGAAGTAGGTGTTTCACGTCTTTCTGAAAAATATTTTCAAGAACTTCTAATAACTAATAAACCAAAAATAACAGATAAAATGGAAATGTACTACCAGTGAAGGGCAAGACAAGAGAAGGAAGCTGGTAATTGTCTCCCTACGGCAACTAGTGCTCTATCTGCCAGTTTCTGTTCATACGGCAATCACAGGAGGAGGGATTTTCAGAATTAAGAGCTCGGTCAGAATTTACAATTATTGCAAAAGCAGTACAGTTTGGCTGCCCTAGCAGCTTAGTTGGCAAAGAAGTCTATACTTTGGCCTAAAGACAGGGGCTGTCCTCAAAGTGACACTTTTAGGTTCTGGACGTGTTCACTGCGTTACTTCCTAGATCCTTTGCATTTACTCAACTTGTCACAACTTTGATGATTTAAAACTAAAAGCAGATTAAAGAAGGATGATCTTTTTTTGTGGACATATGGATATAACCCCTCTGTGAAAGCTGGATTCCATACTACTCTAAGGGCAATACTGAAGCAAACACCACAGAAAAAGTCTAAAAATGCTACAGCTCCATGAAAATAATTTCAAACAATATTTTCATTTCTAAAGAGCTCTCTAGTCAGAGAACATAAGAAAGATAAAAGAACCTGATCATCAACAGGAAAGATAAACATCCTAATGTGAGATAAAAGTTAAGAAACATAAAATAACAATTGTTACATTGTTTATTTATTTATTTATTTATTTATGCCTTTATCTGATTTTCTTACATTTACTAATGAAAAGAATTCTAGGACAGGCATCATGTCTCAGCATGTTTCCTGAAATCTTGGCCACAGTAGGGTTAATCCTACTGTCTTTACTGGGAAATGGGTTTACCTTCCATTTTGAACATCCTCTACAACAAAACCTGAGATTGGGCCTTTACCTGTCACCAGAAAACAAACAATAATAGATGCGATAGAAAGGAGCAAAAAGGGGCTAAGAAAAAGATGAGGAAAAGAGAGAAAAGAAGTGACAGCAAAAAGAAAGAGATTTTTATCAGTCACCCTGTTATTCCTTAATTACTCTTCACACTACGGCCATTGATTCATGTTTGAAGTGATACATTTCCCCTGACTTCCCCCCAGATAATGAATCTGGCTAATCTAGGGAATATACTGCAGATCATCTTCCATGGACATACACCAAAATAGGATACATAGAAACAGACAATCTTTCTAGGTTCCTGGTATGAAAATGACTGGTTAGTAGTAAAGCTCCTATCAGTTACTCATTAAGCAGAGGTGACATATTTGCCTAGTTTGGAAAAGACTGATTGTGACCTCCAAAATATCTAGCCCTGTCTGTGGCAATACAACTAGCACTGCAGAGACCAGATCCTGATAAACAAGCAAAAAGGAGTCACTCTTTTACTGCAAGAGATGGGTTACTCATAAACATGGACATGCCATAAAAACAGGGAGCATGAAAAACCTGCTTGGCAGTCCCCTGAGCTGCTCTTAACCTGTGTACAGACAAATGCAGCCTTTGTGAGAAATGCAGCAGAATCTAAAATCAAATAGAAAAAGACAAATATGGAAAAAATAGAATAAAAAGAGAAGCTTTGACAGGCTTAGAACACAAGAGTGGCCATTTAACTAATATTTTGGGTTATCAATTTTAGAGAAAGTTACAAGAATTACTACTACTACTTCACTGTAATCTAAGTGACATGTAGCAGTTGTAGAGTAATATTTATCTGCTTTTCTCCTTTCTTGTCTCTTATTTCTTCATCCCCAACACCATTCAGACTTTCTCATTTTTTATTAGCAGTAAGAGAGGCAGCATAAATGGGTACCCCATGAACTATTGTCTTTACTGGCATGTCTTGTCATCACTGGCAAAATACCCACTTGGAAACATGGCTAGGTTTGGAACAAGGGCGACACAAATGTTCTGTTTGTCAGGCTGCTTTTGTTCCAAATGCTAAACAAATATTATTCAGCTGCAATTTGAGCATTGAGCATTTCTTACCGGCTGCATGTCAGTGAATGAATGGGAAGAAAGACTGGGAAAGCCACAAGCGATTCATTAAATATTGGAATATTTAAATGGCCTCTCAAATTTTTCACCTGCAAGGGTTCTGAAATGTGCTAACTAAATACTAAGAGGTGGGCATATATTGTAGCACAGGTTAGCTATATCCAAGCAACACTTGCTTATGATAAGACTTCTCTTTTTCCTGCTAAGAGACTCCATTCTCTTTAAAACATCAACAAGAAGAACCAACCGGGAATTCCCTAAGGTCAGCTCTGAGGAAACATAAACCTCTAATTCAATAACTCCGCTACTGCACTGAAAAAGGCCTTATTATTGCAACATCCATATGGAGTCAATTGGACATTAATGACTAATCAATCCCTCCCCTTTCTATTCTACTTATAGTGTCACAAGCCATGTTTAGATTAGCCCATTTCCTGCTTAGGATCGCTCAAGATGTCTTTTGTTCTTTCAGGGCTGGCCTGATGGAGGCAGCTTAAACAAACACACGACCCAAGTGGTGCAGGAGTTATAAACTGCCATATGTGAATGAACAAAGGGGCCATACTAAAGCCTTTTGTGGTATTTGTTAATGTTTTTCATCTGAGTTTAAAAAGACCTAATGACTTTGTGGTGAGCTGATGCATGTGGCTCGTGGCTTTGCAAAATGAAGGAAATTCTAGCCAGTTATATATCAGCATATATTTTCCAGAGTGCCTTGTTGTCAGTTTTGGTGGCAGCGAGTTTACTTTTTTTAGTACATTTGTTTTACATATGCAACCAAAATACTTAGTCTCAATTAAAACACAGCACCAGTTTTCACAGCCATACTCACAACCTGCATATACATCTTTCCCCATTTGAAAGTCTAAAGCTAAAATTAAGAGTGGAATATATGCTGCGTGTGAAATCAAAGCAACTGTTCTCAGCTCCACCAGTCCGCTCACCAGTGTTTAAAGCTGAATTGTTAGCTGTGCCCTAATAAATACCAAAACAATAATTCTAAATAAGCTGCTAGCACATCCATGCTCCACAGCCAGCCGTGCCCAAATCTGTACTATTTAAATGAATTAAAAATGCTAAACGTAGCTACTTGCTTGATGGCTTACACAAACAATTTAGATTTCTTGACCACATTCTATGGCAAAGCTAACCCTCATGGAAACTTGGCATGGAATATAGCTAAAACAATAGAATAATGCTTTAAATTACATGGGATATTAACTGAATAAATTAGGGCTTGAGGCCTGACTTCAGCTCTTAGTGGCTGACATAGTTACACATGCTGTAACATAAGAGTTACTCTGTGAAGATCCATGAAACATCTATACAGAAATTGGGATGAAGAAGCAGCCTCTACTATAAATTTGGGGAGGTGTTTAAGTGTCATCATATTTTTCAATCATGTGCCACTTGCAGACTTCAAGATCCTTCACAGATAATTAATTAAATGCTAACAACCCCATTCTGACATTAACGTTATTGATAGAAAAGAAATATGAATCATATTTAAGTTGAAAGTTTTTCAGTCTAAGTAATGACGACAGAAATAAGGGATTGCCAGCTATCAGATCTAACAACAGTCTACATTCCCACAAACATTATTGTTGTTTCCCTTTGATATTTTATTTCATATTCAGTTGAGGAAAGTAGAGGCCCACAGAAAGGAAAATTGTGGATGAAACAGCCCAGCCCAAGAGAAACAATACTAACAATTATTGTTAGGTATCTGACAAGATCTATGAATTTGATTTGATTTTTCAGAAAAAACAGCTGGTCTACCAGCTAAGCAATTATTGTTACTGTATTAATCATATTCAAAGTCAAAGCAATACGAAGAGGAAGGCACTAATCTATTTAACATAAAAATGTTTCCATAAAAGTAACAGCCTTACTGCCAGCGTAGCTGTTATTCACATCATTTCAAATTTCTCATGACATGAGTGTCACCTAGAACATCCAGAAAACACAATATTAATTTAAAACACAGGGGCTAATTCTGCAGTCTTCAGTCATCCCTAAAAGCTTTTTTGTTGAAAAAGTCCTGTTTGAACAAGGGCCATAGTGATTCATTCATACTTCAGTCAATGCTTTGTTTTGTTTTAGGATGGAGAAATGACAGACGGGAATTAAGGACAGAGAATGAAGGCAGTCTGATTTCATATTTGATGGATGCATTGTTCAAGGTGTGGCTGAACACTGTTCTTTGCTTGCTCACATGTTCTTTGGCAAAACAATGATTTTTAAAAGCTTAAGTACAATGTAGTTTGTAAAAGGGAATTATGTTTAACAATGGGAGAGGGTTTTACAAAACCACCTCCCTCAAATTGCGTGGTATTAAGAAATGCAGAATACTTAGCAAAAGATTTTAAAATGTGTTGCAGTCACTGCTTTAGTGACCCATTTCCTGCATTCAATCTTCAATAATTTGTCACTTTCTGAATGATGCAATTTCATTCTTTGTATCAATATAACTAATTCCTTCCATCCAGTGCTAGCAGTTTTCACTTGTCATATCACATCAGCAATTAACAAGGATCTGGGGCTAAAATATGCATATGCCATTTCTTCTTGCCTTTCGCATGGTGTGCTGGTATTACAATAACTGATAATATAATTAGTAAATAATATAACATGAAGAGAGAGAAGCAAAAGCAGCATGATAACAGGAGCTGTTCTTCAGGCTAATTTTTCAAAGAAGGTACCCCTGTGCTTTTGGGATTTGTGAGCAAAACCAGGAAGAGGTTTTTACAAATGTGGCAAAGGCATGTCTCAATATGTTACCATATTTACC
Source organism: Pachycephala philippinensis (assembly GCA_013397055.1). Taxonomy (NCBI): domain Eukaryota; kingdom Metazoa; phylum Chordata; class Aves; order Passeriformes; genus Pachycephala; species Pachycephala philippinensis. The sequence continues at coordinate 1,200,460 of VWZT01002559.1, read as the reverse complement.
TGATTTGGATAAAAAATATAGTGTTTGCCATGAAATAGGGGCTTAGGCAAAAATTTACAAATCATTCTTTTTTTAAATTCCTGTGAAACTACCCCTGCCAAATTGAAAACACAATCATTTTTTATTTCCAGACTCTGTGAAGACAGTGTAATGCTCACACTACACATGCTGTGGAGCACTGATCCTGTGAAATTAAATCAAAGTACAAATTAAAGAAATATTTTCCCCTTGCTACCAAGTTCTTCACCAGGCACTTGCTTAGACACTTTGCATATCTACATGGAAGAAAGGCAAATGATCCTAAACACTTTTCTAATGCTGAGATACTGAGGCTCCTGAAGGAGAAAATGGTACGAGTTTTAGACTTAGAAAAATAGACAGTTGTACAAAGAGGGCTTGTTTGAATCTGTACCAACTGCTCATGCTTAGCCAGAATATATGATGTTCTTTCCTTAGAGTATTCATATTTCTGCTCCACTCCCTGTGCTCAAGGATTTAAGGAAGAAGGGCAAGATCCCTCCCTCCTTCACACAGTATGATATAATGGTGACTTTCTCCATCAACTGAAAATTCAATTGTGCCTGGAAATTTTAAATTATGTTATGGACCTTCAAGCTCCTTTTGTCATATTGGTGCACTAGCAAGAAACCCTCAGTGAATCAGGACCATGGGGTGTTTTACACCTGGTGGCTGTACATGAGTGTGAAAAAATGTTTTAAACCACTGAATTACTATATTTAATTTTTCAGTCAGTCCACCTAAAAATAGCTACACAAACTGAGTGATGCTTTCAGCATTTGTGACAATAATTTTCTCATGGGCAAAGATTTTCTCTGTAAAACTGCAGCCCACAGTTGCTTTTTACAGCCGTTTTCTAAATTCCTGAAAATAATGTTTTACTATATAATGGAAATTGTGAAAAGCTCTTAGTCATAACTGTGCTAATAGGCACCCCTATGTAAAACTCAGGGCATTTTAAGAGTGGTTGATTGTACAACATCAGAAATCCTAAGTGGAATTTTTTAAAATAAAGATACTATTCTATAAGAATCAATTACTGCAGCTTGAAAATGTCAGACAAGAAAGCTGCAGAAAAAAAAAAAATACCTAAGACAGTTGAAAATCAAAAGTTAGCAGTTGTGGAGGATACCTGGATTTGTTATTCTGAAAATGAGAAGCATACTATATGTTAAATAGTAGTGTCTTGAGAGGAGTAAGTTTCAATGCTATGGAAAGATCAGTCCACACGCTCTCAGCACAGGTTTTTCAGTTCCCCCTCTAAAATGTTATGGAGATGCTGGCAACAATGAGATGCACCAAGTGGTTGCCATCAGAAAAGTGATGGGGTAGCTCTTAAAGACATCTTATTCCTATCCCATTTGCAGGTGGTGAGTTTCTCCTGGGCTGAAGCACCAAATTTCATCCAACACAACTCAAATACTGTGCCTAAGTACTTTATCCCAGATTCCTATCTGAGTTATTCTGGAAAATTTAAGCATATCACTCAATTACCAAGCACAACCAGATTCATGGATGTTAAAAATGGCAACTACAATTAATGAAGACCACCTTTTAGCGTCTGGTCTAATTTAGGTAAGTTATTTTATCTTTAAATAATAAAGATATAATTATTGGATTTGTTTTTTTGGTTTTTTTTTTTCATTTGAGGGGGTGTTTTTACAATCAAAGGCCTATAACAAGAATTCAGGGCAATAAAAACTCCAGTACTTGAGCTTACTCTCTGGATACATTTCTTTGTTTTCAGACAGCTTTCACTGTTTTCTGATTTTCATCTTTCTCCTCTCAACTGCCATAGCAACTATTACAAATATTTATGTGCGACAGATTCTGGCGTGGAGAGGAATTCTTTCCTCCAGTATTTATGAAGCACTGTCACAAAAGTAGGTGATGCTTTACCCTGCCTGTGCTACCTGCTGTTTACACCTCTGCACAGGAGGGTGTTAAGCAAGTTACCTCACAGGTCTGGATCGTGTTGGCAGCCTGCCAAGGTTGATCTGGCTGCAAATGTATGATTCCCTTTCACCTGCCTCTTTGGCTGCTCAAAGCCAACTTTTTTTCAAGTAGAGAAGGAGCCCTCACCCTTTAGTATAAGCAATTATTTGCTATTGGGCATGTATGAGGTTGTTGAGGCTTTGAGCATATGGCAGAAGTTCTTTAATAATACACTTAATACGTGTGCAAAACCCATCTCATGATGTCTGCTCTCTTGCCAGGCAGGGAGAAAATGACACTTTGACAGATGGACAGAAATTGGTGGAAGTTTCTCCTCAGCCTTAGGGATCAGCCTTGTGCTCCTCTTGTATCTCAGTTCTCTTGTGTTTCTTCCAGGTTCCTTCTACGCTGCAGACTCCCTGTCTTTCCTCACTTAACTCACTCCTCTCCTCCACGTGACTCCACATTCATTGCTGATGATGCCATTTCAACCACTCATTTTTTACGATGTTCTGGCAGCCGGTTAAATCTGTGATAATGCCTAACACCATTTCTTTCTTTCTCTGCCATTTAATTTCCCTTGCTTTTGGACACGAGGAATCTCTCATTGTACTACAACATTACTTGCAATGTGACTAGCCCAAGTCAAATATGAATAGGAAGGGCTCATTTTATGGACCTAAAAAGACAGACTGTTAACTGCAAGAAATCTTGAGCTATTCACTGACTTTGTATGTTGGGCAACAAATCAATCATCTGAAATGCTGCAGAACTGGGTTCTTAAGTTTACTGATAAATTGGAACACATTCTTCTAAAAGATAAGGTGAGCTTGTGCTCCTCCAAGCCTGGATTCAGGTCCAAAATCAGGTTCAGACCAAAAACTGAACTAGAATCAATAAGATCAAGCTAGGGCTTACTACTGGAACAAGTCAATCACCAGTGGTTATCCATCTTGCAACTGGCTTGCATTTAGTTTACTTGGAGCATGGTTCAAAGACGCCAGGAACACACAGATAAGGCTTAAAGCTGTGTAATCTCAAACCGTGATTTGAACTATAAAAGAACACTGTCTTTAACCCAAGGAATTTACAAGTTGAAGCAAAAGACAGCAAGCAGTGCAAGGGAGGACACAGGCACTGAGGACTCAGACACTAAATCAATGAATTTAAGGAGATGGCCTGGTGCCAATCCCATGCTGAGGACTCTAAGGACTGACTTGACAGCTAGGTTTCATAGCAAAAGTTATCCTCTGGGAGACTTTGAAAAATCTCATTAGTCTAATACAAGGACAAATAAATACACAGACAGATGAAGTAGGTAGACAGATCCCACCATATTATTTAAAATTATTTCTATCTAAACTAGCAGACATGTACCTACCCTTCAGGTCCATGCTTAACACACACTGGTAGAATAGTATCAAAGAAAGAAGCAGAAAGAAGTGCTAAACACAAGGTTTACAGAATCAAGAAAACTACAGTGTGAAAAATGTGAATGAAAACATCAAAACAGCACCCAGAACTCTTTTTGTGTGTTGCCCCAAATGGCAAAATGTGAGGCCAAATATTTAACTCACAAGCCCCTGATTCTAAAACACCAAAATAAATGAACATGGAACTAAATTTTAAACACTAATAAGGCATTTTCATCTATTTCTATTTGCTTTCTAAAAATTAATTTAGCTTTGCAATGCATCTTATTTTCACTAAGGAAAACCAGATAGATAAGTTGTTTCTCTTTTACAAAATCCCACTGTGAGATAGTGGCAAAACAATAATATTCAGATGTTTTTGCCCTGAGCCTAGGATCCAATCAAGAAAATTACATTTTAATAGATCCAATTCTTTGGCAGGAATGAAGATCAGGTCTTGATGGGATTTGAATCCCTGAATATGACTGCTGAAGGAAACCACACTGCAACCTGAGCTAAGGTAAAATCAGTAATTGTCAACAGGAAGGTTAGGTCTACCCTGTAGATTTCTGTCTAGCAGAAAACAAAATCTTAACACACTTTCTACAAATTTCCAAAGAATTTGACCACAACCACAAAACTAGAAGGATTAATAAACATTGTGCACATTTTACAATTCAAAAGGAACAGCACTATCACCCAAAACTGAGCACCTGTGAAAGGAAAATCTTTTTCTAGAACTTGAACAAAAAAAAATTTGTTCACATGATCCAATATCCTCAATAACTGAGAACTAAATACTTTACTATTTCATATGCTAAATACTTTAGTATTACATAGGTTTTCTGACCTGAAATTTAAACAGGCTTACCTATGACTCCTGACTATACTCTACACACTCTGGTCAGCTGATGCACGTCAGTCATGTTCAAGAGAGGGTTTAGCTATAGATACATTCAAAGCTGTCTTGGTGTGTCCATCTCTGTTAGCTATATTTCAGTACTGACAACCTCAAGTGTTCAAAATTATGAAGCCACCTACAGAAAGAACTAAGTTTCCTTTAAAATGTTAATGTTTTGGGGGAAAAAAAAATCCTTGTTTAGTTCTCTAATTGGGTCTTCTTTATAATTTTGGATACTAGTCACCAAATGTTTATGAGGCTTTCAAATCATGTTTTTGAATTTTCTAACTACAAATGTATCATATATTTTAACATGGCAACTGGGACTTCAGGTAATGATACAAGTCTAACAGCTGTGGATTATTCATCAATGGTGTCACAGTCAGTGGCAATGTTTTAAATACAGTCTGAGCATGATTTTTAATATAGTTAGCTCAGTCCTGCTGATGGATAAGGAAGTAATAGAAATATCGGTTTATGTCATCCTTAATATAAAACTCTTGCTAATGATTTTCAGGCCTCTATTCAGATAACTGTTAGCTCATTATGAGCAACACAAACTTTGAAGACAACTTCGTATCGCTGAAAGTACAACTAGCTACCATTAATTACATCTTACCATTAATTAAGCTTAAAAAGGTTTCACACACTGGGCAGGGACAACGAGTTAAAAAAATCATTCTATACTATTTCATATTTGTCTAATTTCTAAGTTTAAAGAATTTCAATACTTATAACTCATGACAAAAAAAATACCTGTAGCTTCAACTTCTGATCAATGAGCCGCTACCACGAAACGCCTAAAATTACAGGAAAACATGACTCTGATCCTGTCATACTCAGATCACAGCCATATGTTATAGAAAAGATGTAAGTAGTAGAGAGAAATCATTGCTAGATACTGTTACAAAGGCATTCCATAAAACAGAAGTCTGCTGATATGTCTTCTAACAAATTACCTAAACCTTAAATGTTCTGTCAAAACCATGGGAATCGAGCACTTCCCAGATCTGGTCTATCTCAAATGCCTGTTGGGATGGACAGACGTGCACCATATCTCTGCACACTTCAGTTTCCTATGGAAATGCAGGTGTGCAGGTAGGCAGGGAGTAAAAGTGCACTTCCACAGCCCCTTTCCTCTAGACCAGTGGGGGGATCGGAATACAACTCAAACTTCATTTCCCCCAGTTTACGTCCAGCAATGGGACTAAATTTGGGATCCTCAGCTCAGGACAAAAATCTGGTACACCACTGCCCCACCCTTACACCTGCCCCCACTACCCCTTTAAAAGAACCCTCTACAAATTGTTAATATCGTCTCTAAATGTAATGAATTTCTTAACTCTGAAGTCCTAAAATTCTGGTGATGAGAGTAAAACCACCTGGCAGATATAACAGCCATCCATCCACTCACTCTGTCACAACTGCACCTGGGCCTCAGAGATCTGGATATATTTCTGACAAGAAAAGACAGGGCTTTAAAACTTGGCCATCAATATGTCACTTCAGAAATCTTTATTCCCTGTTTGACTTTGTTATATGCGTAAAATCACACATAAACCACGGAAATATTATCTAAAGATTTCTACAGCAACCTGCATTCAAATAGTATCCAAAAAAAAAAAAAAAAAAAAGAAAGGATTTAAAATAAAAATGACAATACAGAAAGGAAGGTGTGAAATGCATGAAGTCTTTGAAGAACATGACTATGCCTATTAGGACCCTTTGACATTCAGCTGAGATTGTGACCGTGGCAACACAATGAAATGCAACAAGGCATTCTTAGAGGAGGTGAAAGAAGAGAAACAAAGCTGGTGAAGGGTCTGGAGCACAGGTCTGATGAGGAGCAGCTGAGGGAGCTGAGGGTGTTTAGGACAAAAGGAGAAAGGAGAAAAGGAGAAAAGGAGGCTCAGGAGGACCTTACCACTCTCTACAACAACATGAACGGAGTCTGCAGAGAGATGGAGGTCTGTATTTTTTTGTAAGGAAGAAGTGATCGGACAAGAGGAAATGGCCTCATGTTGCGCCAGGGGAGGTTTAGATTTGATATAAAGGAAACATTTTTTCACTGGAAGAGTTGTCCAGCACTGGAACAAGCTGTCCAGGGAAGTGGCTGAGTCACCATCCCTGAAGGTGTTTAAAAGAGGTAGTTGTGGCACTTTGGGACATGGATTAGTGCTGGACTTGGCAGTGCTGGGTTGGACTTGATGATCATAAGGGTCTTTTCCAAACTAAATGATTCTAAAGAATAAGCTGTCAAGTTTCTTAGTAGCCCAGGGCTGAAACAGACAAGTTTGGAAGCACAAAATAATAGGAACACGTATAAAAAACATTGACAAACTTAGAAAGATCTGTAATAGTTTCACGATAATTAGAAGCTCGACAGAGTCTGTAGCATGGTACAGTATATCAGAGACCAGTTTAAGTACTGGTATTTTAGCAGCATTGTTTGCAATGGACTTCCACTGTAAATTATGGTAGGCTAGAAGTGTCATCTCTTGGCCAGCTTGCCAAATATAAGGGGAAAAAACTCAGGTTATATTTTTAATGTCTTTTTCTTACATCCAGCTAATATCTAAATTCACCTTGTCTACAACAAGAAGGACAAATAAGCAGCTCAGTTTAGAACTCCTGCCAATGTTTTTTTTTCAGATCAGCAGTGCTATGCACCCAGCATCTCTTTTCCAGAGATATCTCTTGGCTGCTAAACAAATTCTGGAAATCTGAATCCATTCATGAACTCAGATTTCTAATGTGGCAAGGCACCATGCCTCAAAATGCCCCAGTAGCTCTAGAAAGACATGCACACTGTCCTCAAGCTGGCACACATCACTGTAGCTTGGGTTACACATGGCAAAGTTCCTCTCTGCACTATCCAGTAACAGGGGGGGCTGTCAGTGCCACGAGGGGTATCAAGATACTAAATTAAGGACACTAGGAAGAGAATGGATGAATTGAAGGAAATGAGCTAAACCAACAGTGGGGTCAGAAGCCTGATGTCATCCAAACCAGTCACTGTGTATCTGTAAGTATTCCCTTGCAACTTTTCACCCAAACTGACAAAAAAAAAAATTCTTCAACATGTTGAAATATGAAATATTGCTGCTGGATGGACATTTCTTTATAAAGCACTTTATAAATAACTGATTGGTCAAAAAGTGCTTTAGAAAGTCCATGTATCTCCTAATTCCTTTTTTCTAGAAAAAAAGAATCATTGCAAAATACCTGTCTGAAAGTTATTTTCTACCTGCATTCTGTTCATTATTTTTCTGTTTACAGATGACACAACAGTGGTCAATCAAATTCAATTAAGGATGAATAAACAAAGCTCATAAATAATAGCTCCCTTAAGTTTACTGGTCCTATTCTTTTGATCCAAGAAAAAAAGCAGACTTTGGATCTGTCAGATGTTTGGATGTTAATGGAAAAATTCAGAGGTGTTTTAAGCTTCTCAAGCCATAACTAGAATTTCCCCAGTTTAGAAAGGGCAAAATTATTCTCAAACAGAAGAAAATTGAGGGGAAAAATCCTGCATAACATTCTTTCTGAATAGTACATTAATCTTCCCACAGGTAGGGTTCCTATATATGTACATGTGCTCTTCTAATGTATCACAGGGTAGGGAGGATCCCAGTGGCATCCACTTCCAGAGCATGCATGGTAATCCTGCTGGAGACTCAACTCAGTCCTGGTAAACACTGACTTCCACCTGGGGCTTGAAACATATAGATACATATATATATAATTCTTGCTGAAATGAGTGCACTGAAGGTTTATATCATGAAAACGACCTTTTCATACAGAAAATGTGAAGTATTTTTCCATTATCATTTGATAGCTGCCTGTGAATAGAATTGTGCTTGCTGTATCTTGAATAGGTGGTGCACGATGGGCAGATTTCTGAAAATGCTCTAACGTATTTCACAACTGCTAAATACTAAAAAAATGGGGAATATATATCCTGCCTGAGATAATTTTCTCAATATCTCCTAAAGTTATATTAAGAGTATAAAATGTAAACACTTATTTGGCAGCTGCTTGGGGGAAAGAAAGTTGTGTTGCAGAAGGGCTAAAAGGGCTACAGAGTCCTTTCCATGCCTCCACACTTTGTTATGGACTTGCTGAAATCTCACAAATTCAGACAGAAATCAATCAGGCGTTACCCTGGAATGTAACATGGACAGTGCTTATGACACTGGCAGTATTTCAGCCATATCATCCTGTGGTGCAGTGTTCAATAACCCATGGTCAAAATTGCAACTCACCTTCTGCATCTTCTGGCCTGGTAAGGTCGATGACACCGGGGCCAATTTTTCCATCTTCGTTGGGTTTCCCTGTTAACTGCGGGCCTAAATTTTCAAACCTTGTTCTTTCCTGGAAAAGAACAGAAGGACTCTTAATGCTCCACACAGGATAGTCCTCATGATATGCCAGTGCATATGGGTATGCATCGATACATGCCTTATTTTTTAAATCTGAACAAATAATGAATGCATCTAATTAGAATTTTAGCTCAGGGACAATTTTTTTTTTTTTTTTTTACAGATTCCGAATGTTTGCATTTATGAAAATCAGTTTTAAATGTGAAACATATACAGAAACTTTGAGATTATTTTGATCTGCAGTGCCATAATGCATAAACGATTGTACATGCAAATACAAAACACTCTTGGCAGCACACAGTGCTGATCGATGCTGCTCACTTTGCCTTTCCACTTATTTTCCAACTTAAACTGAAAAAGACAATCAACATTTGGGAAACATGAAAATTCAGAAGCTGAAAGAAGAGTTTGTATTAAAATGCACTGGTATTTTAATGAAAAAAAAAAGCACTTTTTCCCCACTCTGAGTTTTAAGTTTGCATTCATACCCCTGTGAAAACACAAGTCTGAATTCTATGCAGAGGTTTTCAAAGACAAATATTTGAAATAAGGAATAACAGAGGACAGAACCAATATTATTTTGTCTAGAAATTTAAGTTGTACCTCAGTGAAAAGGGAACTTAAGAAGACAAAAAAGGAAAAAAAAAAAAAGTAAAAGAATGCCCACTCCTAGAAAAACAGAAAGCTTTTGAGAGCTGGAGACTTCCATAGGAAACCTGGAACTGGAAAGGGGAAACTGAAAGGTATTTTATATGTTAACGCAGTTCCTCACTCAGCTACTGGACAAGGGCACTATAAAGGCAGTGTAATATTGTCTCTCAATAGTGGTCTCTGTAGTGCTGTGTATCAGTAGCAAAGTGTTCAATGGTTATCATTAATTTAGCGTTCTCATTTGAGGGAACATAGCGTGTTTTCCCTCTTGCCTTGTTGTTACCTCTTCAGATTAAACTTGGCATTATGTTGTACTTGTGAATGAATGAAACCTTGTTGTTCATTACTATGAAACAATATTAAATGTCATGTCAGCTTGAATTTACAGACGTGAAATACCAGCTTTCAGCTCTACGAACAGTTTCTCCATGTTATACTTAATGCATTATGCAGAAGTAGAGTGCTGACTGCTGTTCAGTCTATTGTTCAATGACCTAGTTCTGTGCTGTGCAGACGAGACACGAGGAGAACACATTGGGAGATTCTCTCCTAAAAGATGGTAGAAACTTGGAAATGTTCTTCAGGACAAAACACGGCCTTGACTGCTCATTTGCTGCACCTCCAACTGCTTCTGCTTTCCAATATTATCATTTTTCTATTATCATTGTGTTTCAGCCACGAAACCCCATCAGGACAAATGAGGAACTGTTTTGATTCCTCATGCTTTTGGCTCCTTCAGTCATGTATTTTTTTAATTATTCTCTGCTTAATTTGCAGAGGAAAAGAAAGTTCAGTCTGACATTGGATTTGCCACAACATGCAGCTGAGGCAGGTACTAGATGCATTTCTAAAAGCTCCTCAGAATCTCCCAGTTGGCAGACAAAATAATTCTGCATTTTATATTTGGTAAGTTACTTCACTTGTTTTCTTCTGTAAAATCCATGGTTGATGAAGGAGCTTACATAGACAAAGGAACTCACAAGAAAAGAAAGAGTTACAAATGAAATTTGACTGCAGAAAGGCACTACAATACTAGAGGCCCAATATTTTACTGAAAAATATTGTGCAATGTAACAATACACCTGAATCATCAGGATGGGATCTGTCTTACTGGTAGAGAGAATGAAAAATAAGTTTATCAAGGATACTGTGTTCCATTGCAAAGAGCTGATCTGCAGTTGAGATAAAAACAAAGATCAGTGCTAAGAAAACAGCTTTTGGCACATTTATTTTCTCTTCCAAAATATTTGCACTAAAAACTTCTTCTAAAGGATGTTAATACAGCACCTGCAGTGTTCTTGGAAGAACAGCCTTTAAGTGTGATTCAGAAAAAGGAGAAATACCTTTCTGCTGTAAAAATCAACAGTCCTTGCTACATATCAATATGCACATTTGGTATATCTCTCTAGTCATTCATTCTCTTTGATTTTACCAGAAAATATTCTGTTACAAAAAAAAAAAAAAAAAAAAAAAAAAAAAAAAAAAAAAAAAAAAAAAAAAAAAAAAAAAAAAAAAGAAAAGAAAAGAAAAAGAAAAGAAAGAAAAGAAAAAGTTTCTGCAAGAATATCAATATTTTGACACAGAAGGAGAAAAGGGAAAATTACATGATAAGGTTCAGAAACACTAAAATGAAAGCACTTATGCCATAAAAATACCTGCTCTTGTCAAACAAAGGAGATGTATTTATAGTTATTTTATAACCCCCTCCTAATTCATGAGAAGCTTTAACAAGGCTAGCTATATTTAGGTCTTTGAAATGCCTTTTAAAGTCATTCCTTTGCTTGATTTTTTTACTGAAAATTATGATCATAGTGATAGAAAAAATGCTCAATATTCGGGTTGGTTTTAAACAAATTCAGAGAACTGTAAAAAATAGGAAAATCTTTCTCAATATTAAAAACGCTTTTATCTAGTAGATGCCTTTACAATTCCATGAAATACAACAAATTCATATGACATTTATTATAAGAGAGGAAACTTGTCCCACTAAGCTCAAACCCTTTTTAGTGGGATCTGTCTTTGCTCCTGTCTTGAACTCATCCTAGAGAAAATAGACTAAAAAATCTTTTAAAAGTACACGTTCCCCCTGGTATGACTGAGAGGAGGATTGATTCTATACTTCATATTCCTATATTAAAAAAAAAAAGACATACCTTCATTAAAAATAAATGGTTATACATAGCTGCACTAACAAATATGTTACCTACACATGCATTATATTTGCACATATATACATCGACTACTGGATCTATTGGTGCCTCCCTAACCTCCATTAGTAGAAAATTTTGGTGAGTTTGTAAAAAGTGCACTGCTATGGACAGTGCAGGTATTTTCTCCCCTGTGAAAAGCACTTCTGACCCCTGTTTTGAACAGATTTTTTTTTCCTATTGTCTTGCTGGCTATGGAGATTATATCATATAGTTACTTTAAGTTTTTCCATTTAAATCTTAGCAAAAAAGTTTTAGGACATGACACTGACAACCCTTTCTCATGACAAGATCAACCCAGTCAGCTGGAGTTTGCATTAGGGAACTGAAAGCACTTCCCAACACAAATCAGATCCTTTGTGCTTCTTTATACTTTGAACACGTAGTAAAAATAATCCTTTCTTCAAAATGAGAAATAGAATAGAAAAAAGAACCTTTTTAGCAGCCAAATCTTAATTTTCCATTCTGTGATATGATTAGGCACTTATTTATGCGTTGTCAGTCACAAACATGCAGAAAACGTAAAAGTTATTGAAAAAATTAAAGTCTGCTCAACTGTCTTGCAGGACTGTTGGTTCTCTAAGTGCTTTGAAATTATGATGTATGAGGTAGATGTTGCATATTAAATAAAGATATTTAAATTATAAAGCCCCCGTTAGTGAGAGCTGATGAATGTTAAATGTTATGAGCCACAAGGCTGTGGCATCCATCATATTCACATATTATCACAGTCAGTGATGGAGCAGCCCCAGTGATGACAGATAGACTGCTAGATAGTTATCCCTTATTTCCAGCGTCGCCAAGCAAGCCTTTCAACCCCTTTGGCATTATTTTTAGCTTTGCATTAAATTAGCAACTTTTTCATCACGTTCTGCCAGAAAGTATCAATTCTTTCTTCACGTGTGGAAGGTAAAAGAATGATTCAGTGGAGCAGGGAGTAAAGCAAAAGCACGCCTTAGCCCCTGCCTCAGAAAAGGCTGCAAACTTCAAATGGCTAGAAACAAATATAAAATTGTGATCTTGTGAAAGAACAGCAATGAAACAGTAAGCACACAATAATGGCTTTTCTCTGCACTTAGATAAAAGCTGAATTTTTGATGTGCACAGTATATTTTCATAAAATTTTATATACTATGTTTTATACACTTATTGGCTATTCCATAATAATGTGTGTGCTAACAGTAAAATTGCTCTTAAATTTATGTGTGTTATTTATACGTTCCCACGTAACAATGCTTTTTGTTGTAAAAAATATTCTGTTTATTAATGTAACTTTACAACCACTGCATCCAGGATCCGTGGTAAATTAATGACATTTTTATTATTTTATAGTGTCATTAAATTTTTACTGATCACTCCATCAAACAGAAGCAATAAAGGCCATAATGCAAACTGGGACACTTAGATCAGGGGAGCAGGAAGGCATTCCATATAGTCTGAAGTAAACGGCTTGCCATAAATGATATTTATACCATCTTTAAGGATGTGAGAATACTTGGACAAGTTTGGCAAAACTGTTTCTGTAGTACCGTGGATTGTGTACTTAAATAACAGTTTACTTGCCAGCGAGACAATTTTTTTTCAAACCATATGCAAGAAGATGACTGATTGCATCCATCTCTTGAAAAATAATACACGAAACGTAATAATACACTGGGCACCCCTCCCTTCTGGATTACCAAGACTGATCTGACTATACCCATGCCTCAAATTATTTCAACATGCTTGCTTTTTCCACATCTGAAATGTATGCTTAGCCTGAAATGGAAAATGGCATGCATGCTGATCGTTGTGTAAAAGATTTAAAATATATATATTTTTTGCAAACAAATACTTTTATTTAAGTAGACGTGTTCGGACAATGATGTAATACCTTTATTTCAATAGTCTAGCATGGAAGCAGTTACCCAACACCAATTTAAAGAGCCAGTTTCTAGAAATCTAATTAATATGGGTCATTCACAGAAGCCACAGAACACATGACTGAAGGGATATTATTTCTTCTGAGGACAGTGCTTTAGTTAGAATGACTACAAATAATTATCACATGTTGTCTTTATGTATGAAATGTATTTCAATTGAATTATTCCATACTAAACGTTCTAGTAGCTTATTTGCTAACTGTGATCTATTGCCTTCATGTACCATGGACAGTAAACAACCAGCAAACAACTTAATGTATTCAAAACATAAAAAGGACATTTTCAGTAGAACACAGAGAAAATTATTCCCAGTTTGAATGAGGAGGAATTACAACTCCTTTTTTCCCCTCCCTGGAAAGTCAAGATACAAATGCCCCAAGCTTTTCACCTTCTTCTTACTACTTTTTAACAGCTAGGACTGAAAAGTTAAATTACCCTCCACTTAGAATCTTTTGCAACGTCTTGGCACAGCAGGGATAATTACAAATTGACTTTCAGCTTTATCTCTGGATATTTTAGTTATTACGGGTGGGAAGTTTAAACATTAACCTTATTACAACAATGTCAATCATCCTACTGGTGTGCAGGCATGCAACTGCTGGAATTCTTTGGATGGCAGAGGAGATAAACACAATAGTGGCATTATTGTTACAATTAAAAGCATGGCCCTTGGTTTTGCAAAACTGTGGTGAATGTCTAGGACTCATTTTCAATATCATAGCTTTGGGAGCTGCTCCAAGAAAACAGAGAAATTAAATTAGCAAAGCAGGCAACCTTATTGTAGGAATACTGTTATTTTAAGATATTACAAGATACAAGGTGTACCTTTCCAAGGATTTACAGGTTTTAGGAGTGAAGGATATGCCGACATCTATGGTGTTGACACAACCTGCCCCTTCTTTATTTTTTCTGTAAGTGAAACACCTGAATTCAATGATCTCAGGGACCAAGAGAGGCCCAGTGAGTGATTTTTCACCTGGAAATACTGCTGCTTCCAGGTTTTGAAGGCCCCTATGCTGTTCCTAAACTGTTCCAGTAATATCTTTGCATGCTGAACATATAGCATGGACCAGCATCCCTGCCACAGACTACAGATTTGCATCACATTGCAGTGCCTCAAAGCAAACAGCTTGCTTGAAAAGATGTGGGGAGAGAGAAGCCACTAGGTCCCCTTTTAAATATATTCTCCCATCGTAAAGCATAACTGAAAAGTAAGAGGTTAAAAGCAGATAACAGGGAATTTATACTAAAATTTCTTTGCCTGCCTTGCAAGCCTCAGCTGGCTTCCATGTGACAATGTGACATATGCAAGACCATCACAAGCAGAAAATACTCCAAAGTTGTTCAGAAACAGAATTTCACAGCGATTGTCACATTATGAGACTTCTTTTAAGACCCAGGTTCTGGAGTCAAAATTGAGAATTGCAATTTCATCAAAATTTAAAGTATCTAGGAAAAAGTCTAGCCTAGAAACCAGTGGGCTAAAGCAAAAAAAAAAAAAAAAAAAATCCCCAGATAAGTAAATGTCAATGAACATAGCCTACTTGTAAACACTGTCTTCAGCTAATTATTGTGGAAGCCTGATTTTAAGGACCAGAATTCCAAGAGCTGCTTCTTCGTTAGTGTGAACAGGGGCCATCTTGATCTTGAACATAAATAAGATGGATTTAAATTAATTCTCTCATTATCAGGAGCATTCTGCAGATACTATGATGTTTATAGACTTCAGTGCATTGAAGCCTGTTTTTAATAGGAAGTGTATCAATTCAAAACTATTTTTCAAAAGAAAAAAAATAAAAGAACTGATAGCAAATATTTCCACCTAAGGAGGATATTATGCCCTCCTACACATGAAATATTGCCATCTCCATAACTATTGCCATGCTTGCAGGCACTCCTAAACTATGGATCTGCCCTGGTTAGATTACTTTCAACAGGATTACTGCATTTACTGAGCCCCCTTAACCAAATGCTTTATGTCTTTGTTCATATGGTTTTAATATGGTTTTAACCAATTGCAAGGTTATTTATAAGTTTGCAACTCCCCAGTAGTTAGAGTTATGAAGCGTTCAGACTTAAGCATATCCAGTTGTGTGGTAACCCAACTACTGCTTTCATGCGGTTTCCAACTTTTTATTCATGTACAAAGGCATGATGCATGGCAGTATCTGAGACCTTGCTGATTAACTCTTTGTTTCAGCAGCAAACTCAGGCAGCAGCCTACAGTAAAATTACACATCGACTAAAAGGTAAAGATTAAAAGAAAAAAAAAAAAATCACACGAATGTGAAATTCCACCACAGACTGAGGAGAAGCTAGTCCTTGAAAAACAAAGGGACAATCAATTAAATTAGCAGCTGGTAAGCTGGTAAATGAAAGCAAACAAAACAAGTTACTGCTTTCCACTCTGCATAATATGGCTGTAGAATTTGCCAGAGGTCAGAAAGAGTCCAAAGCTTGGCTTGTCACTTGTTTCTAAAAAAGCTGGATAATTTTATGACTGTTAATAACATTTGTAGTAACACATGCTAAGATAATCAAATCTCGTGTTCCAGAGTATAAGCTGTTCAAGTGTTGAGTCAAAGAGAAATTCCCTCATCCTCTCTGCTGCTCCCTTCCCTCCTGACCAACTCCACAGATGATTAACTGGGAGCCTTCTAGGGACACAAGTTAATTTTCTTTTATAACATCACTAGATTTAAGGAAGAACTGGTAAATGGTATAGATCAAATCTATAATCTACCTTGTAATTAGAAGGAATCTGAATGCAACCATTACAAAAACCCCAACATTTTATTCTAATTAAACACATACATGTGCATTTTTGAGAGACAGACAAAAATAAACACAAATTACAATTGACATCCACTTCTACTAGGTAATAGCAGGACTGTGGTTTGTTTTTTTTTCTGTGCTGTAAAGTGACTAATGGAAGCAATTCAATAGCTACTCGTGGACCTTTGGAATGTTCATTTAAATTTCTAACATTTGATTTACAAGAAAAAATGTGCAAGGATATGGCAAAACAAAGGAGTTTTTCCTAGACTAAATACTNCAGGTAGTTGGACCTTGTTGGTTATGGCCTCATTTTCACCAGGTATTTAAAAATTGAGCCATTTAAATGCCATAAAAGTGAACTAAAATGCTTTTACACAATTTAGACAATGTCACGATTCTGTACATATACCTGCATGTTACCCCAGATTTTTATGCTTGTGACTAAATTTCATTGAAAATACTGTCATACATTAGAATCAGAACAGAATTTGGTTACTAGCATCAAAACTGTGAATCTCCTTCTCTCTTAATCACCTAGTAATATATTCCAGGCTGAAAACCCAGTTTTAGCAAGAAGCCNNNNAGAAGCCACACCAGTGTAACAACCAGCAAAACTATTCTAGGTTCAGCACAACAATTTTTTTGGAATGGAAAAAAAAAAGGCAGAAAAGAAGTCACCAATTTCAATTTCATTGCGGTGTTCTGCAAACCTCAACAGCACAAAGCTGTTGCTTTCAGCTGCTATCCACACAGACAGTTGGGAAAATAAAGGTCTTTAAAAAAATCCAGAAAACACACATCCAGACAGACATGCACATATGTCACTGGTCAAACATCTTCAGAAACAATCTGATGTTCTTTTGTGAGCAGTACACAAGTTTAAGCACACTTAAACAGACGTATATAAGTTTAATTTTAAACCTATAAAAGCTAAGAGAAAGACAGATGATATTCTCATAAATACTTCCATTCTATCGTTTCAACTGGTCCTTATGACAGGCACATGTCAAGAGTTTTGGACACCATCAGATAATGGTGGGAAATCTTTGATAAACGTCGACTACATGATGCAATAATCAATTATCCAATCGCAATAAATGCAACTTCTACGTGGTTACAAAGGTATAAAAGCAAATATTTCAAATTTGCCAGTATTTTTACAATTAAGGAACTAGACTTCAGGGAAAATCTGAATATGAGTTTTGCGCTTTTTATTACAGCAATCTTTGAACGTGAACAGGATTGTATATTCTAAGTGTAGGTTTGAGTAGCTCCATTAGGGGAAATACTCCAGGGCTTTGAGAGTACAGATATCTAACCCAGATATCATCCTGAATGAATCACTGGGGGTACCCACCCCTTTTGTTTACCTCTATAAACAACACAAGCCTCTAGACATGCCTGTTCCATCCCATGTTCAGGAAGACACCTGAAGTAGTTTAAATTGGTGATGCAAAAGACACTTGGGCTTAAATGTTCATATTCAGAATTAGAAATGCAATCAAGGCAGTTAGCAAAATCCCACCAAATGCTACTGTTTTCAAGTATATGCCTTGCCTTGTGTTGGATGTAAATATATAATTGCATACCATGCATATAAAGATTAAGTAGGCTTTTTCTGTATTTATCAAGATGATTTTTTTTGTAGCATTTTAAGCACCCTTTTTCAAGGTTGCATTTTAAGATTGCCGCTTATGCATTGCTCTGTTTATACTCAGGCCTCTTTTCTCTCCTTTTCAGAGAGAAAAGGAACATATCACTAAGGCATAAAGATGGGTGACAATGGAACAATGATAATAACATCATTATGCAGTGTTTTGTCTCTTGTACCTCCATCACTGCCATGTTTTTCTCTGATTATTTCAGCCTCAGGAAAAAGTGTTGCTTACTGTTTATGTCAGGAAGGCAAGATTACTGTTTGCATGATTACAATATCAAGTATGATGCACGTAATGCCTGTGATAATATAAATGTACCCCTCAACTACCTCCTGTCTTTAATCTTCATGCACCTGGGAAAAGAAAAAAAAAAAAAACCAACCAAAAAACAAAGAAAACAAAACAGTGAGTTGCAAATTCTTGCAGCCTCATATAGGCTTTAATCTTTTAAGGTGCCAAATACTTTCACTGCAGTCCAACAAAGGCCTCAAGGACATGGATAATCAGTACTTAACTCCAGGGGAATATATAAAGAGTGGTCTAAACGCACTTGACTGAATCAGGGCCAAAGTGTGGAGTTCTTAAGTTTACATGGAATCTGAGAATAAAAATTAAACAGTTTTTTTCCAGGCTCAAAAAGATGCTTTCTCTTTTTTACTGATTATTCTTTTTTCCCTTTGAGACAGGTAGGTTGAAGACCTTCTGGTAACAAAGAATTATTTTTGTTTAGGAATAAAACCATAAAGCAAAGAACACACTCCTATGAGGATCTATGTGAGCAGACAAAACCTCGCAGCAGCAATGTCCTGGCTGAAGTGAAAGAATAACTCTGCATCTGTGAAATTGCTATACTTACTTACTGATATTCCTAATACAATCAGAACTAAGTTGTTCATAATTTATGTTTTTAAAAGTTATACTCAAGGAAAAAGCAGCCCCAACTGGGTTTATGAACACTGTGAATTCACAGTCAGAGGATGGTTGGGGTTGGAAGGGACCATGAAGACTATCTAGTTCTAGTTCTGACACCCTGCCATGGGCAGGGATACCATCCATTAAATCAGGCTGCTCATTCACCAAACCAAAAAAACCCAAAAACCAAAAGGCAACTGATAAAGTAGGATAAAGACTCCATTTGGGATATCTGACATGCAAATGCTGGCAAGTATGTACTTCCTGGAAACTGGGAGATTTACATCTCTCGGAAGGAGTGGCTCTTCCATGAACAAAGTATGAACCAAAATAATGACAGAATACTTTAAAAGGATAACTGAAGGCTATGCATTTTTTTCCATCCAAAATCCCAGAACCCTTGCACCTGAAACCATCCTAAATGCAAAATGACTACGTATGTATGGGTGGGGAAAAAAAATCTGTTTTTATTGCTGCAGTATACAAAGAGAAAATGTTTATAGCCAATGCCACTGGCACAAATCCATTCTCCAGCTTTTTATTGAAAGTAGAATGATTTTATAAACCTTCTTTTGTTTTTTATCATGAAAAATTTGTCTCAAGTTTCCCAGATAAGATATCCATTAAGTACTCTTCAGTTCCAGGCAACAATTACAATTTAGAAAATGCTTTTATACCTTAACAACCAACCTTGAATGGGTGTTTCAAAAGTAGTGGTTTTACTCACAAATTAGCCACTTATGTCCCACTTAGGACTTATTTTTGACCTCATCTTCAGGATAAGCGTAAACTGGGTCCTACTACATCTCTCTGCATTTAAAATGCACTTTTTCCTCTCTTTTTCCCTATCCTTGTTCACCCACTCTAGTTGACATATATGGAAAAGTTCATGCAATTCGCTGAAGGAACATTCCAGCACCTCATTCCAGTGGAAGATTCTTTGCTGTTCTATGGACAAATACAATCTGTGAGTAAGAGGGAATTTCCTGTCTCATACTTTCCTTACTCCTTTGTATACTTGTATACTTTATAACTGTGATCATGTTTTATAGCTCTGTCTCAAAGGGAAGACAACAATACTGTTCTGGGGAAGCAATCAGTATTTTGGAGCTTTTTACTATGATATATGTAGACAATTGCAATATTTACCACTGCTCATTAGTAATACCCAAATAATTTTTAAAAGGAGGTTGGTAACTGAATCTTCAGGCACAGAGAGGGGAAATTATTATCTTCTGGTTACCCAGAAAGTCAATGATTAAGCTGAGAGCTGAAC
Source organism: Pachycephala philippinensis (assembly GCA_013397055.1). Taxonomy (NCBI): domain Eukaryota; kingdom Metazoa; phylum Chordata; class Aves; order Passeriformes; genus Pachycephala; species Pachycephala philippinensis. Next base: position 1,180,408 of record VWZT01002559.1, on the reverse strand, counting down.
CCAGGACTTCTGAGCATTAGGCCAGTCCACTGGCTGTTATGCCACACTGCCCCTGCCATAAATCTGCTTGATGGATTTTTCAGTCATGGAACATTAAAGGCTCTGCTCTTGTGTAATGAATATGTTTAAAGAAAACAGTACAAACAAAAGCAAATGTAACACTTAAATTATCTGAGACATCCTGCTTTAATGTCAGACTTGGATAAAGGATTTCCTACTGGAGACCTATGTACTCTTACACATACTGAAAAAATGTTTTAGCCAGTACCACTAGCTGGCATACTGGTATCTATTTATGCCTGAAAACAGAGCATAATCAGTTTTAGGTGGTTAAGAACAACCGGAGCCAACTTTTATATTATGACCAAAAGCTTGGCAGTGCAGTAGCTGTGGCAAGTAGCAGAAAATTGCTTGCAGTGTTATTTGCCAGATTACCCTAATGATTTACATTGGAATTACAAGAGAGTTTGAAGTATTAAAAACTCAAGATTTGGAAAAGTCTTGGACTGTGTATTTTTGTTCCTAGTTACAACAAGATGCACAGAGGAGCATTATGATATAGCATGACTGACTAAATCAAGCATTTTTTAAGATAAACCACCTGAAGCATTTAGGAGTAGTTCAGTTTGAACTGTTCAGATTTCTTTTCTAATTGAAGATTTAGAAAGCCAATCAATTTAGATTAAATGATCAACCTTTCACATCTACTTGTTTAAGATTCATGTTGACATTGTACTAAATACGGCCATACAGTTTGTATTCCAGATAAATTGATCTGACTACAAGCCTCACTCTTTAGTATGATTCTTACTCCAAGATAAATCAATATTTAATATCTTCCGCAACAGCCCCTGTAGATAATTTTAAACCTTTTCTCCATCCCATTAAGTTACCTTTAAAAATTCTTTATACAAGGCTTCACAAATTACTTCTGAAAAACTAGTTTATGAAAAGCAGACTGAAATTCATTAATTCAAATGGAAAGGGTTTTTTAATCTCGCTGCATTGTGCTGATCTCTAAATCCATCTCTGTTTAGCTAATTCTCCTGCTCAGCTAATTTGAAGAATAAATAAATACTTCCTGAAAATCTGTAACACAGGTTTTAAACGTAAAGAAAAATATCCTTTTACTGCTTGCTTTGTAGTACAAGATATCTCTGGGGCGTGAGCTTCTGCAAAAAGAGGCTAACCAAGGCTCTCCCTGACTCCCTGAGAGGATGGGCACTCTTCATCACCAGGTACCAACTTCCACCCAGCCCCAGCCCCACTGTCACATCAGCTGAGGGAAACAGTGATAAGCAGCAGCAGCATGTCAGGCTCAGACATCACTCACATCCCAGCCTCCATTTTGAATATTAAAAACTATGTCTGCTCCCTCTCCGCTCCCCTCCCTCCAATCTGGTGCAGCAGCTGAGAAGGAAAAACATCTCTTCCTCCTCCCTGAAACCTCTCCTATGGCTAAGGGCCCCACTGGGATAGGAGGCTTTGATATCAGAAGAATGCAAACAGCAAGGCTCAGGTTTGCTGCTTCTTAGGGTTTAGAAACAGAGACTTAAGAGGAATTTCAAATGATTATATATTGGGAGAACTGAAAGAGATGATGCCAAAAGGAAGGAAAGAGCTATATACTCTGGAGCTATCTGGTTGTAAATCCACCATTTAAACTATAGGATCATCACATTCCTATCTGTGCTCTCCCTTACTCTCATTTCCGACGCTGAAATTCATTCAAAGTGCATTTTCAGTGACATGGTATGCAGCAGTGAAGTTCTGTCCCATCCCTCACCTTCCGACCTACTGGTCCCCACAAATAGTCCACAATACTTTAAAACTTCTGATTCAGCTATTTATGGGGTCATGGTGAAAAATAAAACGCTGAAATGTTTCAGTTTAATAAAAGGGAAAGCTTTTGTTTTGAAAGCCTTTGCAGCTTTTAAAGAAGAATTGCTCAAAGAGTTACAACCTCAAGCAGGCAGTGAGCTGCAGCTAAAGTTGCTGAGAACCTCTTTGCACTGGAGAGGCAACGTGCTGAACTGAGATAGCTCTTGCTTTTCAAATCTATTAAAGATCTTCATCTCAGGAGGTATAACTGCTTTGGTTTGTATCAAAGCACAGCCTAAAATGGTCTGATCCTAAATGAATTCTGTCATCAGTTACAAAATAGAATTATTAAAGAAAAAAAATGTGACTGATAACTCACAATAAAGTTTTCAATTTTATCTCTATTCCTTTGCTACTCCAAGCAATCAAAAATGTGATAAATTGTGTATTTTGCTTATAGAAAATGGTCAGCATTTAGCTTAGTTGTGAAGTCAAAGCCAAGGCAGATTTAGCAACAAGAACACAGCTGTATAGAGGACATACCCACAAAATAACAAAAAGAGGTGAAATAATACTATCTCTTCACAGCATGAGATGTTAGTGGAAATTCTAATGCGGAAATTGTGTGCTATCCTATTAGTTAATTAAGACGTGACACACAACAGCAACGAAGATTGTGTTTTCATGAGGCACTACAAGAGCCCCAGTAAAAACAGGGCAAGGTTAAGCAAGAGGGAAGAGCAGCAGCAGGGAAAAAAGGAAAGGAGACCCAAACTAGTAGATCATCGCAGTAACTGCAAGAAAATTTCCCCCTCTCCCTTGTGATAAGAGAATGATAGAGACTTCCACTACCTAAACCATCGTCTGCACCACATTAGGAGCATCCCTATTACTGCAGCACTGGAATCTCATAACTCTTGAAGGATGATTAAGTAATGCAGTCCCTGATTCAGAGGCACATGTGCTGAGATCCATCCTCAACACAGCAAAAGCTTTACATTGGGAGTACTTATGTGGGGTCAAAAACAGGAAATTGGGTGCTTTTTTCCCTTTTAACTGGATTATTTATGTTCTTGTAACACATATGGTAACTACAGTAACATGGCACGGGTGGGGAGAAAGGGAAATCACTTGATAAACCAAGCAAGTAGTACACTTCATCACCTTCCCTTGTAGCATAACTCACACATGCCCTACAAATTTCCTGTACTGCAGTTCATTACTTTTGCCTGTCCATGCTAAGGAGTACATCCTGATAAACTATAGATGGCTTTTGGACCAAATGGAATGGATATCCTGCCTCCCAGTCTATATTGGGTCAGTTTATAACTGTGAATATTCTAATTCAGACTGTTCCTTGCCGTGAAAGAGGAAAAATAAAAGTTGCATGACAGAGGATGGGAGCAGACCTACAGGAAAATGTCCTCCTTGTACTTCTAAGTTTTGGGTTATTTCTGAATGGAAGCACTAAGAGTCGGCATACACTTCATCAATGAGACATTGCAGTGATATAGTGTGATCTGTAGTGTGACACTGAAGAATAAAACACAGAAGTTATGCAAAGGACATGCAGGTAATCCCTTGATAAAGGGGAATCCCTTGGGAGGAAGAGTGCAGCCATACAACCTAATCTTATTCATGAGTATTCAAAGAGCTTGAGGAACAGAATTCTGGCAGGGAGCTGGCAGCTGAATACATTTTGGCAAACTGCTGAACCTCTGACAGACCAAGAAGTTTTACAGTACATGATGTGTCAGTGACTCACTTTGTATACAGCTCTAATGCACATCCTTCCAGTGAAGGCTTCTAAACAGAATGTAAAACAAATGTACCAGCATCCAAAATACAGCAAAGAGTGCTCCTGTGCTTTAGAAACGGAAGGGAACAAAAGTGGGATGCATGAATCAAGAATGTCTATGTATGCAAAAAGACAGTTCATCCAAACAGGAGGCATATAATGAAATTGTTACTTCACAATTGAACTCAAGGATGCAAAGAAAATGGCAGGGAGATAGGAATGCTCACACTGCCTGCTGTCTCAAGAAGCTCTTGGCAAGATAACAGTGAAATCATGCACCCAGCTACTGATCAACACAGGTCTGACATTAAACCACAAGTGTCCACTTCTCTTACTGGCTGTTTAATAAATTGCTTTGGAACGGGTGGAGGTAGAGAGGAGATCTTTCCAAAACCTTGTCTCAATGTTCTCCCTCAGTTAATGAATGTCAGCAAGCGAAATAGAACAGAAATTTGATATGTTTTTCTAGCCTTTCTTATAGAAGCATTTGCAACATGTTAGAGGCCACAGGCATAAAAGTGAAATAGGGGGAAATTAATGTTGTCTGTAGTTTTTCAGGATGTAAGCTGGGCAATTTCAGCTTGTGGGTTAGGCATACTTTAGGTTTTAAGTAGTGTTATAACAGCTTACTATGACTTGAACAAGATTTTAATGTGAGCAATCTGATGTTGAGTATCATTTATTACCCTGTTACACATTTCCAATTGAGATAGACCTGTTTGTGGAGTTAGTATTATTTGACTAGAAATGAACAAGCTATGTGCAGTGAACATTTTATCCAGAAATTAGAGTATATCTTATCTTTTCAAACTACCCTGGAGGTTCAGCAATTTCTATACATGTATGAGTGTCAGTGTTTTAACAATCCAACTTTTTAAAGGTCTGCATGAACTATGCACTTAAATGTTCAATAGTTTCCTGCTTCTGATTTATGCTGTAGTTGGTCACCTAAGACAAATGACATTGTTTTCAATGCCTGACTCAATGATAAGTATTGCAACTTCGCCTTAAATTACCTGGTTAAAAAAAAAAAAAAAAAAAAAGGCACCTGGGAATTCTCTCAGCTCAAACAATTCCTAGGTAATGAAAAGCTTTTACTTCAGTCTATCAGCTCCTGCACCCAAAAGCCTCAACACCACAGAAAAACCAACGAATCTGCCCCTGGCATACCACTGGCAGGAAAAAGATGGCAGTGGTAAGGGATAGTGCAAGCAAGGCCTTCAGCAGCCCTAGATTAAATTGCTGCAGAGTTCAGGGAGCTGCTGTAAAGATCTATAATTAGCATTGACACTTTATCAGGGGCTGGAAGGTCTCCCTGATACTGCATTCCTCATTTGGTCAGTGGGTGCTGCATCAAAGCCTCCATTTCTTATTAAGAGGGGTTGAGCAATTTGGGCATAAATTGCAAATGCCTAATTGTGCACAAATGTCCATGTTCATATGTAAATACACTCCTAGAAATAAAACCCCTTTTGCATGAATATTTGTGAAAAGAAACAAAGGAAGGACTAAGCATGGTCAAACTCCATTAATCAGATTTCAAACAAACACTTGCAAATACTGCTTGGCATTATTGGCTCAAGTCTTTTCACATGGTAAAAGAAGACAATTTTACCTGTTAGCATGCTTATTCTTTTGATTGAAGCAGAACAGCTAAGCCAGCAAGAAGTAGTGTATAATCCCACAAACAGGTAGCTAAGTAAATATCCTTAAACAACAGGGAGTGTATTTGAATTTATCATACCTATTGATGCAGCCTAATGACACTTGAGTAACAGGAGACATTTTTAATTTTAGAAAGTAATGAAGTATCAGGGAAAGCAATCCAAATTTATCCTTGCTGTACTTTATCTACTGCAGTAGAGAGTTATATTGGCACTGCATTTGGTGTAGCAAATTTGCTTAGAGGAATACACAGAGCCTGGAAAAAAATGGCAGTAACTTTTGCGGATGTCTCTGCTTGTATCTAAGTGTGAAATAATATGCAAATGTATTCTGTAGTTCTCAGGACAATTGAGGAAGTGATATGATAGGATTGTGCAGCTGCCATTCTGACCCACAATTTAAATCAATGAATATATTCCTGTCCTAGCAAATTTATGCTTGAACAATAATTTTCAACCTATCTTTATTGTTTTGTGGAGATGCATAATAAAAACAGAGAATAAATTTCGGTATATATCTGTAAATTCTCCTGAGTAGCTTGGGAAATGTATTGTATATAAGAAGATCATTATGCTGTTAGAGTCATCAGAAAGACACTATCCTTTATGGCAGAACATCATCTTTTGGAAAAAAATATCCTTGTTGGTTTGTGCAAATTTTTCAACACATCCTTGAGACATGTTTCAATCTAATTCTGTTCCTTTTGAATTTTCAGTTGCTCCACAATTTAAGGGAGAAGACCAAAATGGGGCAAAGTTTGTATTCTTTTCACATGAAATACCCCAGGCAAGGGAAAAAGCAGTGTATCTGGCATTTTTTTCTTGAGCTACCAAGGCAAAAGAAGAAAGGGGCCAAGTCCCCATTATTATTATTATTATTATCATCATCATCATCATCATCATCATTATAATTAACCTGAAGTTAGGCAAGCCCTTCAAGTAGCCCTGACAACAGAAATAAAAAAAAAGCATAACTGTATTTAGCAAGAATACTGTTAAGCACAGGTAGTGACAAAACATCTAGCAGCCAATATTCAATGCAAAAATAGCTCTTGATACCAAAATTTTGTGCTGCTTTCTTTCCTGAAAAGAGTATTTTGTTACCGAGTGCTCTTGGCATTGAACTGAAGGCATGAAAAACTTTAAAAGTTCACCTAATACGGGAAGTTTCTACCCTCTTTAGTGTGTGTGTGCGTGTATGCACATGTATGCCTCTCTACATATGTTTCTATAGTTATTCAGATAATAATGTTTCATGTGGGTTGTTTATGTCTAGGTATACTTCTTTTATTTTCTTACTGTAATAGGTTGAAACACTTACACATGTACATCACTGTTGGGCTGGTCAAACTTTTTTTTAATTTATGGTCCAGTAAAATTTCCATGATTTATAATTTGCAAAGATTGCATATTTTTCACTCAATTGATTTTGATAATTTAATTAACAGAAAAAATAATTTAGATTTTATTTGAATCCACACGACTTGAGGGACTAAGCATTTAATTGTACATCTAATGCATCGGAGCTGAAATGCACAAACTACCAATTTTATAAAGACAATTTTGGAAAGTAAGGTAATTGAGCAAAATGTTTAAAAACAAATGTCCTCACAGCAAATTCTTCCATAGGTGTAAACTGGATCCATAAGCTGTCACCAAAGCTAAATTATCTGCAAATTTAGATGACCTACATATGCCAGAGATTTTGCACTGTTTCTTTTTGTCTTTTCCCTGTCAGTTCCACAGTTTCAGCGAACATGTATTTTTAATGTGCAAATTTCAAATACATTATTTGTATGTCTTTCTACACACAGCATACAAAGTAAACCTGAAAAAAAAAATTTGGTAGGTGTATTGATAGGCATGAGTGTGACTACATAGGTGTAAATAGCATTTGAGCAAGAGCATGTGATCAATTAAAGGCTGCATCATATGTTACGTACAGACAGAAAGTTAACGATTCATGAGCAGCTTTAATATTTCTATCTCTGGGCTTGGAGGCACAGACTTGACAAGATTTCATACCCACAGCCTTCTGCACCTGGTTCCCATTACGAACCTGGCCTTGATAATGGGGCTGTGTTCTTCTGCAGGGGCCAATGTTAGCACTGGTATTTTCCTCCCATAACTCTCAGAACCCAAGCAGCAGTGTTATGGCTGGGTTTGACCCCTCTGAGCATGAGCAGCTACAGCTCCCATCACCTTCCTCACTGCACAGATAGAGATCACATAAAACATCTCTCTAAGTAGGGGTACAATTCCTGACCTGGTTTTATTTCCTGTGATATCTACAAAAGCTAGTGATACATTACAGGCTTCGGGGTTATATCCAAAGTCAGATTAGTTGTTTTCCTTCTTAGTTTATAATTGAAACATTTCTCCTTAAAAGATATGGTTGGAGATACAGCTATTATTTTTTTTTTCGCAAGGTGCTCTGCTTTGAATTTAATTTCAAATTACACTGAAAGTTCTTAGTTGTAAAGCATAAATCCATTGCAATATTTACCTGTGTCTGAGAGATATTAAAACCATTCAACTATTCGAAGATGTATCTAATTCCTGATCAGAACTCACAATAGAGAAACAAAAATGACAATTCTCAATGCACCCCTAAATACACTGATTTAGAAAACTAATACAAACACATATGATGTTCATGCAAAAGCAGAAATCATCTACACCTTGAAATTCTTAAAAAAATAGCAGGGAATTCCCTGAAGGGAGATGCTGCCTAGGAAGTCCAGTCATAACACACACAATACACCCTGAAAAAATATGTTGCTTGGAATCATTACTATTTTCCCCCCATTCATGGTTATAAATGCATATGGACATCATGCTTTATCTTATCTTGGCATGAAAATTCAAATATTGGAAGCAACAGCATAAATAAACAGAATTTCTCCAGCTACAAAACTAAATGTTTGAGGTCCAGCATGTTTTCCAGTTCTAATAAAAGGGGGCAGTATTACATCAGCTGAAATTCTGAATTGTCCAAATTATCATAAAAAAAGCTAGAGAAGGATACAAAACTGCTGAATTCCACTGAAAATAGACTGTTACTGTGTACACAGGCACAAATCTGCTTGTCTGCCTTGGGGTAAAATTTTCAGAGCTAGTTCAGTGGGACTTAGGCTCCTGCATTGCAGCCACTTCAAAAAATTTTTACTCGAGTCATTATTTTCCTTTCAAAATTATTAAGGAAATATTACAATGGGTATAAAATGAAGACACATGTTTCATGTAGCTAGGATAAGCCCTAAGCCTAAAAAGGAAATTGCAAAATTATTGCAGTTTCAAAAAATTTGGAACTTTTTTTTTCTTTCTTTTTTTTTTTTTTTTAATGAAGATTTTTCAGATTAAAATATCGGTGTCCAAATATGGCTTTAGGAAATTAACTTTGAACACCCAAGGTAAAAAAAAAAGTCCTAGTTTACATAAATTATGTACAGCCACAAGTAGATTACTAAATCGAGCAGATTCACAGTCAAGCATAAAGGACATTTGTTTTGTAAGAAGTATGAGGACTTCTGGGGTTTGTATTTGAAACTTTTCCCTATTCCGGGGCGTTTAACTTAGACCTGTCACTTATCTATTCTAAAATGATGGATCTGCAAAGAGGTTGTCTCCATGCAACGTGTCCTTCCACGTCCCAGAAAGTCCCCAGGGAAAGGTTTGTCGGCTGAGCAGGATGACGTACTCAGGAAAAAACACTTTGCAGTGTCTCTTTGTAGAAATCAGAGTCTTCATTAGACAGATGGAATACACTCCCACTGAGTTGAATAAATTGCCTATATTCTTGCAAGAAAGTGAGACCACACTAACAGTTCCTCAAGTAAATCAATGCCTGTCTTTTTTTTTTTTCCTTTCTATACAGTTCTAGATTTTCTATTATAGAATCTAAATACTTAAATTACATTATACCTAAGTGTAAGCTGTGGGGGGGCTGGACATTTCTTAAGTTACAGTGAGAATAAAACTTGCTACAGTGACTGTGGAGACAATGCCATAGAAAAAGTAATAACTTTGCAAAACTAGTCAGCTGTTGTTGTTAGTGCTATCTTTTTTTTTTNNNNTTTTTTTTTTTTTTTGTCTAATTATTAGGTACTCACCCTTTAATTACAAGTAGAACTAAGATTTAACCAACAGAAATAAGGATCCAATTGAAAATGCTTACAGTTTCTGTCATGTCTTACAGCAGACTGAAATATAAGCATTGACCTCTTACTTACTAGGTACAAATAGTCTGCTAAAAGAAACTAAAGGGGGGGAAAAAAAAGAAAATCCAAGTTTTTCTTAAAGGAAAAAAAGGAAACAAGAAGAGCTCACTACCTGCAAATCTAAACCACATATTCATAAAGATTTATAAGAAATCCACAAGGCCCTTAAGACCAATTAATTTATGTTCTAAATTTAAAGGTGGTCAGAACTCCTTTCAGTAAAAGCAAAAAGAGAATTGCATGTAGAATGAACTGGAAAAGTATTTTCTTAGCTATGTGTTTGGGGTTTTTTAACAGAGTTGAGAGATGACTAATAGCAAGGATGCTTGTAACAAGGTGATTCTCTCTGTGATTGTCTGAGAAATCCCCTGCACATGCAGAACAGACAGTGTGACTCCTGCCACTTCAGTTGTTCTGTTTCTGATGCTGAATGTATGGGGAGAAAAAAAGCTGGCAAAAAAACTGATGGCAGCATCATGCAGCATTGCTTGTCTTTAGAAAAAAGAGCAATACAATGCTGGATCCATTGCAGCGCTGTAGGCAGTCAAAAGGAGATTATGCACGACTGGTGACTTTTCCTACAAAGACTTCCTGAAGTGTTTTTATCAGGCCAAGTTTGTACATATGTGCAGGAGCTTCATAGAGATGATGAAGTGTAACAGCTCCAGAGGAGTTGTTACACCCTATTGTCTCAATAATCCACATACTTAACAGTCCCTAAATACAGCAGAGCGTAACACCTCCAAAGGGGTCGTTATGGCTTATCAAGTCAAATCCAAGGGCCTAAATATGGATTTGATCAATAGACTGTAATATCTCCAGGCGGGAATAATACACATTTTTAAGAATGTACACATTTTGCATACAAACTGGGGTCTATATTAGGATAAATTACATGGATTCAACTTGTGAAACTTTGATTTAGAGATAAGAAAGGAATAAAAGGCTCATTAGAAGAGGTGCTAAAGTACGATAATTCCCAGGAAGTAGGCAATGACTCATGTCATTTATTTTGGGGTCTAATTCTGCTTTCCTATTGCAAATACACAGTTGTCTAAAAATCTAGGAAAGAGTAAGAATGGAAGATAAACACGAAAATACAATAAATTCTGCTTACTCTATGATCTCAGTGAATATGCCTCATGGTAAGTAAATGGGGATGTGGGGATACAAATATGTTGTGATTATTGATTTTGTATTTATTCTATCTTGACTTCATATATTTTTCTCCAATCACAGTTCTACCTATATTTTTTATACAAAGATTTTCTGAAGCATCTTTGTCAGCGTTTTCCTGCTTTACATATAAAAAGATAGGATCTGATTCTTTTTAAAATAATGACAGTTATCTTATAAATTATATAACATTTTCAGATTCATTTAAAGCCTTAAATCAAAGCAAATCTAGGCAATGACGGTAGTTTGAAACACTAAAATAAATACAAGTAGCTGAAGCAATGCAGATTTTGTTTAAGTATTCTTTTTTTGTTGAAGGTGAACATGGCTTGACTGGAAAAAAGTCATATCCTCTAAATAAAGATGAGTTTTTGGTATGATTTTACTTTTGCTTCTATCACATGGTAAAAGCTCTGTAGATTATTTTCTTCATTTTCCTAACTCTCTCACCTTCCCCATTGTTTCAGTTTACTCTGTAAAATGACTGACACCATTACTCTTCCCTTTCCTCAGTCAGACCACACCTGAGTTTTTTGCTCCACCTGAGGCAGAGCAGAAAAATTCAACTCTTTTATAGTGAATTTTTTTCGTGTGCATTGGACTAGTTTAGTCTCAGAGTTAGATTTAGTTCACATGGTGCTGAGTTTTGGATGTGTGACTGACACACTGCTGGATAACACAGGGATGTTTCACCTATTGCTGAACTGGGCTTCTACAGCAAGACTTTTTCTGGTTTTGATGCTGCTCTGCCAGGAAGGAGGCTGGGGGTGTGCCAGGCATTGAGAGGGGGACAGAGCCAGGCCAGCTAACCCCAACTGAGCCAAGGGATATTCCACACCATATGACATCATGCTCGGCAATAAAATCTGGGGGAAGAACGAGGAAGGGGAAAACATTTGGAGTTTCGACATTTGTCTTCCCATGTCACTCATTTGTCCTGAAGCTCTGCTTTCCTGGGAATGGCTAAACATCTGCCTGGCAATGGGGAATAATCAATTAATTCCTTGTTTTACTTTACTTACATGCACAGCTTTTGCTATACTTATTAAACTATACTAATCAACAAATTTTGTAATTTTACCCTTCTGACTCTCCTCCCCATCCCACTGACAGGAGTGAGCAAGTGGCTGCATGATGCTTACCTGCCTATCCTGACCCACAACAGCACACAAACTCAAATACAAACTCCACAGAATGGTGTCATCTCAGAAGTATAAACTAACCTTAATACTGGGCAAATGACAAAGTTGGGCTGTCCCAGAGTGCTGCATGTTTTTGTTTTGGTCTTTCTGATGAGTGAATCTCTGTGAGCACTTTTAAAGCTTTGTAAATTTTTTTTTTTTTTTTTTTAACAGCAGAATATGAACACAGGCAATTTTCAATTCTGTGTCTGTAACCAAATACAAAGCTCTCTGAGATTTAAATGACACATTTTCAAAAAGGCCTAAGCCCAGGCTTTGAAGTTATGTACATAATTTTGTGAGCACAATCATTTGCACAACAAACTATTACCAACTATCTGAACTTGAAGACCAGTAACTGACCAGAACTCAATAGCTTTTTTAAACCAGCTGCAGGCAATTAATTTGTCATCTTTTTCTGGTGCCAGCTTCCAGCTACTAATTTCTAAAAGTCTAATTACCTGAAGCCAATTTCTGAAAATATGGTCCTGAAAACAGAGGGTTCTGATTCTTCAAAAGAAACCAATCCAAAATTGCAACTGTTATCAAAGCTTCACTGGGATTATGTCAGAAACTATACACAGTTTTCTTGGCATACAATTATTTCAAAATTATGTCTCTCTAATTGAAGTGATCTAACATTCCTGCTCCCCCACCTCCATTTTGATCATCCTGCCCATCATTTTTAGAGTAAAAGAATCATAATGTAAAAATTGAAAGGCAGAGGGTGAAGGGGGAAAGAAGAGTGTTCTAGAATTCTGTTTGTGCAAAGGATGCTTTTGGTTTTAATGTATTTTATACTTGCTATAAAATATAAATACATTTTCTTAGTATTCATGACCGAATTAATACTTTTATTTTCTTTAGGATAAGAGTGGGGATACACCATCATTGAAAATGACTGATTTATATCCCTCTCTGTTGCAACCCCTGCCTTTTCTCACATCTGTGGAGTGAGGAGAACAGACCAGCACACCAAAGGTAAAACCAGAGCACGTACTACAACCTTTTCCTGCCTTAATGGTTCTGTAGTACCTGCTACAATAAATAAACCCAGCAGGATTACATAGGGTCACTGAGAGACTTAAAAGCAGATTTCCCTGCTGCTGTTTTATTCTTAGGTTTTAAAAGTCGCAAGTGCTACCACGAAAAGCCTCCTCATAAAAGATGGCATTTGAGAATGATGTTGTTTTTATCTGTTAAAGAGTTCTGATTTTTTTGCTCAGACTGCCTGATGTATAACCTCAGTCTAGAAGCTGTGCATCAATCTGTGTATTGCTAGTAACCGGCACAAAATAGAAATTTCAGATTATTCACCGAAATATTTACTGACTCTGCTTTAAAGGGTGAAAAATGAAATAGAAACTTGTTATATCAAATACAAGACTCAAACATGATACTGAAAATATGCAGGGAAGAGAGTCAATAAGTAAGTGGATGCCACTTTTATACTTATTTTTCAAAGTGAAATCAAATGTTAAGAATTCTTTTAATAGTCCTTATAGCATATAAGATATTTTTAAATGTCAAGACACTGAAACTCATAAAATAAATTTTAAAATAAGCATAATCTTATAAACTCTTAATACTGATCATATATGTGACATTTATTTTATTTTTATAACCTGGACTTTAGTATCCTGCCTCTTGGTTAGTTAAGACGAACACTGACTTTACAATTAGAGTGTTGTCTGAATATGGTCTGCTTGATCTGTTATTCATTTCTATATTTTTTCATAGTATCAACTTGTATTAAATGAGGTTTTCAATTATGACATTTCAATTAATACTAGCAGAAACAAATATTTATTAGACACTGAATCTGACTTGGAAAAGCATTTTTTATCCTGTGTGGCAACATTTTAACAAATCTTTTTTAACAGATGCTAAGCCTTTCTCTGTTTTGAGTGCTGTAAAGAAACTTTCAAGCAAAAATAGAAAATGTAATTAAAAGGTGTGTATCAATCTTTAATAAGTCTGTTCATGACATTTCTTTGCCTTTCTGTGCCTTGCTACAAAACACTCACCAAGCATTCCCTTGTGGGTTGAGAAAAGATCTGAGTGTCGTCAAATTCATCATTTAAGTTATACTTAATATTCTGCTGAGTCTTATACTCAGCCTGGACTCAAAATTCCTGTTAGTCTTTGGGCTACAATATGATCTTCCCTCCCTCACCCAAGAAACAAAGAACCTACCCTCTGATATAGAGAATCACAGAATTTTTATAGGCATTGGAGCTACCTGTTGTTTTGGAGTGTTTTAAAAAATAGTCTGAAACGCTAGTTGCTGTATAGGCTAATTAACATTTTCTTTCCATTCCTTACTAAATTGCACCATAACCATTCTATTTGCCAAAGCCTTAGTGATTACTGGGGTAACGCTTTTCCCTTTCTAGTTAACTGGAATAAATATTGTGGTCTGTAACTGATTTTGTGTCAGTGGTGAAAAATAACTTGTGTGCTGTACGTTTTGCGGCCTGTGGCACCTCTAGGGAAGCTAACAGAGAAGCATTCTCCATCCAAAGGGCTGCCTTTTTTCTCAGCCAGTCACCAGAACCCCTGCTCTCTTGCCCCGGTGTACATGCAGAGACCTGCTGCTGCTGGAGCAGATCCTGAAGATCTCAGAAAAGCCACAGAATGGGACAACACAGGTACAAGGAATTTTAAGAGTCTTCTTTGTTGTCTGACTGGTCCTTAAAGCAAGTGTGACAGAAACTGTTCCTCACCTTTTGAATACGACCCCAGGTTGCTATTTTGTAAGCTGGATCATGTCCTGCTCAGCCCAGTGCTGGTCCCATTATCCTAACACTTTCTACCTTTTACTCTAGTGTGCCATCCCATTTCAGTGATTCAACACTGGAGATTCAACAAAGAATTTTGATCTCCAACTTCCAACTGCAACTGAAAGCCAAATGCAAACCTTTTGAGCCTAAGTACTTTCTTGCACCTGAACCACAGACTCGAGCACACTCACATTCATACACTGGCATTGTAATACTCAACCATGCTTGTATAGAACTGGCCTTTTAGCCATATTTATCAATCCAGCCATTCTCAAGAGCACAATTCAAAATCTAGTGACCACAAACAATGGAAGCTTCAAGACCAACCCCTTTTCCGTGTTTCTATGTGCACACGTACAGCTTCATCCCATGTGAGCACAGGGTTTGATCATGTGGGTTTGAATGCTGTCATGTAAACCTAGAGAAGTTTGTAGCACAGCACTGCGAAGTGACAAGGTGTATTTAACGTGAAATCAGAGATGGCTAAAAGCTCTAAAAAGAAATTTCATATAAGAATAAGAAGCTATTTTGCAGGGAAGAGAAGAGTGAGTGACAGACTGTGGGGAAATGGGAGACATTACCTTTTCATTCCTGCAGTTGTTTAGACCCATGTTATTCATGGAGGGCAATTTTCCATCAACATCATGAGGCTGCTGTTGCTGCTGCTGTTCCCTTTGGATTTGCTCTCTCATTTTTCGAGCCTCCTGAATGGCTTTCATTACTGTGTCCTGGTCCCCAAATAGGGCAGGTGAATTAAGACTGGAAAGGATATCTATAAACAGAGAACACATTTTATTTAGGTAATTATCCACATTGGAGTCTGGAGTAAGAACTCTGCTCTCACACTCTTAGAGCTGCACCCAATGAACAGCTGCAGAAGGAAGAGGAGTAGCAATGGTTGTCTGTTTGAAGGCTGAATTACTCTACTGAAGTGATTGATAAGCTCATGCATTTCTTTTGCTGTTAGAAATACAACCATTGAGGTCTTGAGATACCCTGATATGGAGCTATCTGAGCATGCTCATGGACTCAAATATGTGTTTAAGACAACAGTATTCTGAAGCTTAAACTGGAAGCGTTTTGAGGTATTGAAAATAATTAATAAAATGAACAAAGGAGAAAACAATCTTATTTACTCGGCCATAAAACTCTAATTCAATTTTTAGAATTTCTTTATAGGCAGAACCATCACTCCAGACATTAAGATTTTCGTTTCAGAAACAGCTCTCACATTTACTTTTTGGGGACGAAGTTCACTATCATAATAACATAAGTATAAATCTCTAAATCAGTAGAGAAAAAATACAGTTTTTCTTTCTATCACTATGAACAGGAAGAAATTTTTAAACAAGCATGAAACTCAGGCAAGCATTCCTGTTACATCTTACAATGCATTCATGAAGATGGGTACCCCAGATACAGTTTTGGATTTGAGAGAAAAAGACAGCAATTATTTTGTGACTGTTTGTTTTTCGTTGCTGTGATAAAACTGTGATCCACCTGCTCCCACATGGAAGTATTCTCTATACTACAGTTTGTGTATGACCTGTGCATCTGCCTGACCAGCAAATGTCTTTTATAAAAGCTCTGAATCAGTTAGATTCGTGTACTTACTGACTTACTGACAGTCTACTAGTAAAAAAAAAAAAAAAAAAAAAAAAAAAAAAAAAAACCCAAAAAAAAAAAACCAAAAAACCAAAAAAAACCCCCACACCAAAACCACCAAAAACAAAATCCAAAACGACAACCAAAAAACCCCAAACAGGCTAAGAATTTTGAATTAACCTTCAAAGACAATTTTTATATTCTTTTCATTTCACTGAAGTTCAGCTGAGCAAAATACAGAAAATCCAACCTCGAGGGACCCTGAATTATTTTAACATAAAAATGATTAGGTGTTTCTCACACTTTATCCTGCGAACCAGATGGTTAATTTAATACTGCGGCCTAAGTAAGAAGAGATGCAAATTGTGATGTTTTAGAGGGACTGGTGATGTTTTCTGTCTGAATATAACACCCCTATCCAAAAAAAAATAATGTATTAGAGAAAAAGGAAAATTTCCAATGCTCTGAACTGTTTCAGCAACTAAGTTCCGTTCTGGACCCTAAAGAAGTTAGGAACCATATTTGTATGATTTTTAAAGAGATTTAGATTCATAATAATCTAAATTTATTGCAAAAAGTAGCAAAAGTTCTTACATGGCTTACTGATTTTTGGTAATGTCTTCCTGTCTTTTTTTATACTTAAGGATTGAGACAAAAATTTTTTATGACTTTACATGAAAATTATTTATACCTTAGGCACTACTTCTCTTCTGTGGTCCTTTCTTTTGAATGGCCTATGATTTCAGATTGATATTTCACCTTCTAATGTAAGATAGTGCAGTGATAGTTGCAAATAAATTGACAGGTAGAGCATCTAGCTAGTTGCAGAAAATATCTTTCAGAGATCATGATGTTCCCAAGTGTTTGGGAATGGAAAAAACCCCATAATTTTTATATATTTAATATATGTATTTAACATATCTATTCATTATTCACAAGTGTTTCTATATATTTTACAAGTACACTTGAGCTACAGATTGTGAATAAGTGGTCTGCAGTAAGTATTTAGTCACTGTTAAAATTTACTATTTGAACTTTAGGGCTGATCATCTACATTTTGCAGCTCTTGATTCTGTTTCTTGACTGGTTAAAGTAGTCTTCATACATAGTTTTCAGACCAATTTTGTTTCATCACTTAGTAAGCTTAAAGAATCTTGAACACAGGTCAAAAATTCCCTGCTTGTAACCATATGAATCAACAAAATCCTGAGAGATGGGTGAACAAATAATAAAAATATGATCAAATAATAAAAACATGATCAAATAATAACATAAAATGGCTGGACTGATGCCTTTCTGTCTTTATTTAAATTTAAAAAAATCTATTTACTGTCTAGTGAGGCTCTATGGGTATGCGAAGATAATTGGGTTTTTTTTGATCCAGAAGTCAAAATTCAAAAGTTAACTTTGTGTGTATACACCCAGTAGGTGCCTTTAGGAGAGATATTTGTACAAACCTGTTTTACAAGTTTGATATATCTATCTTTATTTACTTACGTGTGTATATTTGTATGTATTTCCTACATTATATATTTCTTTCCTGTATTTCTCACACTCTGCCACATCTTTTTGGATACTGTTGTAAAACTTTAGCACTCAAGCATTCTTTGAAAATCTTCACTATAATTTTTTTTTTTTTTTTTCCATTTTAAACAGAAATGAAGGCCTAAGTACCTACTTCATCCAGAACTAAGCGTGCTCAGGCTGGGATTTCACGCAGAAAACTTGCCTGTTTTCTCCTTTCCCCGGGACAGATTAGTTACCTAAAGAGGATCCTCTTCCCAGGGATCCACTGAGCGGGCTGGGGATGCCACTCTTGTTCGTCACTGTCACTGGACTGCTTTTGCTGGCTGGGAAGAGATTCTGTGTTGGAGATGTTGGGGATTTGACAGGTTCAGCTGTTTTGGGTCGGGCTGAGAGATTCAGTGGCTGAGCTGCTTCATCCTGCAAGAGTTTAATGTAAATAACTATTAGGAAAAGACAAATGAACGCATCATTTTGCAAGCAGCAGTTACTTTACACCTCGAAGACAATACCACATTCCGCAGCAATAATAACAAAAGAAGCTAATTATCTGCCTCCTTTAAGATTCAACCAAAGGAAACCTCATTAATTTCTCTGTGTTATGCTTCTTATTTACATTAACTATGTGACTGGATCATTCTTTTTGCCAAATTAAAATTTGAATTAGCTCACATTACAGCTTAATTTCCTAATGTGTTTTCAGAGCTCTAAATTAACCTAGGGCATTTACAAAGAATTATTTAAAATTTCCAGCAGCTCAGTAATGCTTTTGCACTGGTTCTATTTGAAAAGTTCCTGGCACTATAAAAATAAGTTATGCAGCTTATTTTTAAATGTATTAGAAACTAAGGACTCAGAAGTACTACTATGAAAGAATCATTTGGAAACCCTGACAGCTCTTTGGCCCACATTTAGAGCTGCTGCTAGCTTATGCATTCCATGCATCTAATTCGGAGTGCATGTTTTGTTTAGTGAAACAATCTATGCTGGTCCCTCATAATAGGAGATAAGAATGTCACTGAATTCAAATTCCTTTACTTATTAGGGTAATGACTACATACTATAGGCATTTCAAAATGTACCTTATTTTCTATTATTTACTTTTGTATATTTTACAATATTTTATTATTCAAATGTCATGTTTTTGACAGATTTATGTAAAATCAAAAATATTTTCCACATAACTGCTGTTCTGCTCCTTGTTTGATACTTCTGTATTATTCCCGTATTCTTCAGTTATTTCTGCTGCATTCAACCTTTAGTATATCTGTGAGTTTTATTTGCATTAAGACAAGGAACGTTTTTTAAGGGTGTGTAAATCTAGTATCAACACTTTTATATGTTTTGATACTTTTCATATGCAACTGTGGAAGAAACTCTCTCTGACATATGTCTTGTTTCTCTGCTGTAGAATAGGTCTGTTTAAAAATAACTTTTTGAAGAAGACTTATTCAAGCAATTAATTTCTTTGATAAGTATAAGCATTTGCAGTCCAATCTGCTTCCCATTCTTTGAGCTTGTTGCTTCTACTTAATACATTAAGCAAGACAGAGCACTTGGAAAACTGTGAAACGGTGATTTTCTGTCATTAAAGAGCCCAGTAAGACAGATCTCTCATTTAAAATATGCCCAGAGCAGAATTATGTTGGATGTAAGAAAATATTGTTCATATTTTAAAACACTGCACTGATCACTTCGAAGCTTAGAATTATGTCGAAACACAATAATACATCACATTATCTCATCTTTTCCATTCTCCTTACTGTCAAGCAGTGATTTAGCAAAGTACATCTGGTCACACACAATGCATTAAAAAGGAAAACGTAGCAAACAGGTATTTATGATTCCATCATATCACCAGCTTTAAACTTTCCCCATAAAACTGCATGACATTTCAATTCTTCCTGGCCTCAGAGTGGGCACAAACATCCACACCCTTTTGGGGTCCAGGTGAGAGCAGAAGCTCAAACGTACAAGGGACAGAGTCCAGCCTGGTGCTTTGTGGCCATGCTTACATGAGACCTCTTTCCTTGCACAGATACAACGTGGCTCCCATAAACTTTTCCAAGAGTTCAGAGCCCGTTTCAGACCATTAAGTTTGCAGGCTAAGTACTATGAACATGTGCACATACAAATCTCTGCTACAGTGTTCAGTTTTTAAATAGTTTTCTGTCTAATACTGATACAATCATGAAAGAGCTCTAAACACTGCCAGAACCTGTTTGTGTGTACTACATGGACAGCATTCTCATTTCTGGGAGGCAACCAAAAAGCTGGAAAACACTCCGGTCACTGACTTAAGGAAAACCTATCATTATTTTTTGAAAGATCTGACTTCCATAAAAGAATTCCAGCAGTTCTATAAATAATGCATGTAGTTTACACAAACTGCTTAAAAACAGAGAAAATATAGAGGATTTGTTAAGCAATGCATGACCATCAAAACTGTCATGTCTAACAAAGGTAACAATCTGCAAAGACTGAATATATGCTTTTATATTAATAATTTCTTCATTAGCTACTGCTATTTGTCCACACAAAGCACTTGTAGGTCATCTTTAATATTCTGAATGCAGTAGTGTGCTTAATAAAAATAATCATAAACAGACTTCAGTTTTATTAACATATACTTTAGTCCATTCAAGTTACATTATGTAGGGAAACCCCCAAGAATTTGCATGTGGTCAATTTTGTAATAGGACTCAGCTGGCCACAAACCTGGAATGGTATTGGCCTTGGTTCAAGAAGATATGTGCTTGAATTTAACCAGGGAAAATTTGACTCATACAGTAAAGGTTTGGTTTGGTGTAGGTCCATTTGGCTCGCTCACTCCCAAAATTACTTTTTCACATTAAAGTAGTCAGTAGTATACTCTCAATGCCATAAATCACTGGGGTTAGGTATCACTACACTATGGCAACTTTGCTGGAACAGTTGGGCTTTGCTTTTGGTGGCTTCTGTATTGACCGTAGCAAACTCTGCATAGTGGTAAATTTCCCTGACTGCTCTCAAGCCTGGCATTGGATTACAAGAGGTAAAATATTAGACTAATACACATCTACAGCTAAGTAAAGTGAACGCTTTGCTAAATAAATGTTAGATCTGGCCATAATGGAATAGTTTTTTATTTATTAGTACTCTCAGCCTAGCAAAAAAGTGTCATGGAAATTTATCAGCCCAGGCAGAAATATCTACTCACCCACACTTTACCACGATGATTGATGATAATGAAAAAACAAATTATATTTTACTCTCGTGTCAAAAAATGTGGAAAAATAAAAAAGAAACCACCACCCCAAGTGAGTAAAATTTTCTCAGGCTGGTTTGAAGCTAAGGACTGTTTGCCTGTAAGGTGTTAGCAAAAAACAAACAAATATGTTCCCTCTCTCTACACACAAAGTCACTACATGCCACCTTTAGATCTACTTTAATAGTTCTGCATTTATATCTCTATCATTCAAATCGGTAATATATCTGAATGCTGATGGTTTTTTACAGTTTGTAGTAAATTGTTTCTGAGCATGTTTGGTCTCATGAAATCCCAAACCACCCCGGGAGAACACAGCAGGAGAAGCCAGGCAGTCCCACCCAAAGGCACTAGCTGCTCCACGGGTTTCACTGGGAGCACAGCGTTCATTCCAGGCTCCTGGCAAATGCCATGTTGTAGCTGCCTGGTTCCAAGCAAGTGAGAATAAGCAGGCACAAGCACTCAGCGATGGCGCAAAACCAGCAAGGAGCAGCGCGGTTGTCAGCAGCTGTGTGAAATCAGCAAAAGTCAAATCAATCTGCAGCGACACAATGTTTTCCCCAGAGCCCTGACTTACATATTATTTTTATGGGAGGCTTTTCCAAAATTGTAGAATTAAGTACAGCTAGAGATTTGTAAAATAATTAGAAGCTCTACAGTCTCTCTCTTACCCTAACAATGTAAGCCAGCATCGCATTTTAAGATACTCAAGGGTTCAATGTGAAACAATTCATGAAATGGATGCCATTTATGCGTGTTACCAGATTACAAACTGAAATCTTGAAAATATCACATTTTACTGATGAATCTGTTGTGCTGCCTGTGGTAGGAAGAGGGACGCCTGGTATTTTTGGAAACAAGAAGTGAATGCATTCTCTTCCCTTCTCTATACTGATAATACAGCATTGAAATGGAACTTTTTATTTGAATATTGAAGAACTGTAACGTGGCTCTACTTCCAACTGTAAAACAATTACAGAGACCATTTAATTTCACTGTCCTTCTCAAACACCGACTCTTTTCTTTACTGAAAAATACCTTAACTTGAGTTACCGGGCTGGTCCCTCTCTTCTCATTTTTCATCCCAGTGGGTGAAAGTGCCCCTGTCGTATTTGGTGGCTGTGGAGTAGATGGCATTTTGGCTCCAGGAGAAACTTGCATGCTTGCCAGCTGAGCTGCATACAGTTGCTGGAAGACAAGAAGATATACATATATTCCTGCAATATTCCTAAAAAAAGAAGCTGTAAATGTATTTTTTTTTTCCTGGTTTTTCTTCTCTTAAAGGATCTTTTTCAGCTCTTGTTTGTGGCTTCCCTTCCTGCTGTTTGCAAAAAGAGAAAAAACAAAGAAAGACTGGAAAACTCCCAAACACCAATATCTTTTTTCTTCATTTGACTTTTGCTGATTTTTCTCGGGTTTTTCTTTCCTTCTTCATAATGGTGGTCATGGTATTGAGCAAATGTTATGCTGTGCCTGAATATTAAAATCAAAATTGGTAAAATTATATGGCTGTTTATGAAAAGGAGGTATAAGCCCTTGTCAGAAACAACAGCAATACAGATCTTTCTGTTCTTACCCAGAAATTAACACTAACTCCAGAAACTTTACTGGGAGCTGCAATAGGAATGGTTTCCTACAAAAAGGCAAAGTTAAAATGGCCAACAAGGTATGTCTCCATCTCTGAGTACAGTGATATATCTTCTATAAATGCCGATAATGAATCTAGGCCTTAAAAATTCCTGTAAATAGCGATGAAAGTACAAAAAAACTCTAGTGGAACTTTTCAAAAAGTTTAACTGAAACATAATAAATACTTTTTATATTAAAATAAACAATCCCAACCAATAAAAAGTGTTTACTGAACAAAACCAAATTGGTTCAATTTCTTTCCAGTGACCAAACTTAAAACCCTCACCTTGAATTAGCATCATGAATAATTCTTCTGCCATAAACAGGGAAGATCCTAACCCCTCTTCCACACATAGATCTACATAAACTTTGTCTTATTAGTGAGAAAAAAGCCAGGTGGTTTGTATGTAATTTCCAACATTACTATCATTCAGATGGACATATAAAAAAAATTACAGTAATCAAAAGCAGACCTTTCAGCACATGTAATTAAATGAAAGCTTAATAAAGAATAATTTGCAAGAGCCAGATGTGCTTATGTCATAATTGTTGCTTTCTTTGGAACAATTTGTCTAATATAACAAGCCTCCACAGAAATGAAAGTTACACAATACTGTAAGTTCAGTGACTCAGTGGCGAGACAAACGAGAGAGAGGGGCAGAGTCACAGCTCAGGGTGACAAATGAAAACTATTGTTTGTTTGTTTCCTTCCACCCCTTTTCAGTACGACACAGAGACTACAAAAGGATCACAGATTAATGTTTTGAAATCAATAGTGTTTAAATATTTTGGCTAAGGTGTCAGGTTTTCTCCTACACTAGAAGGAAAAAGATTGAAAACAGAAAAATTCCCAGCTATTGGTGATGTCCTGGAGTGAAAATGAAGACTTTCATACAAAAGTAGGTGGTTTTTCCCCCTACTGCTGGGATCTTATCCCTTTTAGAATATTCTTGAGGTCAACCTTTGCTTGCTTAATAGGATGATCTGCTTAAATGAGAGTAAAAAGCACATTTCATAAACTTTTGAAATCCTGCACGTTCTCAGCTCAGGAATAATCAGGCACTGCACTATGAAAGAGATAACACAATAAACCTGAATGATTTAAAGACAAAACCCAACAATTATAATTACTTTCTCAGTATTCTGTGGTTTGTCTACAAATACTTTTTCTTTTTTTTTTTTTAAACCAATATAACATCTTCAACTATCAGAAGATTACTAAAAGAAGACTAAAACTTTTGTACTCACAGTACTGTGTGTTGCACTTTCAAGAGTGTGAAAGGAATTCTGTGCAAAACTAAACTCAGATTTATCAACTAACTAAAGTTCAAAGGAATTTCCTTCTCAGGTAAGCCATCAGGGCACAAAAAATGTGGGGTATAAGTTATTCTTTCTACAGCATTCCATTTTCCATAGAAGATAAAACTTTATTGTCAATTATGGCAACTAAAACAGTGTGGTGGGTTGACCTAGGCTAGCTGCCAGCTGTCCAGCCAGCCAGTCTCTTCCTCCCCCACTTCAACAGGATGGGGAAGAAAATAAGATGGAAAAGCTAATGGATTGAGATAAAGACAGGGAAATCTCTTACCTGTTACCATCATGAGGGAAAAAAAAAA
>VWZT01002559.1:1113013-1156130 GCA_013397055.1 Pachycephala philippinensis | reverse complement strand
AAAAAAAAAAAAAAAAAAAAACTTGGCTTGGGAAGAATTAATTTATTCTAATTTACAATAGAGTTGCCTGGAGAGAAACAGAGATAAATACTAAGGACCCATCCCTGCCATTTCCTCTTGAAAATTTCTTGCCCAGATATTTCAAGGTAAGTGCAAAGATAGAGACACATGACACCAGTCAGAGCAGGACTTGCTGGTCACCTGAGTCCCACCAGGACAGGCAACAGAAACACCCACAGCATGTTAAGTGTTAAGATCAAGAAAAGTGGGCTTTTCTAGTGACTATCTAGGAAACTGTTTGATTTTGGAAATGCAAACAGGAAAAGTAGAATAAAATTAGAATTTTTCACCACTCCCCTCCCAGGGTGTTGAGGGCTGTATTGGCTGTACTGCAAGTCCTGTCAGGAAGACATGTTTCTAGGGGAAGACAGAATAAAAGAAATTTTGTCATTTATGTATCTGTATGTATATATAATTCATGACTGGCTTATTCCAAGGTCTTAGCACTGGCTTTAGCCGGGCATTTCTAAAAATTCATTTTACACCACGAGAGCAAATGTATAAAAATAAGTATCAGTAACTGGCTTTCTGCTTTGCTTAAAACAAAGCTGTTCTACAAGCAAGTACAAATACTGCAAGAATTCACACCAGCACCAGCAACATTGCTGTGTGGACTGGAAGGCTGTATCAGTTTTAAATACCAGTTTGTACGGGGAGCTAGCCAGTCTGGAAAAATATGTGCATGCCACCATTGCAGGGAAAAAATGGATATTTTTGCAAATACCACTGCTATGGCTCAAAATGGCAATTTAGGACCTCACATTGAGATGGTCAGATTGTGAAGCTTTTATTTGCAAGACTGAGGAGAGGAATAAAACCCAAACATCGAATGAATGTTGACTGTTGGCTTTTAAAGCTCAAAAGCAAAAGTTTCAATGGAATTTTTTCAACTGAAAATCTAACCAGCAACTGCTTCACAACTAAGGAAAAAATTAAACTACCTTAAACACTGAAACATATCTTCTTTTTGATCTGTGTCTATCACATAAAGAGTATTTTATAATCCTTATGCAAACCACTGATTCAGAAGGCTCTTGATTACAAATTAGGTATTCAAAAACATCAAGTATTCATGATTGTTTTAAGAAGCCTTAAAAATGTATAGCCTGGTTTTTACATTTTTCTCAGAGGTCACAAAGTTAGATTCTTACAATCCAGTTCCCAGCATCTAAATATAAGTAATGCTGATTTTGAATTCCTCAGTGCTCCTGAATAGCTAACAATTTTCAAGCCAAGCTTACTTAAGGTATATGAAAAAGGATGCAGCTTTGCAGTTTTCAGAACCAGGTTTCTTCTAATGTCAGATTTGACACTGAAGAGTGAGATTTTGAAATGCCACAAGTCTCAGGGCAATGGCAAGTGAAGTCTCACGTTTAAGGTACCTATGAACTTACAGGCTCACGGACTTAAGCACTTGTTACTGAAACTCTATTCCAGCTGTAATCAACTAAAAATCCGAAGGGAATTTATGAAAGTTGGAGGTCACTATGAGTCCGAATGATGTTCATCTACTTAAAAAAATTTTCAAACAAGTAGGAGGGTGCTGTACACATGCTCAGCATGTGTACAGAACAGCACAAATGCACACTGATTTTTTTACCTGGAAACAGTGGAGTTCACACTGAGCCTTTGTTAGAGTTTAGAGCTATAACAAGTCAAGAAGAATTGAATAACAAACAAACAAACAAAAAATCCTGTTGTGCTGGTGATGGTGTTTCCTGCTTCAGAAATTGCCTACAGAACTTGGTGAATTATTTCCATTGCACTTTTCTTATAAAAAGTATCATCCACAATCTAGAGTTTATCTAAAAAGCTATGAACTAACAATAGACCATCTTGACTGATCCAAACGTCAAAACCTCTCCTAATGCCATCTAAGTTTCAAAATGCCTTTGTGAGATATTTTTATGACACAGAAGCATAATTGCCTTCACTGCCAGAATTCATTCATGCCTTGCCAGAAGACAAAGGCCTTAGGCTCACACATCACTCTCACAAGTTTCAACATTTTTTCATCTAGTTTTTTCAGCTAGCTTTCAATAATCAAAACTCTTTCATTAGCTCAAGCCCCTTTTCCTATGACTTTTCTCTTGCACATAGGTCTGTGACATTCCTGGACACATTCTCTGCCAAATGACACTGAGCACAACAAATAAGAACAGACCAAAGCTTTCTATGCACCAGATGTTTTCCCTTATTTTTGCAGCAGGAATATTCATACTTATTTATTCTTTTAGACATAGATGATGCAGCTTAAGAGATAAAACTGAAGAATTTTGAGAATTAAATGTTACAGAAGTGGCACATGGTGAGGAAAACAGAATGGGCCATAGAATCATAGAATCACTAAATTTGAAATAACCTCTAACATCATCAGGTCCAACTGTTAGCCTTGCACTGCCAGGTTCACCCACTAAACCACGACCCCAAAGTGCCACATCCATATCATAAACCTCTTACCAGGAGCTTGTCAAGGACAGGCCCTGGGCAAAAAGCTGGTTTTGAGAAGACACTTCAATCCAGAGAAAGTAATCAACTAGTACACAGAAGAGAGGGAGCCTCTTCAGATGTACAATCCCAGGAAGGAAATGGCGGGACCGGTTGCACTTATATAGGAACAAAAAGGCAAGGGCTAGAGACATTTCTACTGACTGTGTGGTGAGGGAGCATTTGATCACAGCTGTTGGGATATAATTCAGATGTTATTTTTGCAGCAGAATTCAGAAGAAACTATAGGAAAGTCATGTGTGGAACATGGAGATAAGAAAAAGAGTGGTTGCAATACCCAGTGTAGGAGATAATCAAAGTGTGGGTGATGAGGGCTGGCCCAGCCCGATAAAATGCAATGGGTGTACTTGGAAGATGCATCTCAAAGAATTTCAGTAGAAGGTGGCTTGCTTGAAGTAGAAAGAAGGAATCTGTTCTAGAAACTTTCACCCTTTTATTTTCTTTTTGCAAGAAAAATGCTAAATTTCATGAACCCTGATTAATTCTGAAGTCTTCCATTACTAAAAATGGAAGTCCTATGTTACATCTTCAACAAATACATTTGCTACAGTAAATGAAACTGAACAATAAAGCTACTGAGAATCAAGTGAGAATCCTTATTTGTCAGCATTTTAAATGAATTGTGCAAAGCTGAAATATCTTATTTATAGAGATGAAAGTTCAGCTATTTAGACAATGAGTAATTTGGTTTCTAAAGATGAAAAACTCTAAGGAGTGACTGCAAGTGCTGTTGAAATCCTGCACTACAAGAGGTAATGCAGTTATTTTTTCCATAGTATATTTAGTAAGTAGTGTTGCAAAGCTATAATACCAGCATTTTCCTTCCGAGTACATAACGTGCAATAATAATACTTAGAACTATCTGATGACAAAGGATTTTTACAAGCTCACCAAAACCAGCAACATCTTTACTATTTCCAGCACACATTTCTGAAAGGAAGCTACCAAAAATAAAAAAATCACACCTTCAGTGGGACTGCTTGTTTTTAATTATTGGTGTAGTGATGTTTGAAATAAGCTTGATGTCAAACAGATTAAAGGAAGGAGAGGCTCAGTTTGAAAAAGTCTTTCTTCTGTTTCGAGGAAGAGCAGACTAGTGGTCACACCCATGTTTTGGGTGTCACAGATAATAACTATGGAAATAAAGTTTAAGTGCTGACCTGAGTCCAGTGTCGCTGGTATAACCCTCAGCAGTTCAGGAAAGGCGATCCTTTTCAGAAAGCGATGTAGAAGCATAAATATCCTACTCCAAAATTTCAGACATATCTTAATCTAAGTGCAAGGACTTCTTCTAAAGTAACATTAATTGTACTCATTCTTTCCCATTTTTGTCTATAAATATCTTTTTTTTGTGTGTTGGCACATCTTTTGGACCAAATATGTTCAGCGACTAACACTGCAGTGGAGTGCTCTGCTATAGCACCAAGGTAAGAAATGGAATTATAGGCTAATGTATATATACCAAGAAAAAAAAACCCCAAAACCCAAAAGGGTTGCTTTTCTCTTTAAGATTCTTCCTATGTAGATCTTGGAGTGAAAGGTGGGTTAACAGAAAAGAACATCCAGAACCACAAGACAGCCTAAGTAACCCATCAGCAGCTTAACCATGTGACAAACCCAGGGGCAACTCGAAGGCAGCTACGGCCTGTGGAGTCTGCCAAGGAGCCAGATGCCATCACCAGAAAAACACCTTCCAAGGCTCAGCATCTGTGTCCTAGCAGAGCTCTGCACACAAAAGGAGGAGGAGGAGGAAGAGGTGGAAAAGTGAACATAAAATTGTTAAGGAATAGTACATACACATGAAAGCAACACTTAGTTTAATTTAAAAATCTAAAACTTGGAAAATCAAAGATTAGCTGAAAAAAAAACCAAGATCCCTTCAAGACTGAATATTTTATGCTGAAAGTGTATGTTTCCTTTTTTTTCTGCTACCTGTTAAAACAGTATATTCTATAAATTTATGATGATGAAATTTGGATGTCTCAGAAGCATTTTCTCAGTTTTTCTAAGAAAATGCTAACAAATGAAAATAAGGTGAGTTTTACAGACCTTCTAGGACTGTGGGCCAGACTCTCCTCTCATTTTCACATGTGCCACCACACAGATGATAAATAGCTTTCTATTTAAGAACCAAGTACACAACACCATCTTAACTCAGAATTTTATGCTAAATAAGTGAGACTTATTTGGCTCTACATGGGTATATCTGAAAGGGCATTGATCAAGCACAGCTACAATAAAAATTAGGGAAAAAGTGTCTAATTTAGAATCACAATAAATAAAAAGTAACAATTATTGAAAATACTTTTTTTTTCTCTACAGAATCCAAGTGTCTTAATAGACGTGCATAGTTTGCCTGTTACAGCATCATATTTTTCCCTCCCTATTTTCTCATGTCTAACGTATCCATAGGGGACATAACGTTCTGATTTTAAACACCCACAGATCACTCTACGGCAGTCTGCTCAGCACTAGAGTGTGAATATTCCCTGCATCTTCCCCTAATACACCAGATACCTCTGCAAAAAGGCGTTAAGGTGCGACACAAACAGGCAGCTAATGAATTATCATAACTAATGTCATAATAACAAAGATTGTTGCCGTGATTATTTATGCGCTTGCTGACTAATGTGCTCTCCGATTTATTAAAACCCAATATGTGCAAACAAGCTAACTGTATTTGTGAAAATAAAAATAATACATTTTGTAGTCACAGGTGAAGTTAGAGGCATTCAGTTTTCCCTTTACGTTCATCTGTGCATCTACTGAAAACACTCTTTCTTAGCTAAAAAATTATTTTACCAGTTATCCATATTCATTCACTTCAGAGCCTTTGGTTAGTTTGCTGTTGTTTTTTTGTTGTTGTTTTTTTTAACTATTAAAACCAGTAATTTCAGTGTCTGTCAGCTGCTATTGTATATAATATCAAGGGGAATTTTTATGTGGCCCTAAATTCCCCTCAACTCCTGTTGTATTCCATGCAATACTTGCCTGTATTGCTTCACTCTCAAGCAGCAAATAACAGTTACCTAATTTCACCACTGAGTGTCTGCCGGTCTCAACTCCTTTCACTGACCCCAAATTCATTGTACTGGTTCAGAAAAAGAAAAATCACTCTCATCTCTTCTGCTGCCCTGCTGTGGCTAATGGCCAGCCCATACTGAAAATAAAAGAATCTCTCCACATTTCAGATACTGCAGCACATATTGTTGTACTACTGCAAAATAACAGCTTTATTTTGTTAAAAGGGCCAAACTTTAAGTGGACCATGGAATATTTATGGCTCTCAGTAGTCCTTTGAAAGAGTTATCTTATGTTTTTATGCCGATCATGGGTCAGAGGTTCAAATCAGCACTTCTTTCTGTCACTCCTTATATGTTTTACTATAATTTACAGCTCAGCAAGAGGACTCATAAAACAAAAGTGTCTATTTTACTTTAGCAACTAATTCTAGCTAATCAAAGCTTTCCAGCAAAACAACCCAGCATGAAACTCTGCGTGGAAAATATGCAGAGAACAAAGCGTTTTGTCAAATAACACATCTCATGATGTAAACACATATGTCTCTTATAGGAAATTTTATCGCTCCCACATTATCGGCACACAAAAGGAGCATTCTTGTTGCAGACCTGGTGCGACTGTGGAGCCATCGTCATTGGAAACAAGAGCCTGATTAGGTTCCCACACAGATATGAATAGATTTTCTTTTTTTAGTGTAATGCTGCCTTTCTTATTTCTTAAACAGACTAGTAATTGTGGCTGTAAAAACAGTGGATTGTGTTTGGACGACATTTGTTTCTTCATATTTTTTTTAGCTACCCAATGACACCAATTATCCCATATGGTTGTCCTCTTCTGGAAAGTCTGAGTTAATCCACAGCTGTGAACATGAAGACGCACCCAGCAGGCTCTAAATCTGGTGGGTGTCTTGCCTGTTAATAAGTCCACAGTCTGCTGGACAGATGTTAGGAGGATCTGTATAGTAAGTCAGTGACAAAGACCCAGACTTCTTCTGAGGAAAATAATTAGCAAAAACATATCTATTCTTCATAGTTTTTCATTTCTTGTTTCATTTTTGGAGAAGAAAATTTTCCTTACTTCAGAGGGGAGTCCCTCAGCACATACAATAGGTCCTGCTCAAAATATGAATTGAGTAACAAACCACATTGGCATGTGTTCTGAAGAAATGATAGATCTTTTTGTCCGTGACCTATTCCTGCATGCTGTGGTTCCTGCACTACTATTTTATGTTTGGGTTCATTCATCATATTATGGGGGGAGCCTGAATAGGTACTGTCAGCTATAAAATATCTACTTAAATTTATTATGTAATGGGAAATGCAAACTGAAGAAGAAATTACCATTTTACAATTTTTTTGTTAAGTTATTAACATTGCCTTTTCTAAAACAAAGGGCTTATAGAGAGTAGGTTTCATCCCCAGGGGTCATGCTGATGTTCTGGGGGAAAAAAAAAAACAAACAAAAAAACAAAACAAACAAAAAAAACCAACAAAAATCCTCACAAAAACAAGAACAAAAAAACCAACCCACCCAAACCAAAAAAACACCCAAAAACACAAGGAAAGAATGTGTACTGAGAAGACACCTGCAGCAAGATCCATGTTTAGAGCCTTATTCACTTTTTCCTCTCCCCACCTTTTCCTCATCATGCCCTGACAGCACAGACATCCAACCCCAAAGCCTCTCAGTTACAGTCATTTAAATTTGGAGAAATGCTAAAATACATGCACCAGTGCAACAAAGAACTAACTTGCCTTCAGGCACAAGTGCATTAAGGTGTTCTTAAGATCACTTCTGTTTCATTTGCAAACTGTATTTCTTGTTCTTTTGACCTCCTCCTGCTTTGACACAATGAATTAGAAATGGCCATCAAACCAGGTCTGTGCTTTGCTGCCTGAATGCAGGAACTCTCATGCAGGCAGCATCCCTGAGATCGTGCCCCTTGGAAATCAAATGGCTTTGATTTCATTGAATTATGACAATTAAATACAATCTCTCAGAAACTGCCTGTTCACAGCCTATTTACTGTAAAGCTGTGGCCAAAGCCAAGAAAGAACGCTTAGAGCTCAAATAAATTATCAATCACTGCAAGTGGCTAAGACAATGCACATAATTTGGCACCTGGCAGTTGTCTCTGTAATATTGTGTTTGTTTCCCCTTAGGAAGTAAAGCTGATGGTTTATTAGTTTTACAGCACCTTGACAAGTTTTCAAGATAAAATGTCACCCCATCACCCTATGAAGCTGCTGGGAATTTTTCATGAGACAGCATGAAAATTCCAAAAGAAAAGTTTACTCTCTGCAATAAACATTAATTCAAAAATATATCCTGAAATTTTTACACAACTAAAGTTTAGACAGTACATGAGATATCTTATATCACCATAGAATATATGTAACATTGTGCCTATTGAAAGAAAGAGACTACTCATCTCACAGTGTCAGAGTGTCAGATATTTAAATGAGAATTCCAATTTTTACCAATGTCACTGAGTCAAAAATCTAACCCTGTAAAGTATTGGTACTGATCTTCAGTCCCCTAGAGAGAAAACTAAATTTCTGCCGTGTCAGAAAAGAACAAAGGGTTGGCCAAAAGCTGACAGGGGGAACAGAGTAACAGCTACCAAAACACGCAAACAAACAAAACAATAACCAAAAAAAAAAAAAAAAAAAAAAAAAAAATTAAAAACATATATACCGAATTGAAGGCCTTCTGTGTCAATATGGAGCTCATACATCCTGAAGAACAATTCCCTTGTGAAGCCACTGACTGGAAGGAGAAGCAAAAATCCTCACTGTCTTGGCGGCCGTGTCACACCTCATTTCACTCTTTTTATTTTTTTTTCCCCCTTTCCAAACAGACTGAGTGTTGGTCTTCTGAGAATATGATGCTAAGCCACTTTTCCTGTAGAGTTTTTAAACTGGGCCTCTGAGAAAGGGTTTGATACAATTCAATGACTGAAGTAATACCTTTGTCCATCTGAGCATTAAATGGCCCATTGAAATACAGCTTAGTTAGAAAGAATTTCAGTAAATGGTGCTTTCTAATTTTTTTTATTATTATTATTATTATTCCTTTCCCAACAGATTACAGCCTGGATCTGAAAATGTAGTACAATCACTTTTGGTTACCTCTTAGGTTAGGCCTTTAGCCAGTGTTAATTAAATATAACCCCTTCAGAATAGTGGAGGTTAAATGAGAGCAACAAACTGCTCTTCTGCAAAATATTACCTCATGCTCTCCAAAAAGCTGTATTCTGTTTGGGAGGGCCCTTGTTTAAACACATTGGTCTTAACAATAAAAATTTACTGGGAGCAGGGAGCAGGAAAACCATGCTAAATGCTATTTTATCCAACAGCCAGTAATCACTAAACATTAAACACCTACTTCCATGCAGTATACCATGTCTATTGTGTTTAAATAACACACATCATAAAGGAAAGTGCTGCAGCAGACAATTTAGATTGTAGCAGCACATACAGCAGAATTTTCAACTTGATAAAGTGAAACTATAAAGAGTCGATGCCTAAGTCAGACAGCTTCCATACCTAATATTCTTCCCTGCAGCTATTAGAAGTTCACATTTTTGTCTCTAGTAGGCATGCACATTAGTTTACCTACGATTTCATGTATTCAGTCACATTTTGTTGTCTGTTCCCTACAATTTGACTAGAGCATGAAACTGGAAAGTAGCTGAAATTGTTGTTTTTTCATCTTAGTGATTTTAAATTAAAAAGTGGGGCTTTTGCGCAAGCTATTTGTTTGCTGCTCTGCAAAAAGTTTTCTAAAGTATTCATAATGATTCTACTATCAGTTGAAAGCAATTAGTCTTGTCTTTCTGAACATGACTTTACTGTAAATACTCCTCCTTGACTATCCCTTTGTCCCAAGATTCCTTAGAAGAAGGCAACCAAGCGATAATTCAGCATTATTGCTGCTCCAGTGCACTAATCGCTTAAAGAGCAGCGAGGACCCTATGTTTACTGCCACAAGGCTCCTCCAGCCTCCCGGCCTAAGGCAGGCTTCCCAGCCCAGCAGCATCCAGATGTCAAGAGGAATATCCAGCTCCTGATGCAGCATGCTGCTCCATTCCAGTATGGCCCAAACATCTGTTTCATCTGCTGGCGCACAACCCGCTGGATACGCGGAGGCCGCCACACAAAGCAGGGGACAGAGGGAGGGAGGCTGGCAGTGAAATGCTGCAGTTGCACAGCTCACCGTACATATCACTAAAAAACTCTGCATCAAGCAAATGTCACTGTACATATCACTAAAAAACTCTGTATCAAGCAAATATCGGGAAGGACACTATGATAATTAAAAAAAAAAAAGCCACTTTCTACACGGCATATGCTTAGCATTTTTTCTCCTAGTGGGGCAACAGCCCATAACACATTAGCTTCTCATCTTACTAACTTCACTCTGGTTGGATTCTTTATGGTGTAAGAAAAGGACAAAAATAAGGAAAGGCACAGAAACACGTAACACAAAGTGCTCGTTGTGGTTGTAGCAACTGCTCTTTATAAAAAAAATAAAACAGCCAAAAACATAACTTAAAAATGAGACAAACTTAGGCATCTCCTACATATTTATAATTTCCTATAGATAGTAACTCAGGGGCTCAAAAACAATAAGCATCTTTTGTCTAAAAGAAAGGAATATGTAAACATTGACATTTTATCTTGAGGCATGACAAAAACAGCAAACATTTTAGTTGATCTAGATTAAGTTCTGACAAGGAATAAAGGAGTGCTAACTGTTCTCCTCTCTTCCACTTTGTGTATCTATTCTCTTGTATTTTCACTAGCGACAATAATGGAATAGTTGCCTGCTCCCATGCAAATTCTTTGAGTTGTTTATGAAAGCAAGATCAAAGCCCAAACTGAGAGTGCCTCTTTTTTCCTTGCTGTATTTTTTCTCAAGAGGAGGACCTAATGAGAGGCTGTTAAACCAGGAATCTTACACTTACAGAGCAGGAGCAGTCTCACAGTGCAACCTCCCAGCTCACCCTTTTCCTGGCCAGCCTGGGGACATGGCTCACCTCTGTGTGAGCCAGGAGACAGGAGCACAGAGAGCAGGAGGCACAAAATACTCCACCTCGGCATGAGGTGAGCACCTGGCTCCAGAAAGGAGGAATCATCCCTCAGACCTTCCATTTAAACACTCCCAACCCTTTGTGCACCTGAACAAGTCACCATTTTCCCTGTGCTCCTCCTGAAATGTATCCACTGCTGCTGCAATACCACAGCACCTGAACTAGGTACATCTGAACACAACCATCAGGCATTCCTAGTAAAGATAAAATGTGAGCATTCATAAAACCACTATTCTAATAAAATATTGTAAATATCAAGAAAAAAAAATACTTCACCAAATATCTATAGCCATTTCCTCTGCAGAAACGTCAGTAAAACCTTTCTCTTAAGAGCAAAGATTTGCAATCCTTCATTTAATGCTGTCAGATGACTGATATGCTACTTTTTGATCACAATTCTCCTGTTATTTACCATGCATAGGAAAGAACACAATAGCCTTATCTTTGTGGTTCTCCCAGATTAAATATTGTACTACACATCTTGAAAATCTGCAAAAAATCTTCAACGTTTTTTATTTTTTATTATTTTACAAAATAACTGTAGATGCTCTGCTTAAGTTTCTGGTAGAAAGCCAGTCACAGTAAAGGACAACTGCATATGCTTGAAAAAGTAATTTCAAGTTTCCAGCAGAACATTTTTTCAAGAAAAAATGTGAAATGTTAAAGATAAATCTGTATGTGATTTTTCTATGTTTGCTACTATTAGAATTTTCTGTTGGCATTTTTGTAGCATAAATTCTTCCTTATAAAAATTGAGGATGGCACTAAAGGTAACAAGCTCACTTAGGGAACCAAGCAAGGACCAGGCAGCATGGCTCCAAGCATACCTGCAAACAAAGGCTCTGATGTTTCAAACTCCTTCTCTCATATCCAAAGGAAGCAAATAAGCAGTACTTACTTAAAGTAAAAATATAACCGGATCTATCAGAAAAATATGAAAATATAACCAAATGGTTGCATCAGAGTGCAGGTTTTTTCATTCACTTTATGCTATTCTAGTATTACCTTCTCTGGTGTCACTGTAAATCACGTTATTCATAAAAAGAATTTAAAATGTTTTCTGGTATTCTTTCAGAAGCTCTTCCTTAAAAATCTGGGTTTTATTCCTTACTATTAATATGAAGTATTTTTAACAATAAATGTGAGAGGTCTATATGAAAAGCAGCTACTTTACAAATTAGGATAGTTTCACACACTTTATCTATAGAAATGTCTTCTGCACTAAAGCTGGAGTAAAAAGAAGGTGCACCCCCATGATAAAGGGAGAAAAATTATATGACTGAAAAGCAATTAATTACAGTAAGTTTGCTGAAGGGATGATAGCTATCAAAGCTTATCAAATTTTGCATTTCAGAATTTCAGATATTTCTTTCAAAAAACGTTAACACACGGATGGGCTTTGTGAGAAAAGTCAGGAGTTTCATTCAGTCTCATGTCAGCAGGATTACAAGCAATTATGAGTAACTGCTTGTTGAGCTGTGTGAAATGAGTTGGTGAATGAGTTTCCTAGTGAGCACATGTCCATGGCACTGGTAGGACTGCCAGTAATGCAGACAATCTTAGCTGAAGGGGTCTAAAAACATAATTATTCTCCTAATCCTATAGGAGATGGTTGTGCAATTGCTGCTTCTAGTGGACACATTGTAGGTCTGTCACCCTGGTGGCACACAGGAAAACCAAGGCATAAGCAAGAAAAAAGGATATCAGGACATAGGAAAAAAAAAAATATGTGGCAATAAACCTTCTCTAGAAATATCTCGTAAAATCTGGCATAGATTGGTGGGTTCATTCACTCTCTGACCATCCAGATGGAGAAATTGTCTAACATGAAGATTGCAATATTTCCTGTGCAGAACTGTACAGACACAGAACAGGGAAACTGAATGCTCACTTACCACTGCTAAGCACACTGAGAGGCAGAAGCTCTACAATTAAATTCCTCCGTGCTCCCATGACAGAATAACAAGACCCCATAGCCACAATAAACGGGTGCAAGTCAGGAAAAGGGAAGAATCCCATTTAAACAACCTCTCTCAATTCCCACATCTGAATCCCCATCTTGTGAGAAGACACCGAGGCAACCCTACGTTTAAGAGCTGAATATTTGAAAGTGCTGCTTGGGATTTGAAACTGCAATGTTTTCTTACTTCTGTAAGAGAGACAGTTCATGTGGTAGCTCGCAGCCATTCTACAATTTTCACTAGCAAAAATGGACAGAAGACGGGGATATAATAAATATATACTGGCTCTACTGATCAGGAGAAGCTTTATCAGTCAGCTGGGGCACATCTGGGAAAAAAAGTCACTCAGGTGCATCTCTAGCATCCCATTCAATTAACATACCATTAAAAATGGTTTGTCCCTGTTCAGCCTGCTGCGTTACCTGATAAGTCAACATAGTTAAAATGTATATTTAAATGCAGAAAACACTGAAATGTTTTCTTTGTGAAGCAGAAAACAAGCCCAGCTTACAAGTATTTTAAAGCATTAGAAATAATTGTGCTTTACAGGTTGCTTAGGAGATCACTCACACTGATCTTTTACTGTATATTTTGAACTTTCATGCACCTTCAAGGAAAATTAAATAATTTCCTTATAGGAAGTACACACAAAATTATGCAAAATGCATTCAAATAGGCTTATAAAAATTATATCTAAGAAAAAAAATCACATTTGCACCTCAAAACCAGGTAACTGGGAACTTACTATTATAAATTCATTGGAAGCTGATGTATTTTACACCAGTAAATGTGAATTTGGAGTAAGATTGCTGTGCTTTCTGAACTGCAGTGGGTGTGATGATATTTCAGCAGCAGTGCTGGGACTGGCTTGATTAGGTTATGAGGACTGAACAACCTTCCCCTAGGTGCTGAAGACAGCAGCAGAAGAGAGGGCCTGTACTGGATTAATTACCCTGGATAGTTCACAGAAGTGTTATTAAACAACACTGTAAACTGGATAAATCTGGTGACTTGTTCTGTGTCTAGAGTGTAGCACAAATGATTCAACTGCATTGAAAAGACTTTGCCTCTTTGATTTCTCACTTCACTTCCAAAAACGCCAGTGGACCTGACAGCACACTCTCACTGTTCCTACACCTGAAATACTTTTTCGTTTGTTTTCATGCTTTGCTATAATTCATGCCCAACACCAAAACATGTGCCCTATTATGTCTACTTCACTAGATTTTGTGAAGGATTCCTTTAAGTCTCAAATAATTCCTTAGTGCTGAAATTTAAGCATGATGTGTTTTCTTCTTGTATGCCTGAAGATGCTCCTCCCTCCAGTCTCTTTTTCGGGACTGACATGCAAACCTTCTGGTGTGCCTCCAGCCATATGTAGCCTCCATGCTGAGTCTTAAGAATAGACAGATGAATCCAATACTTTCTACTTAGGACACTTTTCTAGTTCCTCAATCATATGGATTCTAAAAACATTACAGACCAAACATATTTTAGACAAGCAGGGTGCCAAAGGCCGTACCATTCCTATTTCACCATCCGTAAAGCCTCTTCAACTTGGTGATAGCATTATCTACCCACTGGTTTGAGGAGTTTTATCTCATCTTCTATGAATTTCCCTCTTTTTCTGAACTGGGTCAGTGGGAGGGCACATGGTCTTCTAAACAAAGACCCTCAGAAATGAGGCAGGTGATGATATCTTTCCAGCCCACGCATGTCTAAGAGAATTCTCTGTTTCCTTTGAGCATGCATGTGTGTGTTAGTTTACACCTAGAAGCTCGAATCTAACCACCCTTGTTCTTAGAACTTTTAGTTCAGATGAAAGGTGAGTTATTAAGTTTTCTTTTTCTGTAGTAATTAGTCAGGAAGGAATGACAGTACTGGCATGGATTATTTTCCTTTGTGCATAGATCTAACTTAAAATATATTTTTGTCTTTAATCTGGTTCCTGCTTAGTTCCTAAAAAACCAAACATGTTAACACCTTCACAGGAAAAAATCCTTCCTGTTTGTAATTTGTAGCCAAATTAAGCAGCTTGATCTATGGTTATAGAGTATAGAAGTATAATAAAATTCCAGAAACATATTCACTTGCAGCTAATTCCTGTAAGGCACACACCATATACATTTCTAGAAAGCTTGAAGGAATCCAACTGCCAGCTCAGAGTATGCCTCACAGTCAGCCTATTCCTCAAAGGGATGCCACAGTTTTAAAAGAGCTTTAAAAAACGTGCTCATCCCCTGATGGCACTCTGTAGTACTGGTGCCTCTGGTGCTCTGTCAGTAAATGCAGCAGTAACTTATTTGCTTCTTACTGGCTTCTGAGTGAATACATACCCCAGGGAGGCAGCTTTGCAAAGCACAATGATTTTAAAATAGAGCCTGGGCTTTCAGCGAGGGGCAGCCAGTGGTTAAGGCAGCAAGAACGTCTTGTTGATGCTGGGGGCTCAGCCTTTCCCAGTCACTTGGGCTCCCAGCTTCTGCCTTGATATAGACTGAAGAGATGCAGGAAACCCCCTGCCATCCAGGCTATAAGGATGATATCCTTTTAAACATACAAGTTTCACTGATAAGTGAGTTGATGTCTGTCCCACTTAGGATCTCAATGGTAAATTCTCTCTGGAGCAGCATATGGGCCTGGAAGGCAGCTGTCCTGCTTGGTGAGATCTAAGGGTGCAAAAGGTGGGAATCCTGCCAGGAGCCTGATCCCTAGCTGCCAGACTGAAAAGTCTTCCCTCTCGGGAGAGGAGAGCAGGAGCAGGACAGGAGCCCTTCCCAAGGTGGAGGAGGGGTTGGGCATCTGAAGGGAACAGAAAGAGCTGTGCCAGGCTGGGTGGCAGTCTGGTGGCTGCTGACCTTCCTGGAGTAGGAGGAAACACCAGCCCAGGAATGGACCTGGGTTTACCACCACCAAGACAAGCACTAGAATTACTACAGACTACAGGAACAGTCTCTTTCTTAAACATTGCTGTAAATTTTTTATTAAATTACATGACACTGTTCCAGTAAGCAAGGAGTGTAACAAAGGCATGCTGTTTACAGAAGTTATTGGAGGTGCAGGGCATGAAATGGGTGAGAAAAGGCTCTTGCAGCTTCAATGCTGCTGTACCAGGCTGATTACTTTAGCTAATGGCTCTGTTTGTTTGCCTGTCCATTTTTACCAACTAGAGGAGAAGAAAGAGACTCCTTCTCCCTGTGACTGGGGGAGCTAGGAAAATCCTCCCGGGAAAAAAATTCATCCTAAGTGACATTTTACTGCAAAAAGTCTCAATTTTGATGGGCTGTCCTTTCCTGATGAAAATCACATTGCCAGATAATTCAGGGCTGAAGATGAGAAGGAGTAGGAGAAGATGGAGTACTAAGAAATTCTGCAAAGAAAGGAGGTCATATGGTAAAATATTGACTCCATGACATCATTTTCATTGATACTGCCACTGATATAATTCAACTTGATAACACAGATATTACATACAGAGACATAAACATTCAAGTAGGGAAAGGCACAAGTATAACTATTTCATTGATTTTAGTTAAATTTTCCTGAGTATTGCAAGGTTGGCATATTTTTAATTTTATTTCCATTAAAGGGCGTGCTTGGTCTCTCAGAGCCTTAATAAAATCTTCTTTTGACCTCTCTCCTTTCTCTGCTACAACCTAAATTTCTACATAAGAAAAGGACCAAAATATGTAATTTACTACTTCCATATGCTGAAATTTGCACACACCATCCCCTTAATTTAGACCACTATTCACTGTATCATAATAAGGAACATTCTGTTAAAATATGTCCACCTAGAGCTCAGTAGTCTTTGAATGCTAGATAAAATCATTCTATAAGGCTAATGAAGACAGAAACTCTGCCTGTAACAATATTAAGTTTGTTTTCTCTAGTGATTCGAAGAAGTGAGCAATCTGTCAGTAATACATTGAGGGAAATTACTTGTCTTGTAGGAATTCCCACTGACAGTCACTCACTCACAGTGCTGACCCAAACATCTACCCGCTGACAAACAAATTACAGTGTCTAACTTTGAAAAGGTAACTAGCTGTTTTTAATTTTGATTGGTCTCACCAAATCTCTCTCAGATTTACCCAACCCCCATTCTTCGCTGTGTTAAAAAAAAAGAAAAAAAAAGAAAAAAAAAAAGAAAGAAAGAGAGAGAATGGAAAACCCCACGGTTTTTGCATTTGAAAAAATTATTATTGCCTACATCCGAGAGTGTTATGTCAGATAAAACTGTTAAACTGTGTCTAACCAACATTAAGACTGGCAGCCCTGCCAGTGACTGACTGGGTGAGTGAACACATTACTGAGACAGCATTGTAGAAATTAATTTTCTTCAATAAAGTAATTTTTAAGGCTCATATATTTCACAATCTAAACATATGTCACTGTTTCATAAACAAAATAAATGGATTAAAATAATACATTACCAATATGCTGACACATGGAGATATTTTAATTAGAAATACTTAAGCTGCGTGATATTTAACTGCTATATTTGTTGAAGAGGAGCATGCATCATTTAGTAAGACATAAGGCAGGTACATCACTTTGCAGGATGTGGTACCAGAGTGAGACCAAATAACCTCCAGTGTGAGCTCTCACTATCAGATCACATTAGCCCCGCTGAAAAATCGTGTTAAGGTTACAACGTACAGAAGAGACTCCGTAGGAGCAGACGTCCACTAAAACAACTTTTTCATTGAAATAATAAGTCACCCAGATTCTGGTTCCTGAGAATAATATTTCTTCGTAAAGAGCCACATTTAACAAGTTAGCTATTTAAAGGCCATATTTACATGACTGTCTCATTACATTGGCCTCTTTCCTGCACATTCTTCTTGACTTACTTTGAGGACCAGCACTAAAATAGCTGAGGAAAGCAAATGTCAACTATGTCCTGAAATTTATACATGTGAGAGAATTGGAATAAGTAGAAATGTAATATATTGTTTACTGTACCAAGTGCCCTCTGTTCTCTAAAGGTCAAAAGCATTGTAACCTTGGAGTTACAGTTTCTGATTGTTCCCAGGGTTAAATACATTATCAAAATTAATGGTTCAAACCCCTCAACCTTCAGATATATGAGTATTCATGCCTCCATCTGCTGAACTGTTCAACTAAAAATAGCATTCTTTGGCCTTCCCTCTACTAATATTGTGCCCCTGAGGCAGGCTATGCAATGCTTCAGCGGTACACTGGATCTGCACCCAGCGGTATAAAAAAAGGTCATTTACTTTGTCTGCAATTAGGAAAGTATGGAGGAGTAGGATAAGATGGGAGGGCAGAAAAGAAATAGACAAATATGTGTTTAGTTAAAATTTTCCTTTTTTTTAACTGGATTATAAAAACTTCAGGTTTCAAGAACACAGCTGCAACTATAGTTAAGACTCGCCAAGGTTCATTAGTGTTACAAGCAATAAATTCTGAAGGACAAATTACACAAATAGTTTGGGGAAAGAGTTATGAACGAAAGCTTTTTTGTTTTGCTTTTTTTTCCTAGAGCTCACTTTGTTTAGGAATAACTCCAGCTAGCATCATTGTACTGCTTCCATTTCTATCAACAGTTTATCAGTCGTGGTTGAGAGAGTTGCGACACTTCCTTATTTATCTCCCAGACAGCTTTGTAGAAATATGTAAGAATGAAGGCAGTGGGGTTTTAAAACTCTAAAGGGCATATAGTAGCATTCCTTGTTTGAAAGAAATGACATACAGGTGCCCCCTCTGCCACCACTGTGACTTCCCAGTAACTAGGTTACTGCTACTAGCAGCATGAGAGCTGGAAAAACCCATTTTGTGATCGAATCCACTCATTTAGCAAGATTTCTGGCCACACATCTCTAGAATCAGTTCTTATCAGTGCAACCATTTGACAACTTGTGCAAAAGTTCAGGGAAATGGGAAAGGGGAGAAACTCCAGAGAAGGTGTATGTGAAGAAGAGCAAAAGGAAAATTATTAACAGATTTTACAGCTCACACTGATTAATTAAAGCCTCTCACTTTTGTTACACACAGGTATCAGAACTGTCTCCCACACCACTATGACACAGGTGTGTTTGGTAATAAATCTGCAAACTATTCACTCACAGTTGTTTGAGGCTGGAGGAGTGAACAGAGATAGCTTAGTTTTTCTGATCAGAGTATACCTAAAGAACTGTTCCCTCATCAACAAGATCCCCTCTCATGCCAAGAGTCCTAACAAGACTTGGTCCTACCATGCATATTATTTAAATCTCTGGCTGATTTATTGAGGAAATTGCTGAGATGAGGCTGAGATGTCAATGGGATGTGTGGAACACAGAGTTTTAAGTCTTTTTGTCAACATTATCAATGACACCTTCATGAGGCCAGTGTACAGATCAAAAGAAGCTACCTGATACCAATCCAATGCAGAGCAAGCCACCAATTCAGGAACATGGACTGGCATAAAGTGTGGTAGTTACTATTTTAGTGCAGGATACACAAAGCTACAAGTGAATATTAATGGTATTTACCATGAGCTGATCAATGTG
This sequence comes from Pachycephala philippinensis, assembly GCA_013397055.1. Classification (NCBI taxonomy): domain Eukaryota; kingdom Metazoa; phylum Chordata; class Aves; order Passeriformes; genus Pachycephala; species Pachycephala philippinensis. The sequence goes on along the minus strand of VWZT01002559.1, from coordinate 1,136,970 downwards.
ATCAAAAATCTAAAGAGAAGATGGGTCAAACTGGTCTGTTGCTGAAGGAGAACTTTTTTTTCTTTTTTTGTTTAATGCAGCACCCATTAAAGTGAGACTAGTCACTTGAGAAACTCCTGTATATGATTTCTGTAAAGTTGTTTTAACTCATGGAGATACATTATCCACTGATGAACAGAAATACAGAATTCAGAGAAAGCACATTTTGACAACAATAGCTGGAATAAGACAGGCAAATCATTAATTGGAAATTGCCCACTGGAGAAACATCCTCTGTGGAATAATTACTATCATTAGGTGTTGTACCTGGCAAAAAATAGTTCTCTGTGCTATTAGATTCAGAGCTTGCATAGAAGTTGCCCTAACACACGGGAAGATGAGAACACAAATTTGCTGCTACCTCCTACCTGGAGCATGATCAGCCAAATTAAAAAAAAAAAAAAAAAAAAAAAAAAAAAAAAAAAAAAAAAAAAAAACCAAAAAACCACCAAAAACATTAAGTAGGAAAAAAAGGGGTGATTACAAGCTTGAAGCTGGCAGAATTTCCTTAGCTGGATACAGATTATAGAAAATAATTTTGGAATTAATAATAATGCCCTGGTGAAGTTGAAATGTTAGAGCTACTGCAAAACTCTTTTACTTGACATAGCTTTCCCTCCCCAGGTTCTCCAAACATGGATATTACACACACACTCACATGTAGAAACAAAACCAAACCTGCAAATGAATTAGCTATTTCTCCCACTGGCTGAAAGGAACAGAGATTAGTTTTGTGATCAGTATATTTAAGCACTTGGGAAATACTCAGATACCATGGCCACAGCATTCATGTAAATAAATAAGTGGGTGGGGTGCATGGAAGAAAGAAAGCAGAACAGAGAAAGAAGGGGGAAGGGAATCAAAGATGGAAAGATGAGCTGAAATGCTACACCCCTAACAATCTTCATGATGCATCAGGTATAACAAATTCCCTCCAACAAACACACCCAAATAAGTGCTCATTTAGGCAACACAGAGAATTGACACAAAGAATATTACTAGTAGAAGTAAATAAAATTTAGTTCAGGCACTTTAACAATCTGATGAGCAGGTATCAGCCGAAGGTTAAGTGCTCTGTTATTTAAGCTCTTATAACCATGAAACATTAAAGGTTGTGAAATCCCATAGAGATGAAATTCAAACAAAATAGGCAGGGGGGGAAACAAACAAACAAAAAAGTCTTTTACAGCAAATACATCAAAATGGAAATTCAGACCCCCAAGCCTGAACGTTTCTGAATTTACTAGCACCACATTTTTGCTGGTTGTTTTCTCTCTAATTGTTCTCGTCATGTTTAACAACTCAGTCTATCACTTCCGCAAATTAATGAAAATGCATTATTGCTGTAGGTTCAGATCAAGCCTCATGTGCAAATATGTGGGTCAAGTTACAAATGGATCATGTAAAAGAAAAGAAGCAGGAATGTCTGTGGTTTAGATCCCATTTCTTTGACAGTTGAACAGTTTTCATCCTTTCCTGCCTTGCAGTCTTGTGTAGGCTCACTATTTGTTTTAGTGCATTTCAAAGGCAGCAAAAATAGTCTCTCTATTCACAAAGCTGATTTCTGCAGTATTTTCCCAACTAAAGCTAATGAGACTTTTGCTTCTATAAGTAGTCAAATACTGACTTTCAAAGGATACCTGCTATTTTTCCTTTTGAGAAAGTTGCCTTTGGTTTCAATTCTGTCCAAGGTACAGTCTTATCACATTAACATGATCCAAAACTATTTATTGAAGAATCTTTGCCTGCAGAGTCGGGGTGCTCTCTTTTTAAATTTGACTGTAGGTTAGGTCAGACCTAAGCTCAAGGGGTCTTTCTTGTCAGCTCTTGACCACCAAAGAACAGCAAATTCTGGCCCCATTTTCACTCATCTTAAGTTAATTTGGCAAGAATATCATCACAGGTAAAGAGGAAAGGATTTTTAATTTGCTTTGGTCCCACTGCAAAATAATATAATCACAGGAAGGTAAGCAAAGTAGATATTTGGATATTAGCATGGCAACACTTTGCTACTCTAGGCACAATTTATTCCTACTTTGCTTCTGAACCCGACTCTAACCTAACTCAAATAGGGGTTTCAAAGGTTTACTTGCAAATAGTTACATGCATCTTTAATGGCCTTTCCTCTCATGTTCACTGTCACTTTCTTTCCACACATTTTAACTCTGAAAGCTTTTGACTGTTTCTTCATTATTTATGACATTGTTGTGTCTTTTCTTCTGAAATTAAAAACTTCTTGCCACAAGGAGCTAGCTAATAATATGGCACATAAATCTTTCCTTCACAACATTTCACTCTATATGTGCCAAAAATAAATAAATGGCCAAACTAATTCTCCTAACCATGCTTGGCATCTGACCAGCTTAATGCACAGAAAGGTTGAGATTACCTAAATACAGAAGCTAAAAGAGTTTGCAATTTATTGTATTGTCAGCACTACACTGTCTGAAAAAAAAAAAAAAGAAAAACCCAATAACGCACTTTTGTTTGGAAACACTGACTGCTCCAATTATAGGTAGTGCATTGCAGCTACAGAGGAGAGACCACATGAAAATAAAGTACAAAAAGATCTTTGAACTTATCTCCCATCAACTGTCCAAGTAAATAAAAAAATACCATTAACTGCCAATATAAAACACAAAGAACAATGTCTTTCACTCGCAGTATCAAGGTTGGCTGCACGTTGCTGTACTGTAAGTACATAAGCTGTTAATCCTCCTGGGCTGTGCTCAAAAATTATTTAACATTCAGGCTATTATTTAGCATACAGCTGGTTAGCAGTTTTCCCCTAAAATGTTGGCTTTGATCCCACATTTTTTTGTTCTGGCACATACCTGGAGCTGTAAAGGGCTGAGTCCAGAAGCAGCAGCAGCTGCCATTGTTGATGGAATGAACTGCACAGGGTAGTTATCACCTGTCGGGAGAACAATGCGTGCAGGTTCAGACAATGAGCAGAGAATAGCAGCAGACAAGTGCAAACAAGGCCCTAGGATTGCCTGTGCTCCACAGCACTCCTCTAAGCCTAAACATCTGCAAAAACAAAAGGCTTCGCTGGGCACGGACTTGCCATGCTCCCTTGGAACTTTTTTTGTTAGCAGATAGCTGGTAGGCAAACTGGCAAAACATAAATATGATACTCGTGATTTTCGTTTTCAAAAGCAAGTGTTCAAATCAAGCGTGGAAGCCTGGGCACAAAATAGGCCTTACAGCCACAGACATACAGATAAGGTACCCCAGGAAAGCCCAGTGGCTCCCAGAGGAAAAAAATAGTTTTCACGACATGTTTCTGAACAAAAAAGAAATCTGTTATAACCCAAGAAGTATCATCCCTGTTTAATGCAGGGTGACTTATTTTCAGTGTCGAGTGGCTCCTGGGAAAGGTATCCAGCTGGCTCAACACAGGTTGAGGTTTCTTATTTTGCTTTGGGGTTCTCTGTCTTGGGACAACTCCTTTAAAGTAGTCATAGAGAAAAACAAAATTAAATCACCTTTTAATATAGCTTGAAATACAATTTTAATTTCCTCTTAGTTCTGGGGGCCTACTGAAGTCGATAGATTAGACAGGTGCTTGGTTACATGAGATTCAGGTACTAAAATTTCCAAATTAAGTATTGTAACACGATGTCCTACAGCACCTATGGGTGTTCCCACAGATGTGCATCACACGGTGCCATTTAGACTCAGCCAACATAGGGAACGAAAGAAGGCTGAAATAACTTAGCAGTGTAACTGTAATATAAAAATTAATACAGTGATGGATAAGTAACTGTGATTTAATGGAATGTCACTTTGGCTCCAGCTACTTATTTAAAATCAGTGTTATATACTATCTGTAAGCTACATTTTAAGAGGCTGTGGGTTTTTTAGATATTTTTACAATAATCAGTCTATTTTACACAAACCCTTCCACGCTGAAAGCAGAATGTAGCAATGAGGGAAAATACTGAAATCCAATATAATATAATCAGGACATTCCCAGAACTAGATTTTTTTTGTCAACCCCCTCAAATAAATAACAATAGCTAAAGTCTTTGCAGCCACCAGTTTCCTCGGAACTCTTTACCACCTGAAGTTCTATTGTATCCAGCTCAGTTAAAATGTTCGGTTGCTTCACTTTTTTAATAAATTGTACATGTCCAATCCACAAGGTCTCTTTGCATCATATCCATAATACCTCATCAGGCCATTGAGCACAGTATGTGCTTGTACACAGTCCAGTAACAATTGGATTCTGATTGCATATGGAGCTCTGCTACAATGCATTCACTAACACTATATTGTACTGGTGTCCTATGGAGTAATGTTCAAAATATCTCCTCTTATTTTCCCCATTCCATGAGGTTGATTTTAGTGTGCAACGATGGTGGGTTTTTTTTTTTTCTTAAAAAAACAAAACCAACAAAAAAAACTTCCAGATTATTTTCTTAAAGTACTAAAGCTGTCTCTTTATGGTTAAATAATTCCACTCGTCTCTTTGATATTTATACAAAATTATCTGAATAAATAAGATCCTAATCTAAGTTAAATAATGTTTCTTTCAGAAATATCTTACAAGGTTTTTTTAAAAAAATCACAAAGATGTTGAATTAATGATGCTTTAAATGGGGGGGAAAATAACCATCCGACTTATCAGCATGGACTGCCTTGCAGAACATTTCGGAGGCATTCTTTCTTTAAATATCATGAATTATTCATCCCTGTTCCACACAGCAATCTCTTCTTTCTCCCTCCCCCTCCGCATACACTTTTTAAGTTCAATACCAGTTGCTTTATTTGTACTAAAACATTTTCCATGTCAAACATATTTTAAAAAAACCAAACTCTAAAAGAATTCCCTGCGGCACTCCTTTTTCACAGCTGTCATGCTCCTATGGTTTGAAATAGCCAGATATTTTATACCCACACGCGCACACGCGCACACACACAGAGTTTTTGGCTTCACAGTTAATTTAATAGTATCTTCACCACACCCTGTAGTGCTCTCTTGCTCACCTGCTGGCTACAGTGCTGTCTTTTGTTGAAGGAAGAAGAATAATTTTACAGTTATGCCATTTATCTGTTATTAAAACCCAATACTGTCCCTTTTCGCCTTCATTTTAATGTGTTAAATTATGACTAAGTCCTGGTATGTCAGCAGCATCTTTGTGCTGGGAAGAAAAACTAATACTCCTTCAGCTCTGGAGTACTTTGTTGACACTGAGGAGTAAAAGCAGAGCAAAGGTACTTCTTTCTCCCTTGAGCAAACTGAGCATGCAAAGAATGCTCTGGTTTTAATTTTTAATTACAGAGGTACATATTTCCCCCTCTCATTTTCTCAGTGCAAGAATGGACCAAGAAGCTCCTCGATAGCTGTCTTGGCAAGGAATCAGTCAATGTATTATAGCAATTTTTTTCAAATTTGTTTCTCGATTTGGAATGCTTGCATGAGAATCCATTCTTTTAAATTTGTACAAAAGGCAGGAGAACATGTTCAAACAGGTCTGCCTCAGGTACTGGTGTGTGCTGGCCTTTGATAACCAGGAGTGAGAAGAATGCTGGAAGAAGAAAATCTGTCATGCTTTGCAAACTGATCTTTTCAATCTCCTTGCTGTGCTGATTGTCTATTTACATTTGGCTGCTGTTGTTTATATATAAATTGGTGTTTACAAGCCATGGAAAATTATGCCAGACTTCTGTTTCATTTGTCAGGTTGAGCAACATTTCCAAATGAATAAAAGCAGTGAGCAATTGTGCTGTGCTATTCTACACAGAAATAATGTAAATGTTTCTTTTTGTCTTGGATGAAGAGATGAAGCTTAGCAGACTTTATTTATAGGATGTATAGACTTACCTTCCAGATCAAGGCTTTGTGAGCTGTGAGGAAAGAAGGATGTCTGGCTTTTGTGAGACCCAGAGTAGGGGGAAGGTGTTGCTTTATTACCCGTCTTTCCTAAAACACAATTGTAAGACATAAGCTGACTCTCCTCATGTGAGTTACAAAGCTTTTGGCTTGATGATGTTTTCCCCATTTTGGGATTGTAACTTAAAATCTGTCTCTTCACACTCACAGAATGAGAGGAAATGGAGTTGGAAGAGCTGCAAGAGATCAGCAGTTCCAGGGCCTTCCAGGCATAATGAACAGACTGAGGAAAGCATACCTCAGCTGCTGTTGGGATACCACAGGGATAGAGATGGCCACTCCCACGGTATTCCCATACAGGGCATGAATTTTGCTTGTCCAGAGCCATCAGGATTGAGGGAGATGTTAATAGAGGTCACTGGCTAAGGGAATACTATGGAGCATTTCCCCTGTCCGAGGGCACCACCTCAGTTATGCCTTTGTCCTGAGTAGGGTTTGCTGCAACTCTGCCTTGTTGCCATTCTCGTGTTGCAGCAAAACCAGTTCCCCTACAATTGTCTGTCTGCAGGTAATGTTTGCAAAATTATGAAATTTGCACATTTCAGTGCAAAGTCCCACCCGACAATATCCAGCTGCCTACCATCACTTCCAGCTTTTACATCAATATTTAGGACTGAGGCACATATGATTGCTACAGTAAATCCTGAGGTTACAAATTCCTTGGTCCAACCAGTAAAACCCAACAGGGGACACATGAGAGGTTTTAACTCAGTGCTGGGGAATTTCCACTAGAAACAGGACTCATGAAGCCATGCAAAGACAGCCAACCCAGTACACACTGGATTTTGTGTGTGCTTCCTGTTTTCCCCTGCCAGGAGGAAGAGCAGCCTACTGAAAAAAGAATACTTAGATATGGAAAATCTAATCTACCTTACAGCTTTAGGAAAACTTCTGAAAGACCTATTCCAAATGGAAATTGCAATGTCGGATATCACAGAAATCCAGCACATCTAAGATTATGTGAGTTATGTGGATTAGCTACAGTAATCAAGGAGTTTAATTAGTTTGATGACAAATATTTCACAGTATTGGAATATTCTGAAGCCCAAACTGATGACAATAAGCCTGACAGTTTTGTTTGTCATGCTTTCCCTAATAATACTACTTTCTCTGATTTGCCCCAGTGCAACTAGAAACAGGCCAAAATGTTGACTCTGTTTCTGCCACCAGCCTAGGAAAACAGTTTCCATTTTCACGTTGCATTACAGCATAGCAAAATCTCTTGTAATTACTTTTGTGTATAAAGCCAAATGACCTAGGTAGGTAGATAAGAAGACATTTCAAGAACTAGCCATTCTAATCATGGGCTTTATATTGTTCTTGTATGAAATATGAAAAAAAGCTTTGAAAATACACTGCAGCATATCACTCAACAAACCTGTCTAAATTGTTTTACTCTACTCAATGTCTCTGTTTTCAATAATCTTTTCCTGAGATACTCTCCAGTATTTCCAAATCTCACAAACTGCCGTTATGCACCTGGCATAAGACCCTTTCTTAGAGCAAACCATAGCTCTGCTATGTTTGAGCTCTGCTCAGCTTATGCTCTGGCTCCTACCCAGCATTGCTTTATATTTTTACTCCATCATCATCCTACTTCCCTATTACCTCTTAGCCACAAAACTTGATGGAAGTAATACTTTAGTCACTGCAAGATGGAGGAGGGAACTGTACTTCCTTATCCTTATCTTCCTCATCCTGCTCACTGTCTTATCCTCTTGACCCAGGGATGCACTAATCTCCTTCAAGGATACTCCAGCCCACTAAGTTTTTCTGGATGTGTGTGGTTGGCTAAATGAAGGGAAATTTGCAGTGGGAGAGGAGGTATAATGGCACCCATGCTGCCCACCAGTTCCAAGCAGTAAGTGCAGTGGTCACACTCAGAAAGCCAGCGCAGTTGCTTTGCTGCACTCTGAATGCAAAATAATTCTATTAACTGCGTAGCATCTCTGGGCAAGTATTAGCTTCCTAACAGCTGCCACTCTCAGCTTCCCACTGGAATAAGTGGCAACCCCCACAACCAGGTACTCTGCGAGGCTCGTCAAACGCCTGCAGGTCAATAGTCACAACAGTCATTTGAGATGCACAGTGCCCTAAAGTTTTAATTAATCCAGTATACAGTATAAATACTGAAATATGTATAAAAAATTAATTAGGTGGTCTATGCAGCTCTGATTTCTCAATTAGTACTTACCATGCCGGAAAATTATATTACATGACTTTGAGATACATAAGGAAGCATGGGACTTTGGGGATTTTTTTTCTAATGCAATTATTACTTGTCATCAGCACTTGCTAACTTTGGCCTGTTTCACCTCCTAGAGCTCCAAAATATTGGGGGGAGGGGAGGGTTACAGCCATCTCAGTGTTATAGATTCTGCCAGGCAGTAGGAAACTTTCTCCTGTCAGGCTTTATCATAGTTGTATATCAGCAAATCCTTAAGTTTTCTGTTCATAATGATTTGCTGAGCTCAGAAGTTCATGAGCAGCAAGACGTGTACTGGAAGGGCCTCAGAACCTAATAAATTCTCCTCTCTTCTACAGGACCTTCAGCTGAGGGCATGAATTAGTGTATTTTGTTAAAGAATACCATTTTATTCCTTCAAGGCCTGGTGTTTGTGTGCAAATTTGCAACAGTACTCAGTAACTGCTGCCTTGGCATTGAACTAAACAGCCATGATATTGTTTCCCAGTTTAGCCCAGGAAGACATTTCTGCATGTACATGGACACATAATCATACTCCTGCTTGTACACCAAGGCAGGACTTCTCATTTTGGCTGTCCTGTCCCACTAACACTGATGCACTGCTCCCACTTTGGAGCCGGGTCATATCTAGCCCATTTTGCAGGCAAAGCAAATTAAGTGACTGTGCACACAATATTTGGCATTCCCTAAATGACACAGTCAGTTTCAAAAGTACTTAGTCCCCACTGCTCCTATTATTGAAATGCCTCTCACTGTATTTTCTGAACGTCAAGGAAAACTGGCAGGGTCAAAACTCAGTCTTGCCGACATCAAACTGCAGTAAAATGAAACAGAAGCTAAACAGGGAACCTAAAAAAAAATGTTAAGTGTCTGAAGGGTTAATCCATCTCCTATCTTCCCTCAGAGGTATGAGCAAGTCTAAACTGACAGTTCTGCAGGTGAAAGTTTCATTTCTCACAAAAGTAGAAGAGTACAGGTAGTAGCAGTCAAGTTCATAAATATTCCTCAGAAATGACTTTGAAGAACCCTCTCTATGAAAGAGTATAGCTTAATCTCCAGTTTCATTAATTCCTTAACTACCGTGCCGAGAGTGCCAAAAATAGGAATTAATCAATACCAAGTGTAGTTCCAGCATTTTTTTTTATCGTGATGTGTCTCTAACAGAAGCTACTGACCTGCCCAGCTACCTTTGCCACACATGCCGTAGAATTTAATAGATATGTTAAAGATATAAATATTCTAATTTCTTTAAATCCCCTGATTTTAATAAGATTACTGTAACTTCTGGTCTTTACTATCATCATCTGGAATTACACCACTAACATACCAGCCAATGTTTTTGCTGTGTTCCAAGATATCTAGACCTAGGCTTCTTCCTGCGTTTCATTCTTCTAACTTTTGTTACATATCTCTCTTTCTGCATTCTGGCAAATAAGAAAATGCCCTAAGGCCACATCAGCTCCTGTTAGGAGGCCAATAGGATCAAGTTAGATAGGTACTATGAGGAACACTTTAGAATAAGTGCAGAAATTTGGTCATGTTCAGGAAAACATGCTGGTATTCTTCTTCCTAAGTAATTTTTGTACCAATAAGTCTACAGAGCCAAAATTAACACAACATGATTGAACATAACACCTTTCAGGGGGCAGCACAACCAACAGCTTAGTCACTAACAGTCACTACTCAGAAAGGATCTCAGATTAAAATAGGAAAAGCAAGGAAATCATGTGCTTTCTCTTGTCTGTGAGAAGTAAGATATAGCCAGGGCGTTGTAGGCAATTTCCAAAACTGGCAATCCTTTGTCTTTGGTCCCTGACTGTTGTGAGGTAGTGACGTGTGTGAATAACCCTCATCCCGTGCCATCTAGAGCTATCTGCCTTTCAGAACACCAGTAACTGGCTCCAGCATACAGTGCACCAGTTTGTCAAATCGGAAAACAACTTTGGGATTTTAAAATCTGAAAATAAGGTAATTAGACAAAGCATCTGTGCTTAAAGAGGAACGTCTCTGGACTAAAGAGACAGAAGGGAGTGGGACAAACAGAAATACTTGCTGGAATCCTGCTTGGCCTCACTTCATCTAATGTTAAGTAAACTTGCTAGAAAAGATTCTAGGTTGAACCTGGCTTTTAATTAGCATGCTGTTTACATCATCTATTATGAGGCTTTACTTTGGATTTGACCCCGTTCCTGCTGCAGTCAACAGCAAAAGCACCTCTAACATCAGTGGGAACAGGATCAATGCTCTACTTTGTACGTTTCATATTTAATGAATAAAAAAATAAACTGGTATTTATGATTTGTAGTTATTAGTTATCAGGTTAATATGCTAAAGGCAGCTTGACAGAGAATACTATTAATGAGCAAAATAAGGTTGCTGCCTCTGGACTGAGGTCACTTACAAAGAATGTACAAATGAAAATAAGGTTGACTTTTATTTACTTAACTATCTTCCTACATTGAATTCCTTTGGCAAAGTGTCTTTAAACATTTAAAGCCCTGTTTACAAGGAGGCTCTGAAAGTAGCTTCAAACCATTATATCCCTAATTGAATTCCCCAGGAGTCCTGTAAACTCAGAGGAAAAAAAGAAAGAAATCATAACATTTGCTAAATCATCTCAAAACATATTTCACTGCAAGGTTATGTGACCTGTTAGCAGTCTGAATGATGACTGGAATTGAACTACTGAAACCTTTTATCAACCAGATTGAAATCAAACAAAAGAGTAAGAATTTTGACACAAAACACAAATATCCTAAAGACAGCAGGATTAATTAAAGACGTAGCTTTTGTATAGGGCAGACCAGATGCAAACTGCTAGGTAAGTGGGCCATTAGATTTAAAGCAAACGACCTTGTGGAAACTAAGTTTAAAAAAATCATGATGTTCAATAAGCAACAGTCCATCCACCTCCTTCAATCCAGAAGTTTTTTTTCAAGTGGACTTGCAAAAGCTCCACATAATTTCCAACCAGCTCTGCCTGTTGTGCATCATCTGCATGAGACAGATCACACGAGAAGCTACCGTTAATGCCTTAAAATGTGCAATACCCTCACATCCCTGTGAGCTTACCTGGCTTGTAAGTTATTCCTGGGGGGAAGAGGAATCCCTGCTGGGCTGCAGCAGCCGCTGCCAGTGTCCGCTGGTCGTGTGGAAAAATTGGGATCATGAGCGGAGGCATGTGACCCTGAACCTGCTAAACAGAAGAGAGCCTCTGATCAGAAATAGCACAAATTTGTCTTGACAGGTATTTCTCCAGCACTGATAGTGTTCCTGCGTTCACACAGTCCCACAGAACCTTTGCCTTAATGCAATCCCTGCCAACTTCACATTATCACATCAAAGCCCTCACAAACATTGTTTTCCCTCAGTGTCAAAGGTGTAACAGTCTCAGTGAACTGCACGTTTCCCTACTTCTTCCTGGTTCTCTGTTATATTCTTGTTTCTTTTTTGTTTGGTTTTTTTTTTTTAATTAATACTCCCTGTCCTGGCACAAGCTAAAAAGGTACAAAAACATACCAAACTTTTTTTTTAGAAGTAGTGTGGTATGTGTTTCTATTAATTTTTCACAAGTTTTCTCATCTTTGGTCACAGACAGCCCAGTGACAAACATTTAGAAGTAACCAAACACTGCAGTATCTACTTTGATGTTCAAATTTTAGTAACCTTAGGGTAATTTTAGTTCTGAGATCTTACAACATGGTATTGTTCACATAAATACCAACAACTCAGGTATGTTACTTCAAAATCTCACCACAGTACTAAAGAGTCTTCTAGTCAACACCACAACTCTTAAGATTTAAGGCTCCAACATCTTGGCTCCTAAATAAACTAACATACTCTGCCACACACACCTCACTATAAGATATAAATTGCTTGTCTGTCTAAGCAGTTTTATATCTTTACGCACTATCACGTAGCTTGGTAATCATGGAGCTGCATTCAGAGACCATTTCAGAACAAAATCTCTTATATCAAATTTAATTTGACCATAATAAATGTATAAAAAAACCACAAACATGCACAAGGAAAAAAATCTTCACCTTATACTAGCATTTGTATTCAACATATAGAGAATTATGTGATAGCATGATGCCTGTTAAATCCACATGGTAATTTCCTAGTTCCTTAATTTACGGTACCTTTGTTTCGGAGACAGTGGCTAGGATCTCAAAGAGTTTTTATCCATCATTCCTTAACCCCAGAAGTACCCAAGGGTTTGACTAGGATTTTTCTGATTAGCAGTTAAGCAAACATATAATGCTTTATCTATCAAAGCTGGTAAATGTAGGAAAAAATGGGGGGTTTAGTCAGAAAAAAAATAATTTCCCCTTATCCTACCATAAATAGGTGGAATTAAATACTATTAAAAACTTAAAGTACACTTCAAGCAATTTTTTGCATTTAATTCCTAAAAAACTTTTTTGGTCAAATCCCATATGTTGACCTATGACATTGTTTAAATAGTGCCAAATTTTCTTGTCATATCCCCATTACTTTCACAACCATTGATGCAGTGCAGAAATGCTACTGTGTGTCTCTATGAGGGTTAATTTACCAACAACTCTTCTCTTGGGAAAGCCCTAAGATGGAGGTTAATAAAGGTCAAGCAAAAAATAAACACTTTACAGTATTTTTTGAATCCATTCCTCGGGAAAATCAACTTATAATAAAAAGGTCTTTGTGCAATTACTGCTATGGCACTGGGGCGTGAAAGAAACTAGCTTTACGCAGCTATTTCTCTCATTTTAGCTGAGGTAAGCCTGGCTGTGTGTTTTAGGTTATGCATTAAACTTGGTCAGACTGTAGTTGATCCCCATGTGCCCAGAACAGGCATTTAGCTCTGACAAAATGGGGCTGGTTTTGCTGCATGGGGTTTCTATACATTGGCTCTACAGGAGTACAGCAAAGGAAAACCACAGGCTTTATCTGATAAAAGCAACTGTACCGGAAGAAATTCGATGCAATACAACTTGCAAAAAATTTGCAATAGTTTCTAATTAACATCTAATTTAATGGAGCCAAAATCTTAAGAAATACCCCCCACATAACGCACTTAAATGGGGCTGCAAAGGTACAAGACTCCAACACAATCTCACAAGAAACAGAACGGATCAGAGTGCTGTGGTTTGAGTGAAGGTGCAAACATACCCACAGCAATATTTCACTCCATTGTGTCACAAAGATAATTTGAAACATATCATAACCAAATCCTACAATGCATTCCTGGAGATTTTTATCTACTCAGCTGTATAGATGGTGTTTAAACTTTCAAATAAAAGCAATTCTGTAAGAGTGGGGAATTACCCTTTCAAGCTCTGGCTATCTGCTATTCTTCCTACTCTGAATTCAGGAGCAGGTCTTCAGTCTGTGTAAATCAGAAAACTTTGACTAAAGGTTACATTTGGGCTGTAAGTTTGGATTTACAATTAAGAGACTTATACATACTGAAAAAAGCTCAATACTGAATGGCCACCATTTCCTCCCACAGATCTTCCCTCTGGCACATATGAAATACTATTCCTGTGTAAGTGTTGGTTTCACACAGAATTATTATATACATAGGTGTCTGTTTTCAACACAGGTCAATTGAAAAGCACAAATAAGCACTGAAAAAGAAGAGAATGTAAAAGTATCACTGATCACAGAATTATTAAATATGTAAAATGAATGCAAAAAATCTGGTTAACTCCTTAATTTTTGACCATTTGTAGTCCTGAGAGTTTTATTATTATGAAGATGATGGGTTTGCTTTTACTGAGGGGGGAGGAATTGGGAGGAGGGATTGATTGGTGCACTTCATAAAATCGGCTACATGCCCAGAAATTTTAATTGCTGAGATGTTCCTCAGGTCTTTCTGAAAACCAAGACGGGAGCAGATGCCCAAGAAACACTCTGACTCTGTCTCTTCCCATTCGTAAAAATAGCGCATTGTTGGATCAGCACTTTCCCCTTTTGTCTCCTCTGTGCTAAGTCGTTGATGATGCCATTTTTTGCCATCTGCCCCAGAGCTTCATTAAAGATACATGAATGGACTAACTGGGCTGCTATCTTGTGAGGAACAGGTGCTATTGTTTGTCCCCAAAGACTTGCACTAAAGATCTCACTCAGAATACTTGAGAAAGAGCATCTGCAGCAGTCAGTCAGAGAGTAACTTGGCAGAGCCCATGCTATGGGCTAATATGCAAACAGAGACACTCAGGGGGACTCATTTTCTCTTTCATGAAGTTTTTTTGGGGTTTTTTTGTTTTGGTTTCTTGGGGGCTTTTTTGGTTTTTGGTTTTTATTTTATGGGTTGTGAACGTTTGATTTTGAACAATTCTGCCAGTCTATACTTCTAACTGAACACATAAACCCTGGAGGAAACCTGAATATATTCTCTCTAAAATTCAGTTCTGCTACATCAAGTAAATTCAACTCTTATATAAAGCTACCTCCTGAAATTAATCTTTGTTTCTATACAACAAGCTCAGGTTTAACTGTGTTAAACACAAAAATCTGCCGAGATTAGGGAACACTTAAAAGGTAGTGTACCATTCCTTTAATATCCCATCACAACTCTGACGGCCCTTGGGAACTGATTACAGCACTTCCTTGCCTGAGATCTAAGTCAGGAAGCAACTTTAGAGCAAATCAGCCCTGATTAGTTCAAGAAGCAACTTCCAATTTGATTCTCCCTGAAATAATAAAAGCTGGTGGCCTGTTTGAGAAGCTGGGCAAATCTGCAGTGCTTTGTCCCACAGTCCTGTGAGTGATAATCTCAGAAGTTGGCTGAACAATCCTCCTTGTTAAAGAGTCATTGATAGTCAGTGTTGTGCATGGAAAATGTAAGCCAAAGTGATACGTTATACAAAAATAATGCTTTGAATTAAAATGATCTGCCTCTTTTGGATAAGGAGCACAGCACATTTAGTGAGACTGAGGAGGAGGAAGAGATTTATCTTTAAAAACCAAAGCTGCCTCTACAACAACTAACATTGCAAGTAGAGAAGTAAAGGCATTCAGAGAAAAGGGTGGCAGCACTGCAAGCAAAGACGCAGCTCACACATTTCTGCTTAGCTGTGAGGATCACAGGTTTCAAGAGCAGAAGTAATCCCACCCTATAATGGCAGATGAATTCCTCTTCCTTTAGGAGATCAAACTTCGCAAGTTGCCTCTCTCTGCACAATCTACTTCAGTAAAGAGCAAAAGTGCCATCTTTTTGAGAGAGAGTAAGCACAACCTTCATAACATTTTATCCCTTCTTTAAAGCTTCTTTTCTCTTTTCTTACATCCAGCACTAGTATAAAGCAGTATAAATGGCTAAATATGCTCTAATTGCCTGCAATAATTCAGCATTGCTATTTAAAACCATTGCCACCCCCTTCTTCAACCAATTAAATTGCTGGACCCTGTTCTCAAACTGTGGAAATCTTGAGATTGGTTTTGAATCTAACAGACTACTCCATCACAAGTTAGCTGAGAAACCAATCTTTGAATTTACTGAATTGACTTTTTTTTCTTCAGTATAGCATGAACAGAACCTTTTGTTATTTTGATGTTGCAGCCTCTGTGAGAACCTAAGTTTTTCAGAGGGAGCTTTGGACTTTTTATAGTTTAAATTTGAGTTTCTATCTAAGACTTTTTAACTTCCTGAGTAATTGGTACACCCAGACTACAACTTTAACCTAAGCCCTCACTGAGCTTTGAATTTCTATAGTAAAAACCTGTTGGAAATTTTCAAGTCTCTCATTTAGAAACTACAGCGTAATAGATTTCCAGGCAATGGCAGTATATCAAGTAAAGATGTGCATTTTCAGACTGCTCAAAATATGTTTAAATGATAGAATATAGTGGCCATAACTGATAGCTCAACAAGTTATATTTTAGGTTGGTTCATTTTAAAATAAGTCTTAATGGCACTGAAAGAAGTGTTTGTGCTCCCCGAACTATTAGTGCAAGATCTTATATATATGTATATGATATGTATTTACCTCAGCTGCATTTTAAATAGTCTCTATGCAATACGTGGCACTGTTACTTTTATATCACAGATTTTTATTTATTTCAATAACTACTGTTGGGCTTTGTTGCTTTTTGTAAGAGAGGAAATATTAGAAGTTTTGATAATTTAAACTTTATTTTAACTAAGTCATTTCGGGGGATGCTGCAAGAACACAAACAGCATGTTGCATGAAGAAGTAGGGACTTCTTTTATGAAAAGTTAATATATGAAAGTCAGAGGAACTTTGTAAACGTTTAAAAGCCACAACATGCTAAGATTTCTGCAGGCTTGAGCTTAAACCTCCTCCCCAACTCTGCCAATATGGTAATGAACTCATGCCATCACTGAGCCCTTTCACAGTCCCAGAAATGATCTATTTAGAATAGCTGCAGAAGGATTGTACTATAAATTGTTTTTTGGAAGTATCTTTGGTTACAGTTGAATGGTGTGGCTGTTTTATTTGTCCTGTTCAGGTGAAGCAAAGCGACCATAAGGCCAGGTTATCTGTCCAGTTCAGTTGGGAAGGATCTGGCTGCTTTGTGTGCAAGTGTGGCTCAGCCTTTTGCTCTGGGCTCAGAAACGTAACTGATAAACTCCCCAGGCTTTGAATTGATGGCCACCAATGCCCAACATTCCCTAATGTAAAGATAATATGTGAGAGTGGACCCAAACAATTAAGTGAGAAATCCCCTCCAGCGAATCATCCCAGGGAAGCACCTGTGACTCTGCATGAGGAGGAAAGGCAATTGGAGAAAGATGGGCTCCAGCAGACCCAAAGTGATCCCACAGTCTGATGAGGAGGAAAGGCAGTTGGAGAAAGATGGGCTCCAGCAGACCCAAAGTGATCCCACAGTCACTGTGTCATAGCTAGGACACTGAAAATCGTGTCAATATAGCTCCCACACTGAAAATTATTCAGAGACTACTTTCTGCTCCTGCTAGCAATACAGAACTGCTGGAGATCTATCTGAATAGGGAGGTATATTATGTTCTAATTTATCTGCCATCTAATTATCTACAGTCTAATTGAAAAATGTTTCCTCTCAGTGAAAGTACATGAGCCACAAAGAAAATGTCTGCCAATGGGATCCCAGGGGAAGTGTTGGCAAATAAACTGTAAAAAAGATACCATAGACTAGCAAAGTGAGAACATTTCAGACTGGAAATACTATGGAAAAAATATGTAGCCCACTATTGGATTTGTAAAGGGATTGTAACTGCTATTTTCTTTCTTTTCCCTTATCATTTTTTTCCATTTCTCTGATGCATCAGCGTGATTTGGAGATTTAAGTCTACTGCACTGACCACAACATTAATGTGAAAATTGCAACCATGACCATACAGCAAAACAGAGCATCCTTATTTTTTACTATGTTTTTTCCTCACCACTTTGAAAATTTAAATGAAATAAACTTAAATTCCATCTACTTGGGAAATCAAGAAGGAAGCAACAGAAAAATACTGCCAACAACACTGAAAACAGAACAGTTTCGAACACTAGATATCATTTCATTTCTATTAGCTTCTCATTATGTTGCCTTGTTTTTATCTAGCTCCTTAACTATCTGGAAACATAGAATTCAACTAAAGATGATCTCATGCAGTTAGGAGTATGATAAATGGTAATTAAATCTATTTAAATTGTCTGTATTTTAAGAAACTCTCACTAGGAGGGACGGAGAACATCTCTGCTATAGAGAAATAAATAAAACATGTTATGCAAAAGTGAATTTATAGTTCATTTGGAATTAGAGATCTACCACCTTTTCAATCCATACAAATGCATAATCTTGTCAATTAAATATTATTGTTAAGGTCTAGTAGTATGTTAAAATCACTTTAAAGTGCAACTAAGGAAAATTCATGTGTGTTTATTACTCCTTAAGGGTCTATTAGTGGGTATTTTATTCAGATTTGTGTTGTAAAATCTGCATAAACTCAGCATATTGTTATCCCCATGTGTGCATTTGTTTGGTTAAAGCATAACAGCAAATCTCTATTACTGCAACTTCTGGAAAAGTCAAGAGAACTAAAACAGTCCTAATTTTAATCAGATACAGTTATCTCTACAGAAGTGAAGAGTTGACTATTATGCAAATTGTCACAGTTAGTGGTCACCAAGCCATCACAGAAGACTGAGCAAGTCAATTATTTCAGATATTTCCAAAGACTAGTGAAGATGTATGTTTCTCATTTGCACCTTGTCTTATTCATGCCAAAATAAGAAAAATATTGCAGCTTAATGATACTTGTTGATATTTTTTTTATACACGAAAGCTCCATTACTTCAGCTCAAATCTAAATATAAATTATGTTAGAAATCTCTTATTTGCTATGTTTTTATGGTGATATCAAAATGTGCAACATTTTTGGAGTACCTTGAAATTTCCTGTTGGTAGAAATACTTAGAGCAAGAGATGCTTTAAAATTTGTTTGCTATTGGTGCTTCAAGCAGAGTTTCTCCCCACACATCTTTTTGAGACAGACTTCTTTTTTTTAAGTACTAACCATTACCAGTTATTAACATGAAACTAATTCCCTCCATGTACAGTACAAAAAAATCATATCAGACCACAAAACTGATGGTTACTAAAGGAATGATTGTCTTTCACGTTAAAGAGAAGCTCCAGCAGAAGTAGGAATAAAAACAAAAACATCTTTCAATGCCTCCATTCAAAAACCTTTCTGCACTCTAGAGGTAAAAAAAAAAGGTGCAACAAAATAGAACATACTTAAACAAATACAGAATATATCTGAAATTCGGTAGGCACCAATGAAAATGGGAGTTCTGCCATTTTCTTCACTGTGGGAAGAATTTTGTCCTGAGCAGCTTATTATTTTTAAAACTTTCTATATTTTCACTGATATTCCAAGATTTGCAACTATATTCTAATGTCCCTACGCAAGTACTTAGATCTACTACATACTTTACAAGAACTAATTAATTCAAGTTCAAAGACCCATTCAAGAGCGAGTACTACAACTACAGTTTACACAGGAGGACTCTCAAAGAGGCCTGAATTTCTTTTCCAGTGGCAGAAGTGACGATGCATGGTGGATAGGAACCAATTCCATTGTAATCTGCTGCTTGCAACCTTTACATCTCACCACGCAGTTGCACCAAGAGCCGCCTGAGGTGCAGAGCTATGGCTAACCAGGCACACACTCTGCTGGAAAATCAGGAGGCAGTTTGCAGCAGATCCATGCCAGCACTACACAGTTTGGCCCTCCAACACTTGCATAATGGCAGGATACAAGGGTGGAGGTGAGGCACAGGTGTGAAAAGGAGATGCCTTTCCCATCCCACCCAGTCCTGTGGCTGATTTCTACCGGTATTTATTATGGAGAAGAATTAATTCAAAGAGAAGGAGAGGCAAGTGTTGCTATTTTTCCTCAAGCCTAAATGCATAATATTGAAGAGACTAGGTCAAAGGAGTTATTCACATCCAGTGAGAATATTCCTGCTCCTGTATATTTTTGAAAGATATTTAATGCAGAATAGTAACCTAGATAACTTCCAGAAATCATATGATATTTATGAAGTGTTTAGATCGAAACACAAAGGGTTATCAAAGGCAATTATGTGGAGAACTAGCTTAATGCATAAAACTCCTGTGTCTAGAGATCAAAGTCAAATCAGAATACTGATTGCATGCAAAAATTAATTTGTTCCATCTCTTCCTAGGATTCCTCAGCTTTTGACATGATCTGACCATCTTTACTCAGAAAAGGATCCAAGGAACTGGTGTGTTTGCACAGTATGACTGAGGTGATTGCCACCGCTGGTACATGGTAATTATTGCAAATTTGGGAGCAAGCACCGGAGTTTGTAAACTTCCAGTGACACACATACAGCCTGCGTGCTTCCTACACCAGCTGTCTCACTCAAGTCGATTTTATGGGCTTCTCAACCTTCTACAGCATTTATGATTAATCTACAAAAACATTGTGAAAGAACAAAATTACTAGAAAGGTAAAATAAGGCAGGAAAACAGGAAATATATAAAATGAGCACTGGGTATTCCTTATCCAACTTTAGGTATTAAAATTTCAGCAACAGCTATAGCTCAGATATAAAACCACACTGCCGTGCTGCCTTTTCTGCAGAGGATCCTGACACTCGAGAAGGAATGCCAATCTTCTCATTTTCTGGCTTTCCCCAATTTGTCAAAACTCCAGCGTCACTTAAGGCGCGCTTTCGGCTGGCGAACAGACCCTCGCCGTGAATCCTATGATCGCGCTCAGGTTAGAGCGACGCCGCGTCTTCCAAGCTGAGGTGATTCCTCCGGCTCCCCATGGCAGCCGGTGGGAGCCCCCGGCACAAAGCGGAGCCGCAATTCCCGTTCTCCCGTCCTTCTCCCGTTCTCCCGGAGCCGCCGGCGACGGCCGGCTCCTGCGCAGCCCCGGCGCGCTGGATGGGGCTGCCGTCGATCAGTGCGGGCTCAGAACGGCGCGGCGCTCCGGGGCAGTAACAATGGCCCTTTGTCCAGCTGTGGCCGCTTCCCCCTCTGCAGCCAGGCCTTATCTGCTCAGGAAATGCCTGCTTTAACTGACAGGTAGGAGATTAAATCTACAGCTGCCGAAACACAATCTCCGCTCTGTTAGATAGGCTTTCATTGAAAAGCACTACAAACACATAATTTGTTTATGTTGTACCAGCAATCTTTGACAAAGCAGACTGTCTAGCTGAGACAAATGTGGTTAAACCCATTTATTGTATTATTTCTGCTACACAGAACAAGCTCTTAAAACGTAGAAACTACACAAGGCACAAAGCTCTAGCTGTCTCAAGAAATCAAGAATAGATGACTTCTTGTTACACTAGCCCCCTTTACACAGCATAGCATGTGCCCTCCTGGAAAACATCCACTGTGATTTCTTTCTTTTCTTTTTCCCTCTCCCCTTCGCACCAACCCCCTTTCCCCCCCCCTTTTTTTTTTCTTTTAAAGGGGATGGTTCAATGATGTTTATGTTTCCAGGTTTTGGTTTCTTTTGTTTTCTCTAGCATCAATAGCTATAAAACAACTAAGTCGGTCAAAGGATGCCTTTAGTTTTAGGAAACAAGGGGATATTTTTGAGAGACTACTTCTCAAAGAAAGAATCATTTTCCAGACACACTGTCTGGTCTTCCTGACTTAATGCATGCTCAAACCGAAGTTTTGCCTGACTAATGAATGCCGGACTGACACCCCCCACCCCTTCTCTCTCTGTTTTTTAATCATCAATCACCTATTTCTCAAAACATTACTTCATTTTTGTTACACCTTCTGCCTTATTTTAAAATAATATTGCTGGCTGTTTATTTCAAATGAAAGGCACAGGGAACTGATGAATTAAGTGTTTATAAATCTGAGTTTTCAGATTGAAAACAACCTTTTCCATAATGCAAAGGCTTTATAAGTAAAACCTGTCCTTTAGCCCTAGTTTCTTCTGGCCATATATTACTCCTAGTAAACTCTGCTACGAGAACTAAATGAGTGCTATATACTGAATACGAGAAGGGCAATGTTTGCCTCTCAGGAGGAGAGCCTCAGAAACTCTTACTCCAGTGGAGCAGGACTGGTCCCAAGAACACTACAGCCCACAGCATTCTTATCTTTCTATATTTAAGACTCCATTCTCTGCCGATCTGCATATGCACCTCCAGTTAATGTTACTGGGAGTTCTGTGCACACACACATGTGCTCAGCGACTGGAGTATTAAAACATCCCTTCACTCTAGTGAAATTTAATAAATGAGCTTTCCCAGTGTTATTAATATAGATGCTCAATAAGGAAGATCTTGTAAAGCACCGAATTGTTGCTCTAATGGTTAATCACAATTAAAAGGAAAAGAAATAGGAAGAGTAGTCAACATCTTAATGTTTTATCATTTGCATTACTTCTATAACCCTCCTGCCTCTCCTGGGGCATTCTCTTCCATACCCTTTTTCAGCATGTTGGTTTCCATATTATTTTATTTAACCTTAATCACAGCATTCATTTCTGGGTTTGAGAGGAAGCTGTAACGGAGCTACCCTACGAGCTGCCACTCAGAACATTCAGTTTGGCATAAAATTAAAAAAGTATGCAATAAACTGGCTGAATCCATAGGGAATCCCTCAAACAGCATGGATAATGAGGGGAATCCATAACAGACATAAACAAACTCAGAAAGATGTCTGGGGCCAACATCATTATGTAAGATATATGCCCAAGATGTATGGGCATACGTTTGAATGTTCAAACTAAGCCTGTATTAGATTGATTGAATCTCAGCATGGGGTTCAGTTAATAAACAAACCTTGCCTTCAGAAAATATTTGGAGCTGAAATCATGTATTATAGCCAGGCACCTACTACATGTGGCACTAAGATGCCCTCCTACCTTAAAGCTTTGTTAAAACAGGATGGTAAAGGAAATTAGAAATCCGTACTACCAGAGGAACAGATACAATTTTCGGGTTAAGTGGCACCACTCTAAAGGTAGTTGTTATCCACAGACTGTATTTCAGTCTATGCACCAGGGGCATATGAATAGAATTCACATTAAAAATTAGAGACTGTTTTGAATCTTTGGGCTTTGATTCACACTTCCCATGTTTTTTAAACATGTTACTCATATTCTTATAAAGGATACAACAATAATGCTAGCAAATCTTTTTGGTAATTATTAATTTCACTGTAGAATAGCTTTTTTGCTATGCTTGGCTTGTTAAAAAAATGCATTTTGCTCACCTCAGGGTACACCATTAGCTTGCATATTTGCTCTTTTCCTTTTTTTCCAGGTTTTGTTTAAATATTCTTCTTAAACCTGTATAATTAATCACTGCTCAGAGGGTGAAAGAATTTGCAGGAGCAGCTGAAGTGCTACTTTTTTCCCAAAGTAGGAACTAGTTAGTGCTGACACTTTTTACTCATTGGAAGATGAATGAAAGAGAGATAGAGGAAGAAAAAAAAAATTAAGACTAAGGATGAGGGCTGACTTGGTGGTAGAGAGTCCAACAGATCAGTGAGCTGCAATGGCATGTCCTAGTGACAGCCAGATCCAGAAAGTTATCCTTGTCATAATTTTCGTCATTGGGTCAGATAATAAGGAAACAAGAGAAGGAACTGTACAAAAATGCCCATCCAAATAGACTTCCAAAATCAGAGCAGAAGACAAAAAGCTTTTTTCAGTACTTCTGTTCCAGTTCTTACATCTGTGTTTACCTGTAAGCTACTGTGCTCCATTTTGAATCTGGGTTTTGTCGTTCAGCTACACAGGAAACAACTGCAAAATATTTCAGAGTATATACCTGTAGCACCATAGTTCTCCAGCACCATGTCCACATGTGAACAGCGTTTATGTACCCTGAAGAAGACTTTAGGGAAATTTGTTTTCTCCTAAAAAGTGCACTGTGGAAGTTTGTGTGTAGTACGTGCCATGATAAAAGTCACACGTCTTGACAAGCAGAAGCTTTCCTATTAGACATTTTCTTAAAATGAAAGTGAATATCTCTTTCTCTCTGTATATGCATTCATAAGTGTACAGCTATGTTTATATATTTCACGTCATAAATATAAAAGCATATTCTACATATACACATGGGTACATATAGAATAGAAAGAACTCTATATATATCTATAACACTTTTCTATACATATATTTTTACAAATAATCTTAAATATGCATATATATATATATATGTATGTATGTATGTATGTATGTATGCATGTAGAACATGCTTTCCTCTTGTTTCCCAAATCCCTCACTCGGGATTTCTGTGTTCTAAGATCCATCAGTCTATCCAATTCCCCTGCTGTGCTCCTGGATAGTCTCCATATAAATTGCTTCCTGGGACACATAAA
>VWZT01002559.1:1095541-1112944 GCA_013397055.1 Pachycephala philippinensis | reverse complement strand
TGGGCAGACCACCTTTATCGGGAGATGTACTTTGAGCATGATACATTTAACAGCTTTGCTGCTGAGTGAAGAAGTCAGCAAGCCAGCTGCACTAATCGTAGTTACTTGAGTAACAAAAAGAAAGTCTTTCTAAAATCGTTCTATCACTCCCATCTATTATTGCTGGATTTCTTTCTGTCTCTTCTATTTATCAAATAATTTTTTTTCTCCTTCCCTTAATCTCTTCACTCCTCACCTTCAGTTTCTTTACAAAACTCTTAGCATTAACTCTCACTTTGTCTCTTTTGGGGGGTAGGTTTTGTGTATGCAAGGTAGCTATCCAGCAGTAAATTCTGCTTTTTAGGCCACTGATACCAAGAAAGTAACGCCCAAAAGTTGTCAATAAACTTCCATTACAAGGAAGGAGACCATACTGAAGTACATTTGACTTTCTTGTCTTTAGGATGGTCATTGTAACAAATTCAGGAGAAGCTTAGACATAAAAGTAGCACCACATCAAGGAAATGAGGACACCTACAAACATCTGGTTTTTAAGATAGACACATGCAGCTGAAACAAATTAAAATTGTGATTTTCTAAAACCCTCCTACTGCACTCAAGTGTCTTCAGAGTAAACAATTCTCTTACCCAAAATCCCTGTTTTGTTACCACATGTTTTTCTCCACTGCCTTTTCAGGTAAATAAGACTTTTCAGCATGTAATTTTCTATTTCAGTTTAGGTACCCCTTTGAAAATACTTTTTAGGTTGTTGGGGTTCGGGGTTTATTGTTTCTTTTCTTCATTGTAAATCAGTCTAACTCCAAAACTGCAACAGAAGAAAACACAAGAAAATAGGATACCAACATAGGATTTCTGAGATGTGAGGGCAAATGGGCTGAACAGGATTAATGTGAGATGCACAGAGCAGCTAATCCACGTGCTTATTTTTGACCACACTGACATTGCATTTTTAAGGGACATGAAGGGGAGAGGTGTGGTAATGTATTTTAAGGAAAACAGAGGAAGAGGTTTTGCTTACTATTGGTCAGTAATGTGTAGAAATTATTTAATGCTTAGACCCAGAAATGCCCATCCATTCTTTTTAGAACAGATCTGTGATATTATTCCTATTTGCCTGCTTTATTTTGTGGCTGAATAGAGCAATACCCACTGCATTTCCACCCGTACGTGCATCCCTGGTATCACTGCCCCACAGGTGGCTGGTGCACACGGGACTGGGCTGTTTGCAGCTCTGTTACAAACAGCAGTGTACACCCAATTCATCTCAGCATTCATATTGTATTTTTTCAGTGTACATCTTGATTCTCCCTCCTGGAAGTCTGGACCGTGTTCAAATCACTCATTCGTTTTCCATACTCACTGTCTGACTGGCTTTTGCTGTTACTACTCACTGCTATAACCTCTGTGCTATGCATAATAAAAATCTTTCCCATCTGAGTTGTCTGCCATGGTTACTGGAAATCTGCTGTATGTAGCATTCCCAAGAGCAGGAAAGGAAGGTACCTTTGCTGCAATTGGATAAATATCACCTTTTCTTTAAAAGGAACATTTACCCTCGCTGAAACCACATCTAATGGTGACTGCTAAGCTACCCCCACCTCTGCAATAGAATTCCTGTTAATTTGCATTTTACTCCTTCTAGTGTTCACATAATAACTGGAGTATATGCTCCTTTTCACTTTTCCTCCCTTGCATTAAGAAAAAAAAGATCATTTCCCTAGCATTTCACAAAACTTCACCAGAAAATATAGCTAGGGTAAAAACTATCTTATCACTGCCTACTTATGATGCTTTTTAACTGACTTTGCATGTTAATTTATTGCATGCTTTGTTTGTAAATGTGCTTCTGAAATAAATGAAGCATTTACAAATATGATTAATCTACAGATTCAGAAGCACGCAATAAAGAAACAAATTGCTGAGTGCCCTTGTCCTTTTACACAGAAGCTGAAATACAACTTTCAAATGTCTAAGACTGCCTGGCTTTATTTTTTCTTTCAATAAAGTTGTTTAAAATGGAAGTTTTCAGCAACGAAATTTTTACTAAGTTCCTGGTTCCAGTTTCATTTATACTGGGGTGACTCAGAAGCAACTGCAACATATGCTGTAAACCAACACCAGTGTAAACACTGTGTAGATGAGGTCAAAATAAGGCTGTTATTTTTAAGGCTGTATGACTTTTAAAGTGCTCATGTAGATTAATATTCTCACCCCTTAACAGATTTAGACACATCAGCATGAGCACAGAAATGCAACAAGTTGAAAATTCAAAGTACATTTACTAGTGTATTTTATGCCACTCACATTTTCAGTCAGACCACCCAGAGCAAAGAAAAGAAAAAGCCACAACAAAAAAAGCCCTCTGCATTGTTTGCAATAATATGGAAGGAAATTGAGTGTATATTCTCTTCTTCCTGTATTTTCCAGCTAGATTAAGCTGTTGTCTTCACAATTGCCTCCCAGCTGCTGTGACTTGTGAAAACAACAGACCCTGCTCTGTTGTCTGCAGAAAGCCTGGATTGTTATGAGTAACTTTATTGCAGGCACATGAGTGTGTTAAGACTTTAAAACACGCTCAAATGTCATGTGCACACCCAGTGACGGGCAAGAATAATTATGAAAAAGCAAGAATTCTATGTCTACGAAACAGTGTCAGACAAAATGGGCCATTCATTGTGTTCCTTTGGGAATGCTTGGACTCTCCAGCCAGAAAACAAAAAAGGCACTTTTTTCCTGCCGTAGGCTGAATACTTAGCTTTGCCATCTGAGCCCTAAGAAAACATGGGCCCCCTCTCTAACTACTGGCTGGCCCGCACACAGTAAAAAGTATTAATGTCCCCCTTTTTTCCAGCAGTTCCCTCTGTGTAGGCTGCGGCCAATGTAAAGTCAATGCAAAGACAAAACAGTTTGCCTAACATTAGTAAAAAAAACATAACTCTTGTGCAGTCTGAAAATCCCTCTGACACACAGAGGTTTTATTCTAAGGCATATCCCCCCTATCCTTCGGCGAGTTACCGTAGCTACTGTTAATGCTTTTAGCAGGTAATAACCGCTGCCTGCTGCTCCCCTTCGAGCTTTCCAGAAGTCTATGGATGAATCAGATTGTGTACAATTGTTAAAAATTATTATCTAATTGCCTCATTTGCTACTGTCCGTTTGCACAGTTGGTCTTCCTAAAAAGAATCCGTCTGCCCCTGAAAGGTTTCATAGAAATGGAAACATAACATGGCTTAAATCAACATCAGGTCTTTTTGATATCAGTTTTTTTTCCTCACAGGTGGACTAACCCCAGTCTCATCTGAAGAGGGATAAAAATTACAAACAAATGAAAAGCTTTTTGTGCTATTTCTAATAATAATTTCTATGTCAGACACCATTTGTCTAATGTGTGTTTTTAAGTTAAGGAATCACATTTGTCCATATTTTTTGATTTAGCATCTATTCAGCATATTCAGCTAAGTGTTTGTACATCTTTAAAAGAGGTGACCATACCAATTCAGTATTAAATTGGAGTAATGTTGTACAGAAATAGAAACAACCCACAGTGACTTGGAAAATCCTTGTGAGCTACCCATAAAAAGACAAGAATTATATTTTATGAATTTGGCCCAGTGTCTGAATATGGATTTGCAGGTTATTATTTAAGACACTTAGCATGGATTCTACCTTGCTATGTTCAAAGCAGGCCAGGAAATGAGAAAACAATGGAACTGTAATTCTGAAGGGCTCTTGTGCATTTGTATGTTCATAAGGAGTGACAGAAGGAAAAATGAAGGGCAAATTGTAACTCCCACAATTTTCTGGGTTGCTATTTTCTTCACTAAACCCTCTTACTCTACTTAGATAACATAAGTAGATTACATCTACAGCATTAAATGGGTTTTGAAAGGATATAGTGCTTTAACATTAAATTCTTCCCTTCTTCAGGGCATGAACTGTCCTTCTTTATTTGTACAGTGTATAAGCAGCACCTACCAGAGTATGACAGTGATCCTGACTGGGGTCTCAACCAACTGTGCAAATATTAGTACTTGTAATATTATAATAGGAGGCCATTATGGTTAATATTGGGTCATGCCGAGATATCCCAGGGGGATACATCAAAGATGAATTTGCACAGGTAAATTGTCTTGTCCTTTTCTAGAATCTAAAGGAGAAAGGTTTCAGACCACTTCTTGTCAGTGCTAATATGAAAGTACAGGCTTAGCCTCAAACACGTATTTAAATCAGAAACATACAGTACTATGAAATGAACCATCAGGCCATCCATGAATTTGTTTTAACAATCCAACAACATCACCATTTCTCATTCATCCACTTAGCTTAATTTTCCTACCATCACTTTCATTGCTGAGGTTGTCTCTATTAAGCCATTTTTTGTGCATCATTAACTTTTAACCAGGCATCGATAGCTTTATTGTTTAAATTGCGTATGACTTTATTTAACGTCAGCATTTCTTCTGGCTGCTGACATGAAGTCACATTTTATAACTAATTAAATTGATCCCTGGGAAGCAGAAGCCACTAAACGGAATTATTCGTACCCAAGTGTCAATATATTAAATCAAAGGGCTAATGAGTTGGGTCACTGCTTCTTTTATCTGAAAGCTATTGCAGAATAGAATTCATACCAACCTCTACTTTCTGCTTTAACAATCAATTTTATTTAAACCAAAGGTAACTAATTAATAAATTTTGATATAGCTGTAAATAATACGTTTAAGCCTGTTTTTATCACTTGCACACATGTTAAGCTCACTCTTTTAGGCAGAAAAAATGCTTTGTTGATATAAACTGTCTAAAAGCGTATTTTTTGAACTCCCATGTGTAAGTAACATTACTTCTAGGTCATAGGAAGCTTCCAAAATGACTTAAAAGGTGTTTTGTAAGTAAACAGTTTTGAGAACTTTTCAGTTTTCAGCCATTTCTATTATAGGCGTAAATCAAGATGAAAATTTGCCTCTTGGAACTGACAATACCGCCTAACGAAAGTGATTAAGAAATGACTAAATTTGTCATGTCAGCTTTTCCTTTAGCTCTTGCAGCTGCTGAGTAATATTTTGGATGCTTTCACTATTTACATCTGGACACTAGTTTTAAAATTCATCACCTAATAATTCATACCACTCACAGATTTAGTCATAGTTCAGCTTTCTTTGACAAAAGGCATGTAGATGGTTCAAGAGCTATCTTTACTGAAGTTGTCTTCAACTAATCTGTTTACCTCCAGATTGTTTAAAAAGACATTCTGAAAATCTTCCATGCCTCAAAACCACATTTTAGCACTTATTTGTTTTGCTTGAGAACCAATCAACTTCTCTTATTTTATAACCTTTGGAGAGTTCACCTGCATGGAAACAGCAAGTGCACTTTGACACTTACTAATGTTTATAAGCTATTTATAAGCTATAATTAGGCTTGAAGTCAAAAGGCATTAAAAATAAAAAGAAATCAAACAAAACCAGGGTGGGTGCCATTGCCATATTTGTTTGAGTGGGGAAGCAAAGGTGGGTGAGACTACATCATCTTGTAGCAGCCTTAACAACTAAATTTTTGATGCAGCTTGCCATATGCATAAGGAGATCAGAAAAGGGGGTGAAATAAGACTTTCTCTCATTCATTCATCCTCTTCCCCACAGCAAATAGGACCCTGAAAGGAATGTGACTGAGGCACCACCAGCTCCCTAATCTACATCTATGGCTGCACCCCTTACACAAAACAAACAAAGAAATTATAAACTGGTTTCAAAGAAATACCTGAGCAACCATTGAAAGCAAGGCTGTGATTGTTCACTTGAAACTAATGGTTATTTTAACACATAATGGTGAATTAAAAATAGGATGGCAGAAATGTCCTCCTAAAACTTGGGTTTGTTGTTTCGCCACTAAGATCAAATGCAACACAAGGAACACCACAGATCATTTTTTAAAAATGCATGTTCGTGTACCCACACATCATTTGCTTTTTCAAACAGTAAATTAGGGGTTTTCGGCTGCACAGTGGTTGCCTTATAAAACAACTTTAAATAGTCACTTTTATCCATTTATAAATGGATATACTTTGGAGGGTCAAGTATGTGCTGTTGTTTCACACCACAAATGTTTCCTTTCGTTTCCAATGGTTAAATGTCATGAGAGCGCTTGACCCCACTACAGAACATCATTCAGTACCTGGGGGAAACCACAAATATGGCTGTACCTGTGGCTGGCATGAGATCATTTAAAAATAAAAGATCATTTCAAAAGTGGATTTTGTAATAGTGAGATGTTTGCACCTACAAATATTTATTAAATATGGACTGCCTTAATATACATATTTTGTAGTCTTTATTCTTCTCTAATGTACGGGCTTTTTTCAAATACATAAAACACTTGGAGCTATAGTAACTCTGTCTCATACTTAGATTAATGGAATATCATGACTGGTCATTGAGTATACGTAGAAATTTTTTTTTCCCACTTAGCTGGCTCAGGAAAAAAAATCTTTTTGATAAAAATGGGTAAGTTCTACACGAGTATTCATGTCTTTGGTAGAAATAAAGAGTAATGCCTTTAAAGAAAGACATAAAACACAATGGTGCTACAACTCTCAGCCACAGTTTCTGTGCAAAGTACGGAGGGAGTTTCGTGTAAAGAATGTTTCAGAATTGTGTTACAGACTTATGTTGTTGCCTGAGTTCACTGAATACAAATTGCAGTCATGATGCTGGAGATGCACTGGAAATAAGTGCTTTAAGATAGACAACTGTAGCAAAATCCATCTGTAGTATTCCAAAAAATCAAGCTGTAACTGCTGCACCAGTGGCGTTTAAAAACAGGACAACAAAGTTGAAACAAAAAGAGAAGTTTGATTCAGGAAAGGTTCAAGTTCTCATCAGTTACAATGGCAACAACTGTTGGCAAAACATGTGGGTAACAGAGGAGGAGGAGAAGAAGAAAGTATTGTTTTCCCAAAGCAAAATGGTTCACTGCACATCACCCAGTTAATGTTGTCCAACCAATGTTATAGTTAAATCACAGAGAAATCTGTTTCTTCAACTAAGCTACCTAGCAAAGATCCTGATGATATATTTGAGGCTCAGTACTGCCCATGAGAAAACAAAACATGTGAACAATGTAAAATGTACCACTAAATATTTAGTAGTGGCCAAATAAAATTGCTGGGAAACTTATCTGTCATCACATTCAAAAATTGGTTTAGCTTATGGGTTTGGAGAGTTCTGCAAAACGTAAAAAAGAATGGCCCTTGCTAGGGATATTTCCAAATTCTTTTACATTCTGTCTTTCACCAATGATTGTAAAATGATCTAATTAATTTATTTAAACTCTGAAAAATTTTCTTTTATTTTTAGAAATTAGCAACCTGGAACATGTGATTAAAAAAGAAATTTAACTTCTTATGGTTTAAAACAAAATCACTCCTTTTTATCTGATCTCTTCAGTTTCCGGAGGGAAAAAAAAGCATAAATACTAGTGCCAAATAACTTACATTATGGGTATCAGTATTAGAAAAAGTTATTCAGGATTCATAAGGGAGTTGGAGATAGACACATAAAATCCAGTTACCACACCACCAGTTGGGTTTTGGGGAGAAGAGTGGGAAGGGAGGGTTTGCAGATGTTAAATGCAAGCACAGACATTAATAACCATTAAAATGGAAAAAGAATTGCTCACTAACATGTTAATGCCAATACTTTAAAAGAATTTTTCCCCTAGTTTTTGCCAGTGATTTCACTGTTATGCCATTGCTGTTACTATACTCCAGTGGAAAGTGATTTGTTGATATCCCCTTAGGTCATTCCAAGTTGTATGGAGCCTACAGCAATTAGCTGCTCATGTTTCTGTCAGTTTTCTGGTACTAGACCTTCCTTTTCATTAATTTTTTTTTCCTCCTGTTCATTTACATTAGATGTTTGTGGTTCTCTTGCTCTGAGCTATACAGATAACAATTAAGCTGAAATGCTCAAGACCAATATAGTGTTCTTTGTATTCTAGAGTTAGCACAACAATTTCAGAAAGCATCTAATATTCTGCATGAAGAAAGGCAGAGAAAATGTGGTAAGAAAGATGAACTATTTATGTACATTTTTATGGTTTATCTTGGCAAATTTTTGCTTATGATTTTCTCTAAATGGGAGCTCTTGGATGCCTACATATACAGACACAACTAGCCTACATGCAAATTTCCAAACTGATGCTACATTCAAAATTGTTGAAGCAAAAGAACAGACTATCTTTATCTCTTCACTCCTTTGGAATTTGTATTTTAAATTCTGACTGTCTATATACTTGTGTGCATCTATTACCTTTTCTCCACAACTTTAATAAACCCAGTATTTCGTGATTAGTTAAAAATGAACAAACTTTTGGGATCCACATGCTTTTGGTGCAATAAAGTGAAGGTTCAAATTTTTTAACCTAAACAGTTTGGTACCTCATTTGCAGGTGTACTTTGGGATTATATGTCTAAATGATTTCCACTTCATCTGAAAAGAAGTTGTTGGAATTAATTGCTCCTGCCACAAGCTGTGCCCAGGAAGTTGGTAGAGTAAAACCAGGCTAGTCTGAGGAGTATCAGGACATTAAAATACGTCAGTAAGATGTTCAAGATATTTTAATGAAATTTAGGAAGCAATAATCGCATTGGATTTCTGTGGCAAGTTGAATTTACGTCTTTCTGAAATATACATAACAGTTATCATACATGAAATTTATTTTCATCCATTCCCTGAGCAAAAAGAAGGATAATTAAAAAGCAGAGCTCTAAGAAACTGGATGATTTCATTTTGCAAGGATTTGTACAACCACTTCTTTATTTTTGTGTTGAATTACTCAAAGTGAAGCAACAGCTAGCTGATCCAAAGTCAGAAATCATGCCAGGCTTACACAAAAATCACTTTCTGGACATTTAAATACATTCTAGTTAAGTTTGAAGCATGTAAATTAATCTTGCTAAGGGTGAAATTAAAAGAATTCCAGTAACAGATTAGTATTTCTAGTTGAAAGAGTAGTAGTGGTAAAATATTTCTCAGCTACTACAGAAAATCATAGAAAAGAACTGAAGGCTTAGATACACTCACTAACAGAGACAATTTGGGATTTTGCTAGTGCTAACAGGCATGCAAACAATTTTTCCAGGCCACTTTCCAAAAGCCTCTGAGAATACAGCCTTAAGTGAGTATAGTTTTTCATGAAGGATAACAAACCGACAGCCTAAGAGCTGGAAAACTTATAGGCAGGTACAGAGTAAAAATACTATCACTAGTGGGAAAAAGAAAAAAAAAAAGAAAAGAATGGATCAGTGATACTAAAAATTAAATGAAGTGGTGGTATTTCATCTTTGTGTTTATCTATCTCTGTAGCATATGGCTTTTGTACTTTGCATGAATCACAATGAAGCGTCAAATGCAAAAGTCAAGAGGCAAGTTCACTATATAAAGAATTCACAAAAATGACTCTCTTTCTGTTGACTGCTCCCATTCAAAGGCCTGAATGAACAGGCTTTATAAATATGGGGTACTCATGGAAGCCTGCACAGCCAAGTATGCCTGCAACCAGATATTTCCTATGTGAATAACTAGACAGGGAATTTTCAAAGGCTTGTAGTAAGCAGTTTCAGCAGCAAATTCTCTCTGCCCTTAGTCACATGTTCCTTAAAAGGAAATCATTAGCAATCTAAAAACTCCCTTTCTTTAGTGTTTTCCAGTGTATGCTCAGTGTACTGAGACACACTATAAGTGATATTAACCTATGCCTGAAACAGCAACCAAGTTTATACTCTCCTAGAAAATACCATGCATATCCACTGAAGATACATTACGTACCTAGCATGTTCCCCAGTTCATATCTCCCACGTTATTCAGTCCCTACTTAATAGATAATAAAGCCACATTCTAAAACATTTTAAAGTGGTCTTCTGAGCCAAGCACTCAGACTCAGGTTATCTGTGTTCAATTCCCATCTCCACCCAGGCCTCCTGTGAGACCCTGAGCAACTCACTTAAGTGTCTGAGTTTCTTGCCTGTAAAATAGGATAAATAAAACTTCCTTTTTATAACCCTTCTTTTGAGCCTTATCTAGCACGATTTTGCAGTTCTTTAGGGAGAGGAACATCCCTTGCTTCTTAGAAGCAATTGTGACTGAAGAGTCTAAGAACATGCATACCATGACAAAACATTCAAGACATTTGAACAGGATTGACTCTACTCCAGTACCATTCCAATAGCCTCAGTTCAGCTATACCAGTTACTTGCAATTTATTGTAGACTTCAGTATCTGATATTTCAAGGGGAAAAAAGTAATTCCAAGAAAGAATAAATAGCTTTTTGATAAGTTTTAAACAAAAGGATGATATGTTTTTAAAGGAATTCAGTTGCTAATTTCAGCAGTGAACTGAGCTCTTTCTTCCTTATTTCCTAACCAATTGCTCAGATTTTTAAGTATATTGAAAACAATCTCAAACCTTTGCTTTTTATTTCTATCTTCTTTCACTGGTACCCACTTGCGACATATAACCAGCAACACCAGAACTGCGCACACTGTTAAACTGTATTTTTAATCTTGTTTTTCTGGTGACAGGTAGGAACCTTATGAATCTCTCTCTCTCATGGTTTATACTGTTACAAGTTAGCCCTGATAAAAGCATGGTCTGATAGAGCACAGCTGGGCAGAGTGTGTGCAGTGTATGTGTATGCAAGAAGTAAGACTAGATGTGTTATTTGACCACTCAGGATACTTTGGGTATATGGTAGAACTAAATGCTTCAGTTGGGAGATGATTCTATGAATTAGCTGTAGCTATTTTTTTTTTTAATTCAAGAAATAAATCATACAAAAAGGCTATTTTAAAATGAAAGACCATTAACAACAAATCTTTTTGAAACATCACTGTGCAGAGATTTCAGTTTCTTCAATATTCTAAGGCCTTTGATTATACTTTTGATTTTCAAAGCACCTTTAAACAACAAATGAATCAAAAAACTGTGCACTAACCACCTTTTCCATAACTGTGTCTATGAATATTAAAGAAAAAAAGCAAAGGAAAAATGGCAGAACAGACTAATAGACAGAGGAAAGAGGATTTCTCAAAGACACCCTGCACAGAGAGACTTGTCATGCATACATATCTATTTCCCACCTTTACATTGTCTCTATGCATCACAATAAAGTTGTCACACGTTTTACCTAAAATTCTCTTCCTATTAATTATAAAATTAGTCAGAAGAAACTCGTATTCTCGTAACCACATAAGACTAGGACTACTCCCCAGTAAAAATTTCTGTCAGCATAAAGGAATGACCTATATAAATACTGTATTTTTTATTATTCAGAACTTTCTTCATTTTTTCCACTTTTTCCCACCACTCTACTTAATATTTCTGCATGTTTTTTGCCAAAACAAATTCAATATCTCTGATGGTATGATGTGTATATAATCCACTTGTGATTTTTCAGTTAAAGAAGCAATCCCAAACTCAAGGGTGTTATAACTTTTTTCTACTGCTACTCCATATTTTCACTTATACCCCTGTGTATTCGCATATGCATTTTAAATACTTCTCTAAAACACCAATAATCCCTCTTTGAAGTACTGAATGGAAACCAAAAGATCAGACGTTTTTAGTTCATGACTTTTCTCTCACTACAGGAAACACTCTGAGATCATAATTTGACAGCAATTTCTCTTGTCTTCCAGTCTTGAGCTGTTTTCCACAGCAATATTTATTCCAAGTAGGCAGATTTTATTTGGGAGTGCTATCAGGCCACAGGTCATAGATCAACTGACAAAAGGGAATGTATCCATTCCCTGTTTGCTTCTGGAATGCAAACTGTTAAAATAAAAAGGAACACAAGAGGTTTCACAAGTTCAAGGGGAAATACAGCCAATGGATTTGTGACTTTCAGGCATTTGACTCCACGGTCTGCTGAGGTGAAAGCTTCAAGTGAAGCTTTTTCAGTGATTGTGTTATTAATAAGGACTCTGCCCTTTTGGATTCTCTCATTCAACAACAGGCTTTCACACAGGTACTTTTCATGTAAATGTACATTTAAGAAACCCAGCCTCTCTGAAGGATTATGGCAAAAAATCCTTCACATCAGTCTAGCTGTCTGCTTTCACCAAGATTGTGGGAACTTATTTCTCTTTGAAGCATCTATTTTGCTATCGAATTCCACTGAAATCCACCAACAGGCTGAAACTTAGTGGCACACGCACTTCAACGCACATGGCAGAGTTGCGCAGAGCTCAGTCCAGAGGCAATCAGGCTAACAATACAAACCTGGTATCTTCCTTTTCTACTCAAATTGAAAACCTGACAGCTCTAGAAAGAGAAGCTCCTCTTGCTCCCGTTATGTACTACAGCAAGGTCTTCACAGAACTGACAATAATGCCACAGACAACATCTATGACAGCAAATTTCAGAAGGAAAAAGATGAAAACTCCTACAATTAAACTTCACTTCATAGTTCTGCTTGCAGGATGCAACACCTCTCTCCTCAAAGTGGAAAGTCTTCCCACCCCAGTGGTCTCTCTTCAATCCCTCTTCTTTCCCAGGCACTTGTTCCCATGCTTGCTCTTCTGCCAG
The DNA here is from genome assembly GCA_013397055.1 of Pachycephala philippinensis. Lineage (NCBI taxonomy): Eukaryota > Metazoa > Chordata > Aves > Passeriformes > Pachycephala > Pachycephala philippinensis. The sequence continues at coordinate 1,100,362 of VWZT01002559.1, read as the reverse complement.
CCCTGGTGCCCCACTTTCTGTGAACCTATTTTACTCACCAAACTGAGAGTGAATCAGATCATGTAGCTACTGATGTCTGCACTTTCTGCTGAGTTGAACAGAGATTCCAGGAATTTTAGGGCTTCCTTTTCCCAGAAAGATGCCTCTGATCCGGAGTACCAGTCCAAGAACCACAGCTAATGTAAGATGTGATAAATGAGCGAGTGCTGGGTAAAAGAGTAACCCACTAATTTAAGTCAGGCCTTGTTTAAATGTGAGGGTTAAAACGTTCTGCTGTGCCTCTGTAAGAGTGAGCCTGTGCTCACATGTTTCTTACAGAGTTGGATTCAGGCTGAATCCAAGCAAAGTCTGGATCCCATGTCAGGCGGACACTGCTCCACTCCTCTCACATCTAGGTCTTCCTTCCAAGAGAAGTCGAAGGAGTTAAGCAGGATGGATTCCATGGTGCACACCAACGCATTTCCCTCATGGGGGTAACACCACCACCAAGCTGTGGGGGACTCTTGCAGTACAGTCACATAGATGGGATATAAATCCTGGAAAGGAGCCAGGAAATACATAAACGCAGCCAACAAAGAGTTTAGAACTATTGGCCCAAGAGAAGAAGCAAGTGGCTTCCTCTAAGAGTTACGACAGAGTTTTTAAGATCCTTTCATGACATTGTGTCATTTTAAGCATCATGAAAAATAAAACAGATAGATCCCCCAGTCATTCCTCAAATACACCACACTTTTCCTGGCTAGGAAGTTTTCCCAGCTTCCCTAGCACAAGATCACAGAATGCAGGTGAGTCATGATGAGGAACTGGACTGCTGTGGTTATAAAACGAGGAAGAGTTTTACATTGGAAACAGGGTTGATCATAAACCTATCAATGAACACATGGGGGGAAAAAAGTACAAACTGTCAGGAGAAAATTATGGACCAGAGATAAAAATTAATAGTGAAGTATTTGACACAGTGCCAGACTTTGTCCAGGCACAGTTGTACGTCCTTTCTAAGATACACAAAAAACAGCTCAGTATATTGTAACACAAATAGTTTCTAGCTGCAAATTACTGAAAAATAATTTAAACTTTTTGGATTAAATGTGGAAGTTACAGATCTGTCTGAAACCCTCTCACTATAGCGATACCATAATGAAATTAAAGCACTTCTCTTGCTGGTATGTTAGATAGAACACTTGATCCCAGAGTATGGAGTATCACAAAAAGGAATAAATTAAGTGAAACTTATTTCCAAAAATATAATTTATGTCCCCAATGCACCAAAACCTTAATTATTTCAGTTGGTTCCATAAATATATTTTAGATAGGGCTATTGTCAGCAAATTCATAGTACTGCCGCCAAACATTCAGAAAGCATTAGTTTCACAAACCCTCATGTGCATAAAATAGAAAACATTTTAACTATGCCTCAGCAATGCCAACATAACAAAGGGAAGAACCTGAGAGCTACAGCAGGTGACAGATTGACTGTTTCTTTAGAGCAAAATCTCCCAGTAAGATCTTTTTTCAAATTGTGCAGCATATTCCAAGCAAATCACAGAAACTCCAAACAAAATTCTAACTGGTAAATTTGCAGAAAATGTGTAGGCTGAGATGAAATGCATCACTACAAATGAAATCTTTTTCATTCTCTTTTCCCTGACGTGCAAACCTTCTGCAAGGAAGGAAAGAGAGCATTATTTTGCTCAGTATCCAAGGCTCTGTTTCCATGGGAAGTGTGTACCTATCTAGAACAAGTAGTTTGGTAAGAAATGTGATTTGTGAATTCTTGTTTCCCATGGTTTTGCATGAGATGCAAGCACAGAGTTTTGTTTCTCTGCTGGCGATTAAAGTATAAGCCCAGATCAAAACTTTGCCTGAACTTGGGGCATTTTAACATCTCTTTCCCAATTACATTATTCAAGTTCTAATATGAGGAGAGCTTAGTCTAAAGCCATTACCTCCAGGACAAGCTAAAAGGCTTTATCAGGGCACTAAGTTTCATGCAACTTAACTGAATGCAATAACTTTTAGGCTTTTTCCTATATCTCAAATGCTGTTACCTAATTACCCATTGTGTCCAAAAACTCTTCAGCTGAAACTCAGACAGACACACAGCACAGCTATTTGAAAGTCCTTTCTTTAGGAAATCAAGGTAAAAAAATGCTTTGGTTGCGGGGATTGTGTAGATTTTTTTTCTTTAAAACTAAATGCTCTGATAAACACAGGAAACAAACAGACAGATCGACTCTGAAATTTGCACTCATTGTGAGCATTTTATGAAAGTAAGCTGCAAAATAGTAATAAACCTCCCAACAGACAAAGGTGGACGTCGGTAAATATATAAAAATATCTAAGAAGAGGGGAGAATTACTACACTGAGTCAAAATGTCAGGTAGCAGGAATGTGAGAAGTGTTGATTACTCCTTCTTTCTTCAGTAGAGAGATACGCGACTTTTACATGATGAACATTTCATTCTGGTAGCCAGACAACAATGCAGCAAAGGAATAAAAGTTCATTCTTAGCTGGTAACAGTAAGCATTAGTTCTTCTTCTTTTTTTCTATTGTATAAAAAGCTAAGTTAAGTACTGCGGAGCCAGAGCTTTAATACTCTCCCCAGCTCTTCACAAAAGCCTCAGTGAAATCTGGGTCCTGTCATAGCATGACTAGAAGATAATCTGTGTGGGACCTTTCTGATTAGAAGGTGCTTTCTCTTAATCAGATGGAAAGAAAGTCTCTTGGTAAGAAACTCCTCCTCCTCCAGAAAATGAAAACAAATCTTTAGAGAGAGGCTTAGTCAGAATCTACATGGAATCCAGGTTAAACCATTTTCCCCGGGCCTTATAACTACCAAATGCCCCTGCATATATGTAGCTCCTTAACTTTCTCTGAAGCAATGTTTTAATCTAGGCAAGATTTCAGCCTGCACTATAGGCCTTTGTAGCATTAATATCTTAATGGTCCTGGATGCTGCAGCTCATCAAGTGTTAAGTACTTTGTCATGTCTAGGGAGAAAGGAAATAAATGGGTGACTCTGAGCCTTGACAGCTGTAAATCTGTTACCAGGATGAAGAAGGCCGATGTACTGTTTCTATTCTGTGGAGGTATTCCTGATTTGCAGAGGTAAGTAGGATCTGGGACAGGTTTGTGGCTTCTATCCTGTCGGAATTCATTTATTTAGGGAAAAGAAATAGAAGATTATTTACTTAATAATGACTTTAGAAAAGCAAACCCTCTCCCAAGAAGTGCTAAGGAACTCTGTGCTCCTCCCTACTACTCTTTTTCCCTTCTTCAGCTTGAAAAAGCAAAGCCTGGAAAGAGCAGATAAACCAAGAGTCCTACATCCTGTTCCAGTGATCCATCATCCATTCCATTCTTCTCAGAAAAGAAATGGATATTTCCCATTTAAAATGCTACCTCTAAAATCTTTAATTCTTCTTCTTGCTAGAAGACTCTCTACTTAGGAAAGATTTAAAGTACTTAAAATTTTGCAACTAATTTAATTCTTAGCATTCTGCAACCTGTAGATTGTGCATTTACCATCTTCCTATATCTACAATAGAAGCTCAAAGAATAAAAACTGCTCAGTTAATTCTATGAGGATGCATACTTATGTTACCTAGATTACGTAACGGATATACTGAAGCAAAATACTGAAATTAAGAAAAAATCATTTCTCTAATACTTTTCGAATTACAATTCTTTTATGTAGATCTGAGAGACTGTAAGTTTCTCTACTAATTTCATAAACAATTCTGATAATTATAATCATTATATTGTAAATAGTATAATATATTGGTTCTAAAGGGAGGGCGTTTGAACTTGAAATTTAAAATAAGGGTATCATACAAAAATCACATGACAAAATTGATCCAAAAAGCAAGTTGTTTCTACCAAGGTCACTCTAGAATTGCTGCTGTTGTCTCATCTTTCACAAATGTACATTCACCATGTCCTGAGCATGGGCTACAAGGTTTGATGCCACCCATCCCACAGCCTTCTCCTATGCCATGTTGAAACGTTTTCAACTGATGACTTCACAGAGCAATGGCAAAACACTTTTTTCCACCTGTTTGGGTTCTGATTTTAAGAGGATCAGTATGTTCTGATTGAGAAGAATCAAAGGGGCTGCCTGTTTCACAAGGAAGTTTCCTGTTTGTTTCAGAGTAGGAAATAAGCCTGAAACCACGTAGTATTTCTTGACAAAGTGCTTTGCCAGTGGTGACCACAACATTTTCAAACCTGTTGCCACTGGAGTGGCTCATCTTTCTCTCAAGGTAACAACAGAGTTCACTAACACTATCCAAAGAAAATAACTGTGTTTTCCACATTAAAAAAAAAAAAAAAAAAAAAAAAAAAATTACATCAATCTGTCAAACTATGGGCCTATTCTCCAGAGAATGCTAACTGCCAGTAACACAGGAGGCACCTGAGCCCCACATTGGAAAAAGGGTGTAAAAGACCCACTTGTAAGGGTAGCACCACTAGACTACTCAGAAGGCACCATAAAGTTCTTCTTATATATTTAAACACATATTCAGACATATTTAAATATGCATTGAGATGCTTATAAAAAGCATACCACACTAGACACGTAATTAAGTAAATATTAATATGCTTTACATATGCTGAACCATTTATCTGGACAACATTAATTATCATAAAAGCAATAAGCACTAATGACAACTCCTACTACTATATGTGAGAAAAGGAGAGACTCAGAAATAAGAGGAAGACATTGGAGATGTAATTTCTCTGTACATTCTAAAAAAAAATCTTTCCAAGGGCTTAAAGAGATGGTGATTTTCATTGCAGACTCGAAATGAGTGCACCTT
>VWZT01002559.1:1051305-1095523 GCA_013397055.1 Pachycephala philippinensis | reverse complement strand
TTTTTTTTTTTTTTTTAGTAAGCAGGACCTTTAAAAGGGCAATTTTGCAAAGAGAAATAACACCTTTGTACTTTTAATGTATGTTTATGTAAAATGAGAGTGGCAGTTCCATGTTAATAAACCTTGTTTAGGAAAAAAAAAAAAGAAAAAAAATCAGTTGCTGAACTATGGTGAGTAATTAGCCCCTTAGCATCCCCTTTCTTCAGGAATGCTTCCTCCTGAGCTGGCTCTTTTAAATAGCTCCGGTCCTGGCTGCCTTTGTTGAGCTTGGAAATTGTGCACATATGAGAGAAATTAAGCCCTCATTTAACAGGGACACATGTCTGTCAAGTCCAGAGGAACAAAGGCTGGTCCCTGGGGGCTACTCAGCTCCCTGAGGCTGCCACTCATTCTGTTAGCAATGCTTACCCTTTACAGATTGTGTATAAAACCCAATAAATCATTTCATCTGCTCTGGTTAATATACACATGAGCCTGGGACTTTCTTCAAAGTATTTTTTTTTTCTTTTGCTTGCAACTCCTCACATTTATTAAGAAGTGACCTCTCTTTGCCAGAGTTTAGCCAGGTTTTTACCTTTATGTAATAACATTAATGTCTGTGAAGTAAACGGGAAACATTTACTGTCAGAAATAAAGACATTTGATGCTGCATCTATTTCACACAGGAAATGTTTTACGACTCTTTAATGGTCAATAATCATCAGTGTCTGTTGTATAAATTACTAGTATATTCTGCTCCTCCTAAAGTTATGCCTAAAACGCATGCAGATTTCAAACGACAACAAAAAAACGGGGTAGATAAAATTACAGATTTGTAGCTTTGCATAGGAAGAGACTCTTTTCCTAATTAAAACAAACCAAAAGGAAAGTAATAAAGATATCATTTCAGTTTTGTTTTTACAAAGTGTTATCACAAAGACACATCTATGTTGTCCTGGATAAAACAAAAGAAAAAGGACTCTGATGATTAAAAAAAAAAAACTTAATTGCACAAAGTGATAACTGAAGTAAACACATGCAAAACTAAAATATTCATATACAATATATCAGGTACCTCCGAGCTCTCTGTAGTGGATGGACACACTTAATCCCCAAATATAAATTCACACACAGAGCAAAGGAATATTTTACAGGGAATAAAAGAAAAAAGTAAAATGAAATGCTGTCATTTCCACGTGAGCTCTTTTTGTATTTAAAAAGAGGGCCTGATTCTGTACTTCTAGTATTAGACTGACATAAGTGGAAAGAACATGAACAACACCAGCTGAGGAAATGGCACCCTGCACTGCACTCAATGAAGCAAAACTCTCACTAAGTTGAGCGTGAGTTTTTCCTTATACTTGAGTGTAGGATTAAGCCAATACAGAAAAATTACTGGTGTAGAATAAAAACAAATTAAAGCACAGAGTTGTATCTTCTTTCCCTGAAATGGTGAAAGTAATATTTCAATGACTGCTATTAACAGGGGCCTTTTTTTTTAATTTTGTCCACTCCGCAATTTTTAGCTAACACATTGAAATCCTGCCATTTCTCAAGCAACAATATTAGGCTTTGTATTGAAAACCACAAAATAAAGAGGGCTGACTGTTCTGACAGCTTTAATCCTGATGATACTTGGAGACCCAAGTAAAAAGAAACTGGTACAGCATGGAGTTTTCCCTGCTCAGCAGGCAGAGAAAAACCAGTTCTGGATTTGATAAGTAAAACCAGATATAGTTGATGGTTATATTCTAAAGCCCTGCAATTAATGGAAAACATCAACGGTCCAATGGACTTGCATATCAGTGGGGTCTTTGAGAAGGCCTTTTCTCCCATCTTGTTAAAAACTCATCAACTATACAAGTCAGGACTTTTTATTTTTTTTGTGTAAAGAATCGTGCATGTTCCACTGTTGTCAAAGGGGAAGACATAAAATATCAAGACTCCAGATCCCATTTATACATTAAACAAACCCTTGTGCATGTTCTTATTGATATTCCTCACTGCAAATTCGTGCCACAGTAGCAATGAAAAGCACCAGGCAGGATTATGACCTCAACATGAGATGCTTTACAAATATGAAGATGTGGCCCACTTGTCCTGAAGGATCTGTCAGTCAGAAAAAAACTGATGTAGTAGTAGCTCATTTTTGTTAAAAACAGCAACCACGGTTAAAAACCATCTGACCTTAGACTGTCATCAAAGGCTACAATTCAGTGTATATTAGAATCAAGATATTAACAAATAATAACTTTATAAAAACAAATCTCTTTAAAGAAAACATGATACTATTATACCATGCCCCTACAATCCTAAAAGTGACAGACATGTAATAAATAACCTATTTCGTAGTAATAAAAACTGTACAATGCAATGTACATATATATTTACATTGTTCAGCTCAATAGGGATCTACACCTTCACCACACACACATAAAATGTATTTCTGAATAACTGACTGAGCAGAAACCAAAAAGGAAAGTGACTGTGTCTACTATGCAGCCACTGTAGTAACAGTCAGGAATGATTCTGAAAGTGTAAGTAAATGAAAAGTAAGCCATTTTCAGCAAAATTAAGTGTGTCATAAAAGTAGTTTTCATTCTGGAAAGAACCTGGCTAAACCTGATTTGTGTAAGAATCAGGTTCAAATTAAAAACCTTGGCCCACAAGACACAAAACAAAGTAAAGACTTTCGTTTGAGCAGAATTTGATTTATTCCTCAATGCCCATATCAGATTTACCTGGAAACAGAAGATCAGTTTCTAGAGTAGGCCATAAGCAAGCATTACCCCAGGGTGGATTTTTCCCCTTGAGCAAAAGTGATCAGAAACTCTGAGCCACTTTATCCACCTACTCTTTACAGATCAAAATGCAAAATGTCGCCGTGAAAACAAGGGAGAATATGCAAAGGTGTTATACGCTATGTATGCCACTGACATAATACTTTAATAGGATATGCTGTAATTTCCTGCAATTAATATCTTAGCAGAGCTATAAAGGCTTTTTTCCAAAATTATACCATTGCATTTACAACACTAAAATTAACGTTGTGTCAACCTTTCCATTATAAGCCCCCTTTTTCAGAGGTTTATAACTTGGCTGTAAAAACATATTCTGGCCTAAAATGTGGCATGTAAGATCTCCATTTAGAAACAGCCATTTTGATTAAATAAAAAACATTATTTAAGTCTGTTTCAAGTAATGCCCTACAAACTGTGTGAGGGACCGCCAAGAAATGTAGGCATTCTTCGAATAAAAACGTATTTTTCTCTCCACAATAAAGCCACTGTTCAAAGGATGTTTCACAGCCACGGAATTTGCTCCACATCTGTAAGGAAAATACGTGGATTTGGGAAACTACAGACTTCAGTGAGAGTAGCCTCCCCACTTGCCTGTTTCTGTGTGACAATGGCTGTACTTCTGGTCAGCAGCTCAGCCACATGGGAGACTCGAGCTACCCAAAATGGTTTTCATTTGCGGGCGGGCAGTGGGTGAGAGGAACACATAAATATTTCTCTGTCTGGCTGAAGTGGATCCACTCTGGCTAAAAGCTCCAACAGAGTAAATTAAGGCAAGTGATAAGTTGACAGAAAGTCATCGTAGGAAAAATATGATCACAATGGTAGAGAACCACCCTGTGGATTCTGAAACCACAGATTTCAAGTCTTGTCGAATTTCATATAAGAACTGGATCGAGTCACTTCGGAAATTTAACTAAGGTGCTTAAATTAGGAACCTCGTTGTCTAATCAACAGAAGGTAATTCACAACACCTGGACTGCTTTATATATGGAGCCAAAAGTCCTAATTCAGTCACCCAAATTAGATATCTAAAATTAGATACCCCCAAATATCTATATGCTTTTTATTCAGCCTTAAAAGAGTGTTGTGAGGATAATACACTTCAGCTTATGAGACACTCAGATATGCAGTTACAGAGGAGATGAGTATCCTGAAAATATATCACCAATAAAATTCAATGAGATGGAAAAGGCAAAGCTAGAAATGTGATAGTAGCGTTCGTCATACCAATCACTCCTTGTCAGAGCAAAAACAAGTGCCATACCCCCTCTTCTGAGCAAGGTTTATCTCTATATATTATATATTATATACGTTGCTTTGTCAAGTACAGAATCTCAGTCTATGCTTAGGCTATTAGGTATATATTGCCCTATTTTGTTAACTGCAGCAAGTAGCCACGCAACTCATTTATCTACCTGATCTAGATTTTAAGCTGAATATATATTCCTCCAACTGGTTAATCTCTCATTTACAGAATAAAAATGCCTAATACATTACTTTAAAATAAAGTTCCCTAACTCAGAAGTGCCCTTCCATACTGTGTGACAGTGATGTGTCTCAAGATGGATTTCACACTTCACCATCAACTGTGAAGTTCTTTGCTTTTATTATTTAGTGTTACAACTTTAATGGTTTCTTACACTGTCATTTTGGGTGGGTGAATAAGATTAATTCAGCATTTCATAATGCTCCATTGTATACTGTTTACATCATTTATTTTCTTTTTACTGAATGATTACAAATTTCAATTTAAAGTTAATAGCATTTTGTGGGAGTTACTGCATGTGAATTAACCGTGGTGATGTCAGCGCATCCCTCTGGAATTTAAAAGATATTTCACTGTGTTATATCATGTGCTACACAGTATATCAACTTTTATTTCCCATCCCTCAAGTACGGAATGCACACTGTGTAACTTCTAGCTTCTCAATATAGACATAATTTACCCAAGCTGTGCAAATGCCCAACTTGCTGAAGATGATATATACAAGATTTATATAAAAGACGAGTTCTTTCAAGGAAGCAAAAGCCTTGCATACTACACAAGCCACTATATTATCTAATTATTTGGGGAGAGGGGTTTTTAATGTTACAGACAAAGGGAAATAGCATGTAAACTGCAGTCATAAACCAATTTTTCCTTACTTTAACAACTTTAAGATTAGATAGGTAAATCCCAGACAAGGCAATTTATCTTCCTTGAGAACTATACTTTGACATTTTTGTGAGTGCCAGGATTAGCTGGTCGCATAAGACAGCGAATATTAGAAATATTCATTCACTTTACTTTTACTTACATGCCATCAACTGTATACCAAATGTTAAACAGCATCTAGTTTGCTCATTTGCTGGATTGCACATACCACTACTTTCTTTATGTGAATTCATAATTCCTTAATGCATTCAGAGAGCAATGCACTTACTTCTTCCTTGCTGTCATGATGTTAAATATATTAAAAATAAGTTTTTATGCTCAAATTGATTCAGTAATACACTTACATTCTGGAATATTCCCGCAATTACAACTTGAAAACGCTTTGATTCCTTAGGCCAGGATTTAGTTCATCTGATAAATTTAAGTTTTTACTGTGAGATTTCAAGAAGTACTTTACAATTTATTTGCTATATGCTTTTGGCCTTTTTTATGTGGGGCTGTACTTCATCATTTTCCTCCAAATACCTGCTTCTGCAGACAGAAATTTTGACCTCTGATATCACCACATTCCAGCCTTGCCTGTATATCTGAGAATCTCCATAAATCAAGTCATTTCAATACTAACATTTATTAACTATTTTCTTTTTTTGTATCTCCTGATGAGTGCATCAAATAGTGGAGGTGGAGGGGGTAAAAAAAAGAGAAAGCGATGCAAAACCTGATTGTTTTCCCTCTTGGCCATCACATGGTTGTCAATCATAAAAATTATCACAGAAAAAGTACCTAATTAGAAAGGAAAGGCCAATATCTCGAGCAGTTTCTGTGAGTCCTGGGATATGTTTCAATGTAACACTGATGTAAGACATGAAAAGGAGTTGGCTTACCCAAATGGTTGCCTGTTTTTTCCAGCTACATCTGTTTGTCTAATAAAACAAATTACGTTCCCTAAAATCCCTGCCGCATTTGTACCTTTGATATTCCAACCACAATACTAATATCCTAAGTCCTTCCTTGCAAGAGGTGCTCACTTCTGCAAAGCCCAGCTATGTGAGTAACGCTCAGTGCACAAGCCCTCAAACACTGTCTGAGCAGGTATTGCTCAAGCAAATACGACTTCACAGGATCAGTCCTGCTGGATAGGCTGCCAGTTGGCACTATTTCCACTCCCAGCTATCCATTTTACTTTGTGCACATGCCACTTAGGAATGAAACTGGTTTTCTGTGCCGGAGCGAATAGCGCGTTATTACTGCATTATCCCAAATATTGCAATATTGAAAAGAGTACATCACCAGACTGACAGAGGGGGTGATGCCAGAGGAGTAGCATCAGAGAGGTTCAGAGGGGCATCACCTCTGCCAAACTTCTTGGGAGCCAGACCAGGGTGTCTGGCTCGGCCATGGCAGTCGCTCCACACTGGGTTGGAATGGGCAGAGCACCAGCCAAAAGTGACCCCCAGGCAGCAGCACAGGTGGGCAGCAAATATTTGCTTGATCCTCTGCTGTTATTCAGGAGCTGGTTACAATCTGCCTCTAAATTAAAAGGGTTCAAATCATTGGCTCTTCTGTAAGTGAAGCCTGTGGAAGAAGTGTCTGGGCTGAATAGAATCAATGAGATTTTAGCCCCTGGCTTTGGCAGAGGCACAGCTGAGAACAAGCCCTTAAGCCACTGGTGAGGATGCAGCACAGCACGCCCCAAGCAAATGAAGCAGCAGGACTTGAACTGAGGATGCCTATGTCTTCATTTCCAATTTTAAAACACACGTGGGAGAGGGCAAGTGGGAGGACAGATACTATCATTTTCTGCACCACCATGAGCCCAAGAAACAATGACATTTACTTTGGTTTAACTAATTTCCACACATCAGATCATGTTCGGCACCCGTGTGCCAAAGTCCTATTCTTCAAGTCTGTTGAAATACCACTTTTCGAAACATGTGTGCTAACATTTGGCCAACACCACCACAAGATCATTTTATTAACTTGTAGCTCATTTCATAGACTGCTGCTCATGTTGCTAACATATGCTATTCTACCATTTACTGCTCTATAATTAGAGAAGTCATATGAAAGAGATACACAAGGCTTAATTTTTGCATTAAATACAATTTGTTTAGACTCGGGTAGGCGAAATAAGAAAAAAAAAGTCATATAATGAATTAGAAAACTGCAAGACAGCTAATTTAACTCTTAAAAGGTCACAGCAAAAATTTTTTAAAACACAACCTCCCCGCCCCCCTCATGACTGCATACAGTTTTAAGAGGCAAATCCAGAACTATATTCTGCTCTGCCAGGATAAAACTTGTTTCCAGGGGCTGAGGGCCTCAGGGGCAGAGCAGCTAGCAGGATCCTTGCAGATGGGGGACCAAGGGGTAAGATCAGAAGCTTACAAGTAGCAGAGGAGTATGAATCTTGCTCACACTGTGTCTTTTCTGCCACCACCACGCTGTTATGCCAAAGCATTTGTAGTTTGGAAGAGGTTGAATAAAGGATAGAGAGCATCACCAGAACACTTATTATAGCATGTGCTACTCAGAGAAGGCAAGGATCCTACATCGCTTCTCTTTCCTCACAGCTGACAGAGAAAATTCCAAGCCAGCCAGCCATGAAGATGCCTTTTACTGGGAAAAGCTGGCCTAAAACAGATCTTTTGCTTGAGTAATTATCACATAAGGACTTTAGAACTCATTAATAAGCCAGTATGTGATAATAAATAAAATATGAAACATTTGACTTTGATGTTTAGCATATTTGTCTTTCCTCCATTGGATCAGTTTCAACTCACACCAAGCGAGTTACGAGCTGGACAGGAGCCGTGGTGCCACACCTATGGCTGAGCCCCGTGAAGTGGAATCAGCGATTTAGCAGCCAGCTACAACTTACAGGCACACAACAGCACTTCTCTCTTCCAACAACTGCATTGCAGAAGGGAGTTGGATATATATTATTTTTAATACGGAGCTGCTTAAAAAAACAGTAAAAATATATACCAGTGACGTCTGGGAATCAATTCACAAGCAAACTGGGTTTTAAGGGAAATGCATCCTTTCTACTGTAAATTAATAAACTGCAGCTATAGTTTATTAAGCCACCACAATATTTTACATTTTCTACTGCCATAATCTTGCCTGCTTATAAATTACAGTACTTTTACCTATTCTTTAATCCAGAAACATCATTATTAAAATGTTTGATGGAGGCTGCAGTGCATCTATCATTACTTGTAAAAGTTAATTAGATTAGATAAAAGAAATAATTAGATTTGCATTTTTATCCTGGTTTTAAACTTCCAAAGAAGATCACAACAGTGTGCCTGTGGGCAATTAAAAACAGCATACAGCAGTGAAATATAAAGGCAAAAAAGGTCTGTTTTTCCTGGCTAATTCATGATTGAAGATACAATTACAAAATATTTTAAGGGTTTGCTGAAGCTGGGGGCTATTCCTAGACTTCTAAGCTTTGTTTATAACTCTCTCTCTCTTTCAAGGGAGTATCTGATCTGCGTACCCTGCCAATAGAAGTATCAAATTGCTTTCAATGGCTTTATTTGGTCCTGTACAGAGCTTGCTGGAAGGGGATCAGTTTCATGATCAATAAAACAAAAAAAAAGAAAAAAAAAAAAAGAAAAAAAAAAAAAAAAAAAAAAAAAAAAAAAAAAAAAAAAAAAAAAAAAAAAAAAGAAAAGAAAAGAAAAGAAAAAAAAAAAGGTAGGGGAGAATATTCCCTGGTGCTGGAACAGTAGCACTGCCATTGCTTTTGCTTGTCAACGCTAAATAGAGTTTACAAAGAGAGACAACCTCAGAGAGTGTAACTGAGCTGACAATAACTGGATTCCAGCTTGTGCATTTTCAGCAAGCTCTCTGCAAGGAGCTTTAACCTGTCTCCAAAAGGCAATAAATGAAAGGTTCAGCTCTTAAAATTGGAGGTCAGTTACATACTTAATGATGAAGCGTATCTTTAAATCTATTTCTACTATTATTATCCTAGCAAAAAATTAATTAACCAGGTCAGGGAGGCTGTGAAGGCTAATGTGGAATGTAATTATTCCTGATCTTTAGACATGTACTTCACATAAAGAGATATTCCTTATTCAGCTCACCAGGTAACTCAATTGTCAGTAGTTAATCACAGATAAGAAGAGAGTCTCATTGGTTCAGTCTCTTAAGTTTTACTTATGATTCAAATGATTCCTATTCAAAGACAGTTTAAATAGTTGTAATTTCATGTTACTATTCTTTTGTCTGTTTACTATCACAGTAATCACGTTCACTCTATTTGAGGGAAACAGAAAATGTGAGAACATTTATAGGAAAGTAGAACAGCATGAATGTATAGATTAAAACTAGAAAAAATTACTATTAGGAATAATTTCTAGTGGCTGAATTTAAACAGAATACTTATGAGAGCAGAGAAAACCAGTTTCTCTATGCAATGGAAATTGTACTGATTCAAACAGAAAACGAAATGCTCTGCAACGGCATTAAGCACAGTAAAGAGGAATAAGGTGAAGGGAAATGGACAAAAGCAGCTTGGATCATCTTTCACAGTTATCCTCATCACAGATTTTTGCAGAAAACTCAACCATCACTGTCCTTTTTAAAGATTTCAGCCCCAGTTTAGGACTTGCCCTAATGAAACCTACCCGCAAGAGCAGGGAAGCCCTAAAATCTTTCATCCCTTAGATTCACATACACCCTCTCAGAGGGAAATCCTGGAGCAACGGGCTCCAACTCTTTGCCTCAGATGGGCATGGTGGGGTTCAGAAGTCCCTAAGCCTCATTCTGAAAGGACCGAATTCTGCTAAGCAGGCGCAGAATTCACAGGGATTTCAGGACCTCTAGTTTGGAACCATTCAAGAAATGCATATCTTCCCTTTTTCCAATCTAGTCTTATCTTCATGATGTACTACTGAATTCCTCCTTTAACCAGCTTTTTCACTTATTCCTAGAGATTTTCACTTTCACAGCACAAGGCTAAGAGATGTTCTTTAAACAGTCCAATTTTGTTCTCTCTACTTCAGAATGAACATTTTTTATTTAAAAAAAATTCTTTTAAAAAATTTTAATCAACCTGGAGACTGATCTGTGAGCTCTTATTTGCCCCACATTATTTTCTCAACTTTAATTTGCACTGAAAGCAATGATTTCTCTGCACAGCTCTGCGGAACGAAGAACTTAATTTGGCATACTACATTTCCTCCCATCTCTGTGGACTCCTCTGTAGAAGAGTGTTTATGAACATTATGAACATTTGAGCTGAAAAATAATAATACACTGCATTTATTTGAAAATTTTCATTTAACATTCTCAAAACATTACATTTAAAATGAGGAAAAGGAAACATTTTGCCAAATTTCTCATAACCAGAGACAGGACTGAAAAGAAGTCCAAATTCCCACTCCATTTAGCCAACAAAACGCCTTTCCCCAACACATACACCCTGAAAGAAATATTAGCTTCACATAGAAAATATGAGATGATTATGCAGAACATTGAATGACCTCTGTACTCTTGAAATACCTATCTTATAATATGCTAAGCCTAGCTAAAGTGATCTTTGCTCATAGATTATTGACAAAGTTTTGGATGTATAACAAGTCTGGAGTAAGGTGCTCCAGTAAATGGTCTCCATAATGAAATTAAAAAAAAAAAAAAAAAAACAAAAAACCAAAAAAAAAAAAAAAACTTTTACCAGTTAAATGAAATAAGGTGATAATATACAGCACAATATAAATAATAAATACTAAGTAATGCAAATTCTCAGTAAATTAACCCAGGGAAAGTGGTCCAGGGGAAGCGTGTTTTATTCAATATAAATGATTTCAACTTTTGTATGTGGTTGACATTAATCTTTTAAGCCCTTTCTAAAGCAATTTCTAATTGTTTAAATGGTCACACCAGGTGCACTCACTCACAGAAACTCTTGTTCAAGAATTAAGACTGCACCTCAGGAGAGGACAGTTGACACACTGCATGTCTCACGATGAAAACATTGCACCAGCAATGCCCATCTCCTGCATCCTGGAGAACACGCTGTACCTGCCTCAAGCAGCTGTGCCATGAACAGGCCCCTGCCCAGATGGAACTGGCACCTGTGCTGCTCACATTTTGTAATCTCTTCAAAAGGGGAGTGGCAGGGAAGGGTACTATTGTTTTCCCACGCATACAAAGTACAGATAAGAGCCCACACCATTCTTTGTAGGTAATCACTGTTTCCTGAAAATGGTTGCTCAAGAGTGTCTTTAAACAAGCCTTCTAAACAAAATCAGGTTATTGGGGACAGGTATGCAAATTCTACCAGGCCCAAAAACTAAATGGAGAATGTAAACATTTAATAGAAATTTTGTTTCCCCTTCAAGATATAGTACCATTCACCTCATCTCACATCAGATCTCTACACTAAAGGCACTGGCATGCATATCCTTCTGATTAATGGAGAGAAACAGACGTTTTAGGGAAAAATTTATCTGATATATTTTAAATATCTACTTTAGGAAAAGACAAATTGCAACCTAAAACTTTTCACTTTGCTTCTCACTGCTCACTGTAAGAACAATCTGGATAATTAACAGAGACAGAGTCTGTACTGCAGTTACCTATTTTTGATGCGATGAATCCTACCCAGAGTCACCAGTGTGACTTCAACACTGGTATTGAGGTTTCTTGGGAAGATGGTGGGAGAGGACCTGGGAGAACCAGCACAGCACTATTTCTGTCACCTGCCTCCTGTTCTGCCTCCATCCCAGCTCCAGCCTTTAAGGAACTACACATCTCAAACTGTAACACTCATAAACCAATTCTACAGCAGCAAACCTACTACAAACTGCAGAGGCAACTTAGCAACTAACTGCTCTCTCAAGCAACTTCTGGCTGCCAAACCTGCCACAAAATTAAGACAGAACAAATAAATTAAGCAGAACCACTTGGCTCACAAGCAAATGGACTATGTAAGCTGGTGTTTAGCCTAGAAGACAATCTTCTAGGAAACTTTCTTTTAGTAATCTCCCTGTAAAACCATTGGATGTTTGAGTTGGCACTTGCCCAATGTGCCTAGTGCTTCTTACTGGAGCCTACAGTGTTCCTTGGCCCATGAGATGCCCACTACCAATCTGGCTGACCAGCTGGGAGAAGAAACAATCCTCACTGCCTCAAACGCACAGATTAGACTCATGTAAATGTAACAATCATAAACAAATAAATAGGCCAAACTACTGAGGAACCATGGTATAAGAGTATTACATATTGGCAAGAATTTGGAAGCAAATACTCGGAAGGGTCACCAAGAAATAATTTAGCTCAGATGAACATAATAATCATTGAAACACTTCTTTTCATGTACATCTAGGATAGGACAGAAAAGAAAACTTGTGGAGGGTTCAGCACTATGTAAGAAGAAAGATGGAAGTGAATGAGAAAATGAACCTGCAATCTATTCTAGAATGAATTCTAAGACCACATTTCCCTGGAGATAATGAAAGGGTAAAGCTACTGGAAAGTATTGACTGAAGTGAAACATAAAGTACCTTTGAACTTTTTACTACAGAGCAGATACTCCCCAGCCAAACACCCCTACAATTCTCCAAACAGAAACAAAAAATACATAGTCATAATTCCTCTGTTTCCTAATTTTTAAAGGAATTTTAAAAATTAGAAATATCTCATACAGATAACTCTTCTGTTTTGTAGACTTAGTTATGTTTCAGGCTTGGCTTTCATGCCAAGTAAAGATTTTTTTACATTATTCCTTGCTTTCTGAAGCCAGACTTGCAAATAACACTTAGAGAAGGTGGTGTATTTTTTCCTTCCACTATTCTTATTCTCTTCCATCCTTGATGTACACCTAATATGGGCACACAGTCTTCTAATAGGCAACAACAATATCGGTGCTTTACAATTCAATTGTGTCTCTTGTACAAGGTATTAACACATCTATATTTGTTAAATAAACTCCTTAAAAGTGTAACTGAAACTGCATTACAACATTTTCAAAAGCATTTACAAGCATTCCTTTGGGATGAGGGAAAGAAAAACTTCAGTTTTGGCATCTAGTAACATAGCAATCAGCTAATTAAGGAAAAGAAATGGATAGCCCAAGCTTACAAGAAATGATTGGCAGCACAATCATCTGTCAGACCAAATTGAAATATTTCCATCAGTGAACAGGCCCATGGAAATGCTTTCAAAGTGGGAAGCAGAGAAGGTAATACAGTCACATGCCAACAATGCCTCTACATCCATGTCACTCCCTACCCACGTATACTGGCACAAAATTAAACCATGTTCTGCGTACAAGTACAGATAATTAAATATCTCCAGAATACTTCCAGATCCACATGGGTATAATTACTCCAAAGGCACCTGGAACACACATACCTGTGGGTCTTTGTACATGAGTACACTGGTGCCAGGGACTTAGTCTCAATTTTGCCTTTGTAGAACACAGAATTCCTCCAAAAATGATTGAGACTCTGCTTTTACTTCACACAATACAAGTTAAACTGATTGCAGATTTCAGAATTATGACAAGATGGGGGGATTTAAAAATAGTTCATAACTTTCAGAAGAAAACTTTGCCTATTAAAGTTCTTTGCACCAAAAAAGATGTCTGACAATAATTTTCCAGGACACAAGGAACTCCCATAAAGAGCATCTTTACTGCTTGTTAGTAAAGCATGTGGCTGCTTTATTTTAGACCCTTCCCTCTCCATAAATGGAACTTAAGTACAATCAGAAGAGAGCAATAAAATACACTGACCTGAATTTGCTGCTGCAGTAGATTGATTTTGTGCTGCTGTTGCAGAAGTTGCTGCTGTTGTCTTGCAATCTGTTAGAAATAAAATTTCCATTAAATTAAAACAGTAATATTGAAATTTCAATGCTATTGACCGAAAACCACAATATTTGTTATTCTTTATTATATTTTTATTAAGCATATTAATTTTTTTAAATGGGGGATCTTTTAGAGGTAAATTTAAATGCAACATAAAAATCTAGTTAGCGAGCAAGAAATATGTATTTTAAGCACTGAGGCCTTAACTCTGAAAAGCACAGAAACATAGGTTTATTTGTGTGCCTGTGAATAATCTCATCACTATTCAACAAAGCATTCAAGCCTGTGGTGATCTTTAACTATGATGCATTACTGTTAGCTACAATGGGAATGAAACACATGCTTAAAATTAAGTGCTTTTCTGAATGGGGATGGGATTACACAGGTGCTTAAGGTTAAACATACATTTTCTTGCTTTGCTGAACTGGAGCCTTAGCTAGTGTTTATAGATGCTTCACTATTCAGCACAAGCTCCTAGGGTAAGCTTCTCCGACTTCCTTCACAATGAGCAGCACATTATTTCTCTTGCAAATCTCAAAAATCATCCTTGGAGCTGCTTAGGGAAGCAGAGCCTTATTCTGTGTAAAAGCAGTACCTGGTGCTCAGTAACTCATCCTCCACACAACCCTGTGAAATATGTAGATATTCTTACCCTCATTTGGTAGATTCAGTAAGGGGTCTGGAGGGTAAAGGTTCACCCTATCCCTTCTCTAACACAGATGGAGAAAAGCAAATATTCAGGGTAGGGAACACAAAGAGACTGTTGAGAATTGGCCACAGATACCCTATCTACCTCCCTCATTCCCACAAAATCAGCATGCTAGAGCAGAAGGGAAATAGGATCCTGCCCTCAGACCACAGAGCTGCTCCCTGCTATGGGTGATGTGGATGGCAGCCACAGGGGAGAAGCCACAGGGAGCTGGGGGAACAACTGGACTTCTGCTTCAGAAGGGTAACTGTGCAGCAGACTGAAATGAGGACAAGATTTGTGTTTCCTGGAAATCCCAGCCTCAGCACTTCTGCTACCTTCATTTCTTAAGTATAATTTCCCCTCCTATAAATATTTATCTAGAGCAGAGGAATCACATAAAACAGCAAGAAGATGGTGACAAAGGTATTTTGGTCACTCAAATCCACTGTTTTTCTTTTGGCAAAAACCCTCCTGTGTCCTTCCCCAACATCTTCTGAGCACACTTACTCTGTTATAAACAGAGAAAGCTAAGCAAAATGTTTTTATGATAAAAAAATTACAGGAATGTATCAAGGTTGGTTTGGAAATAAACAATCACATAGTTTTAGTGAAAACTGTTCAGATTAACTCATAAGGAATTTGCAGTCACATATTAACAGCTTGTAATTGTGCACACATGGAGACCAAGGCTGTCATTTCTTTTCTCTCTCATTGTCACATGGAAATAACTTTGTAAGTTTTTTCAGTTAAAATTCACTTTTGTAAGAGAAATCAACACAAAATTCACACATATTTTAAGTCTTGTACATGGCCTCAACGAGACAAATTAAGGTCTGCATGATTCTGGGGCTGAATGAAGGCAAAGGGCCACAAGAAAATGGACTCAAGCAACTCTCATAGACCACTACACTGATGCTTGTAATGGGGCTCAGACTCCTTTTAGGAGCTTGGTGTCCAAATATTTCTGGATGAACCTCCCAGGCAAGCCAATAAAATACAGTGAGTGAAGACTGAAGGAGCAGACCCTTGTGTGGGAGTGAAAAAGGTCATTCAAAGAGAGCTGGCAGTGCGTGTGCCCAGGTAGCCCGAGGGCAGGTCCTAGAACCTCAGGTATCTGCTTGTCAGCACAGTGGCCAGCCGTGGTGCTTGTGCTTGGCGAAACAACCCTAATGGGGACAGTGCTATACAGAATATTTAAAACCTGTATGAGAGCTGGAGTTACCATTTTTAATGAGTAACACACTAATTGTGTGACTCCATCTTAGAAGTGCAGTGCTTGTAACTAAAGATAAGGTCTGTCAGGCTTATGTCCACACTGCCCCTGCAGCTAAAGTCTCAGCAAAGGTAAAAGATGATTACAATACACAGCTCCACAGTGAAATGAGACAGAGCATGAAGCTACATCATGGGCCATTCTCTCTCAGTGCTGTATGATTTTTTCACAGGTACACAGTACTCTACATCCAGTATTGTTTGGAGCTGCTGATGACCTGGCTGCAGTTTAACATGATAAACTATAGCTTAGACAAAGAGGAGGTTTTTTGTTTACATGTACAAAGGAACTGATCTGCCAGGGTTCTGACTGCTTGTGAACAGCTTTTTGTACCTGCCTGTACAACACAGCACCATTTGAATAGGCATTGCCTGATGAAAACAAGAAATATACCATGGAGCATCTAATCTCAAAGGTTCCTCTTGGCTGGAGCAGCACTGTGATAGAAAATGTACCCAAGACCCTGCAATGCAATTACCATAGCATCTTGATATATAGGCTTGACACAGTAAAGTAGGGTACACAAGCACCATGTGGCTCAAATTCTGAATTTTATTTGCCTATCGGTTGAGCTACATGCTTGCTTCATTGAGCATGACAACCTAGTTTTAAGTGTCATTTAATTTTCATTTTGAAATATAATTACAAAGTGTTCACTGTAAGATATCACTCGTCTGCAAATGTGTCAAGATTAATTTGTGCTAGCTTATTCACAAGTGTCAATAGTTAATTACTGTGTCATCTCTAGATGGCTAAATGACATTCTAACTTCTGATTTTTTACAGTGTTCCTTTATGTTATTTTCCATTAGGGGATGAGTCCGTATTCCTACATGTGGGCAAATACCCAAGCACATAAAATACCAGACGTCACAACTCATTAAAATCAACAGAGCATACATTGCTGTATATATCCTATAAAATATATTTAACTGAAAAGATAATTCTAGTAATAATGTCAGATTCCTAAAAACCACGCATTAATTTGGATCTGTCTGATCTAATGCCTAGGGGACTAGTGCATGGGATCATTGTTGTTGCACTTTTGTTCAATGAGAAGAGGACAGCTCTTTGGACAACTGCATCTTTAAAACAAACAAATAATCAAGAAAAAAGCAACATCAAGAAAAAAGCAACACCAAAAAAAGACAACACAAGGGAAACAAACCCTTCACAACCTGAACAAACAAATCAAACCTTACTGGTGCAAGATATTTGAAGGTTTGAGTATGCTTAAGGGGTTTTGTTTAATTATTTTCTTGTCGGAAAGAGAAAGAATTATATAATGGTTATAGTCTGGCTTGTTTGTAACTCTCAAAATTACATCTCAGTGCAAGAAACAAGAACTGTGAAATCTATCAAATGCCATTTTTTCTTCAATATCCACCCTCCCTTTTTTTTCTCAGGGTGCTATAATATTTCCTCTTTCTGGAAAAAAATGTGTAGCTTCTGCAGTTATTTATGCTCTTTTAACATAAAACACGAAAGGAAAAAACACCAGGCAGAACAGTGTTTGTGCTAAGCATTCTGCGTGAACCATTTTCACAGGTTTCTTTCTTGGAGCCTCACCTGTTCTTGCTGTTGGCGAGCAAGGTCCATTTGCTGCCGTTGTTTTTCAATTTGTGAGGCTGCCAGCTTTTTCTGCTCGTCATGGGCAGCCAGGAGCTGCTCCCGTAAGCTGATCAGCTGGGTGATCATAGTAGAGAGCTGTCGCTCTTTTTCTGCCAGGCTTTCTGGTGTACCTAAACATGCAGGAGAGATGTACTGTAAATATGAGGTAGACAATAGTTACAAAGCAATATTTACCCCCCCAAGAAAATGGCTGCATCACCAACATGCTTTTTTTCAAAACAGCAGCTTGGATATGTTTTCTACTAACAAATCTCAAAAGAATGTAACACATAGATTTGCTGTGCTCTAAGCAGGGGAGGATGGACCAGAAATGGGAGCAGAAAAGATGTAGAATATTTCCTTTTTTTCTGAAAGGGATTTATTGTCTATGAATCCCTGTGTCTTCTCCATCTAAATCTGCCCACTGTGATAAATACATTCAGAGTTTATTAGACATAATTTTCCCTCACTTTATATATTTTGTTGTTTTTTCACTCCAAGTATGTACGAATGCTAAAAAAAGAATTTAAAAGATGTTGTTTGGTGGAAGAAGCAGTTTAAGAATTTATTGATCATTTTTCCAAAACACCCATATATCTGGTAGGTCATTTAGGTAAATCTAAGCTTTGGTTGTGGAAAGTGTGTTAAAAATGAGCTTTACTTGTCCCCAAGAGAAACGGCTAACCTGAGAAAATAGCTTAAGAATTTTCATTTAACTTTCAAAGTTTACTCTACAGAGAGCACTTAATTAATATGAAACTACGGTACATTTATTCTTTGCACTAATGATGCTTAATGGTCTGTTTATGGGTAAATTGCATGGGTCTCATAAGTGGAGAGTACAGGGTCCTTTTCCAAATCAATGTGAAAATATTCGATCTTATATAGAAACATATTACTCTGTCAGAAACAGCAATGTCAGTTCCTATAGTTGAGCCATACAATACATTTCTTTTTGTAAGCACCTCAGACTCATAGGTCTATAAGATATAATTACAGCAAGGTAGAAGTTCAGGAATATTGGAAGATAATCTGATAGACGTTTAGAGTTGGAAGTGGGATAAATAAAGCAATTTAATGTTGTACAGTAGAACTGAAAATTACAGAAGAAGAAAACCAAATCAAGAATTATTCAGGTCTGTAGTCTGCCACAATGATATGAGAAGTGGCACGAAAGAGGGTATTCACAAATTTCCTTTCCTCTGTTCACAATGGAGGACTGTGGTAAAGAAGTCATAGGACTTTTGAAGAGGAAGAAAATGAGTGAGGAACAGGACCTGGGAGGGAATGGAGAAACTGTCACAAAATTATGACACCACCTTCTTCCCAGGAGTAAGATGGGTACATTCCAGGGAAGAGAAGAAAGAGGCTAACAGGTTTCATAAGGACAAAACAGGCTCCTGCCAAGAAGGTGAGAAACCCAAAATTCTCTACTACTTACATTGTGCTATGATGGGACCAGTATTATTCTTACACAGAATTTCATTTGCAAAAGCAGCATACAAGAAAACCTCTGTCTATAATTGCTTTATATGGAAAAAAGAAACCGCATGGCTTAAGTCATTCACTATAAACAAAGCAAGCTCCCAGAAGCAAATGGTACCTGGTTTTCTGTACATCTATTAATTGCATTTAGCAACATGAAGCACTGAAAATATTCAATTTCTTATTCACTATTATGTATCTTAGTTTTAAAAGAGTTTCCAACAACCTGACATTTCCCTACCCTCTAATGCCTGATTTACATCCAGTATACATGTGACACAGATCTCCAGAAGAGGAAAAATGTGTAACTTCTGTTGTAGTAGAAATCTTAGGGATTTTAGTGATTTCTTTAGTCACAAGAGGTATGATGGATGCACGAAGTTGAAGCTGAAGGACACACTACTACCCAGACCAAGTTATTGCAAATCCTTAGAGTGATATGAGTGACTGAAGCAATATAAGAGTTCTGTGCAAAAAGCTGTTTCAAGACAAAAACAACAACAAAATAATTTTTGAAAGTAAGCTTAGGCAGGCATGTGGCCAGGAAAGTTCCTGTACAGAAAGTACTGCCTTGCCAGGATCCTTTAGCATGTACTGAGCTCCATGCTGACATCTGTTCAATTATCTGCAACTTCAGTATAGACCTACCTTAACCCTCCTTAACTGTGTTATTCAGTCTTGACGATTTTTCACTATGGTTCAAAGGTTATTTAGGTGGTTTTGAATTCATTTCTATGGGTAAAAGACTCTTCTACCAGAAAAAAAACTCCCTTGCACATTGTGACTAGAAGAGACCTACCAGTCCATCCACGTATTTTAGAAAGCCAATGGGAAGCAACCTGCTGTCTCAAATGATACCTATTGTCCTCCACTGCCACCTGGGAAACAGCAGCTTGAGACTTTCACATCTGTCAAGCAGCTTTGGCATCATAATGCAAGCCCCTGATCTTACAGTCATAAAATATTTTACACACCCAAAGTAGATAATAATCTCTCACTCCACTTCCATATTGTTCTGTATAGCTTGTACTTGCTTCATAACATGAGTAGAAAACCACCACAAAGAGTGCCTGCTAAGGCTACAAAATATAGTTGTTCTGTTAGGATTTCTTAGAACCATTTGATAAAGTTGCCACAAATTTATAGTCTTTTTTTTTTTCTTTTTCTCTTTTCCTGATTTTTTTACAATAGCAGGCAGAAGTAACTGTTCTTATCCAAGAATTCACGGTAATTGTTTTTCTTTCCGTTCCCCCCCCACCCCCCTAAGAAACACATGTGAAATAAATGACCCCATTTAAAGTACTCTGCTCTTTAATTTGTACCCTGCTATGTAATCCAGCAACAGAATAGAACTGATGACCACAAAATGTACACTGTGCTCCTGGAAAATCACGGGACCTCCACGAAGCTGCAGGACACCTAACCGAGCTCTGCTCGAGATGAGAACAAGCATAAGATGAGAATGTTGTTGTATGAACAGTGTGTGTGTGGAGAGGGGGGAGGTATAATTTAATTTTAGAGTGGAAAATCCCAACCATTATTTTACAGTTTAAATACCAATAAAAACCAACTTGCTTAGAATGCAGACCAGATTGAGCTGATCTGGCTGGGACAAGAGAGGTCATCAGTAGCTGTGTGCCATCATCGTCTGTTTTGCATCCACTTACAGCAGCAAGCAATGAGATTCCTAAACTCATTACCAGTAAATAAACTTCTGCTGCTGACTGAAAATATCTATAAATAAAATAAAAAATACAGCTATCTGTAAAATGTATTTGCCATAAAACAGATAAAACAAAAAGCTTAGTAAAAAATAAACAGTAAATATGCCAGCTTCCATAAAATATTATATACCACAGCTCTCTCTCTGTTCTAATCCTATTCTCTTACTCCAAAGACAGCAGTGCATTTTTTTCCATGGGGTCTTCCTTATCCCCAAAACACATCTGTCTTGAGTTTCTCTCAGATTTGTCAGGTGGATCAGTGCTCCCCAGGGCCTGCTCCATCTGAAGTATTTTAATTTGACTAAACACCTGATTTATTTTATCTCTCCGATGAGAAAGGCAGTTTGTCTTAATAGAGCCTGTCAGCCCACAGTCCCATTCACAGCAATTTACAGGCAGCCAGGGATGCTGGAAAAGAAGAGTGCTGTGATTCTGTATTTTATCCTCCTCCAGAAAGCACCTAAAAGCAGCTATTCACTGCTACTGCATGTGGCATTTTAGAACTGAATTAGCTTTTTATTCAAGTAACTACACTTGTTGTGAATAGCTTATCTGTAAAATTGCTACATTCACTACTGATTTTATTAACCTTTGGCTCTATCACAAAATGGTCTTCAGTTAGGAAAGACCTTTAAAATTGACACATTTTTCTTAGGGGCCTTTATTTCAGTGACTACAGATATACTGAATTTGATCCATTGACTCCCTTTACCAGCAGTATTTAAAATTTTGAGTGTTGGTGGGAAGCTGATAGTGTTTAAGGACTTCTTTTTAAAATGAAAATGTGATAGTCTCATCAAAAGTTCAGAAAAGAAATTGTTATTATTTTTGATAGCGCTTTGGTTATATATCCTTACCTTTGTGATAATAATCTGGTCATAGTAATATTTTAATTTTTCCCTGTATGCTTATTGTTTTACTCTCTGTTTTGTATTTCAGCACAAATTGAGATAAAATACTCAGATTGAAGAGAACTAAGGCATCAAAGAGAACTTTTGAGAAATTCTGGTCAGAGGTCAATCTAGCCAGGAGAGAGAAAATAAAAAGTAGCTATAAATCTGCTGAAAAAGAGAGAAGAGTTCAACTTATGGTCTAAAATTACATTTAGAAAGAATTCTGGTTGTGGCAAAACTCTGTCTTTTAAAACCAATTAGAATACTGCACTATTCCTAGTACATTAAGTAATAGTTGGAGCATCATGTATCTTACACTGCATTTAAGAAAAATAATAAACCCCATCTTGCATTTTATCTACCTCGATTTAAGTATTGCAAAAAAAAAAAAAAAAAAAGAATTAAAAATCTAGTATCCTGTAAGCATAGATATGCAATATAAGGACAGTTCCTTTATCAACCACTGGTTTAGCACCTTACAACACTCCTGTTACCTTTTGCTGCCTTTTCAGTCTATATACCAATGTAGCTGCACATCAGCAAACACTGGAGGCTTTTCAATGTTAAATTTGTTACTGTCCTTGTGGCAAGCTGTCAGGAGGTAGAGGCAGAGCAATAACTGCTGGTAAGGGGAAAAAAAGAAACAGGCATAACAAAAAATAGACTTCTGGGCTTATACAGCGTAATTTAAACTTCTCTCTCAGACACTCACGAAAAGAAAACTAGATAAAACCATATATTCTATCAAGTGAATAAAAGACAAAATACTGGAGCCGTAAATAAACCAAAAATTTTATAGGCATCACCCATAGTTTGCTAAAGTAAGGTTCTTAGCCGTGACATTAAATTACTGTGGGTTCTTGAATGTGCTTGCCTTAGTTTCCCAACATGCACACAAAGTAAAACACTACCAATCAGAGGTTTTTATGCCTGGTTAGTTAATGTTTCTGAAGTGCTTTGAGATCTTTGCATGGAATCTCTACACAGCTGCAAAGTATTATTGGTTCTCTTGAATTCTGTGATTAGTGTAAAGCATGACAAATATCATCCTTGTTTATGCACTGCATCTAAACTAACTTTTGCTCCATATGCTTACAGGAAATACAAATTAATAAATCACAAATGATTACTCCTGTTATGTTTCTAGAACAAACACATAATGTGACTTTTATGAAATCAGGAGACAGTAATGCAAGAAAGAAGTGTGGACTTTGCCAGACACTAGGTAGGGCTTTAAATCACATAACTGCAGTTCCAAAGTATCATCAGCCAAAGCAGTTCAACCAACAATCAAAAATTATTTTGAATCAAGTTAAGCAATTTCAGCTTTTTTTTTCTTTAAAAAAAAAAAAAGAAAAGCCTTTGTGACTCCATTCTTCTGTTAGGTTGGAGGGGATTTTATTATTTTATGGACATTGTTTGAAAAGAAAGCAAAAACACAATGCTAGACATAAAAGAAAGTGTATTTGATCTTAGCTTCCCAGAGATAACCTGGTTAAACCATTCTGTCTAACACTGCAGTCTGCGGCACACATCAGATGGGCTGTGATGTTTCCACTTCACAGGCTCTGTCCAGCATTTTAGCATTTACCCTTTTTTGATTGGGTCACCTTCTAAATGCCACAAAATAGGGCAGCAAAAGTCAACAAAAATAAACAGGAAAAACAGAAGAAAGTAACAATCTAATGGAAGGGCTTCAGAGATAAAAGTCACTTTGTGAGGGCTGCCTGACTAAGGAGCCCCCTCGCCATTGCAACAGCATCTAATTTGAGTTCTAACTCCAGCAGCAGTTTAAAAAGCTTCCACTCTAAAGGGCCCCAAGTGTATCATAAAGATAAAGCATTTCAGTAGAAAACAGCCACAAAGACCTCTATTATCTTATCAGTCTTTGGTTACAACAGCTGAACCAATATGACTAAGTTCTGAATGACTTTTTTTTCTCCCCTTCTTTTTATAACACTAGAATACTGGAATTTCTTTATTTCATGATCAGTTAGCAATTGTTGGTGTTCCCATATGCTACTGTCCCGTTCTTAGTCAATAAAAAGTTTTATAAATGCTCCCATTGTGCTTTGTAGCATCCCAGGGCAGAAAGCAGCACAGCAAACATGTCCAGCATGCAAAACACACTGGATAGCTGCTCTTGGGAAGATGTAAGATCCCCCCCCTCCCTTATGTCTCAAAATGATTCTGCGTTTTCAGCTTGGAGCAAGGAAATTTTCTTACCATATGTCCACAGACAGTAATGGGAATTAATATTAAGAACTACTGAAAATATTCTGTAGAGAAAAATATGTCAGATTTTGAAAAACAAAAAAGAGTTTAAATTACTTATACTTTTTGAGAAGGATGAAAATGCTTTACTGATCATCCAAAAGTTTCCTCCTAATTCCACATACACTAAACCTCACATATTGCAGCAATTTCTTAGGTGGGAGAAATTTGAAACTCGTATGATTCGCAAAACAGCAGACTTTTAAAACAATCCTATGTTTATCGTGGTCCTGTCTTTGTTTAGCCAAAAATAGCTGAATAGCTGAGTGAATACGAAATCAACTCAGCGAGGCCATGCTGACCCTTCATTGTCCCAGGTCCCTGTGCCCACAGACAGGTAAGGGCAAGGACAGGGACCCTCCATCCCCACAGCCACCTCCCCGACTTTGTGGGAGCCGAGCTCACAGCAAACACTCGGGTCCTGCACTCATTGCCCTGGAGTTTGGCTCATCCCAAGGCTTTCATCCAGTCCACACATCCAGATCTCTGTCTCACACTGAGCTGGAATAGAGTCAGCAGGCCCTGGACAGAAGTGCCCTCACAGGCATCTCTGAGTGTTCAGGTTCAACTGAATCCTATCCAACCACCTAAAGTGTCCTGCTCTGTTGTTTTTTTCCCTTCTCAAAAGAATTTGATGGATTTATCCCTTCTTCAGACATCACAAATCACCGAACCATTTATTCTGCATTAAGAACAAGTCACAAGAATGTCTATAGTAATCCAGCTGAATATTTCCCCTAAAGATTTGCCATCACCTGATGGCAACTGAGGCAGGCTTACCTGCCACAGTATGTCCAGCAAATGCTTGTACCTTAGCTTTGCTCCTCCAAATAACAATTTTTTTTTCTCACATGTTCACCGGACTTTTTGCTCTTGCACTGTTTCTTAGCAATTCTCAAGTGTTTCCTGAGTGATATCTTATATTCAGAGGTTTTCTTCTTTGACTGTTTTTCACAACATTCCAATCAAAGTAAACCAATACATTCAAAATAAAAATACTGCAGTGACTGAACCAACAGAAACTGCTCCCTAGTTACTTCCAAACATCTCCATGGCTGTCAAAGCCCGGTTCCAGGCAAAGGTTTGGGCTGAGAAGTGCCTGGTCAGCTCACGGAGCAGCACAATGAAACGTTGCACCAATTTTAGCAATGTGGTGAATCTACAGTTGAGTCCTAAAATGTAATCCACGTCAGGAATGTAGGAAAGAATGTGATGTTAGCCAGAGCTTCAACCTCCCCCTCCTCCAAACCGGTGCCCAGCAAAAAGCAGAATTCCAACAAATCTCTTGGACTCCTTACTTCCTTTCACACACATGAAAAGAAGAATTCTATCTGACATAAGCCTTGGAGGACTTTAAATATTTTTAGAGGTTTTGTTACTATCTCACAGATCTAATTCTATTTTACTATTGTCTTCTATTAAAAAAAAAAAAAAACAACAAAAAAAAAAAAAAAACCACCACTTTAGCTCATTTCTTAGAATTTCTCTTAAATCCAGAAGAACTTGCAAATTTACACTCTAAATGATATTAAAAACACATAGTAAGTGTTAATTCATACATGTGCACATGGAAGGAAGATAATGATTTTTTGAATAAATTATTTGTAGGGATTTTCAACAGCAGGTAGAGATTCGGTTGTGAATGCTTTAGTGCTTTCAGTAGGTTTAGAAAAGCTTCATATGTACTCAAAACGAGCTGTTCAGAGTCTATGTAGGAAAAAAATGTGAAATTGCTGGATGTAAACAGAGAAATGCATTTTATACATTTCAACAAAAACTCATAGCCAACCTGTTCTTGTTGAGTTAGAATATAATGATATAGCAGAGGCCACAGGCTGTGAGTAATCTCTACAGTGATACAAACACCAAAATATGAAATAAAGAGAAAAATGAGTAGTTTTTTTTCCTTAACTGAGTAGACTGTAGCTCAGGGCATAGCACATCAAAATGAAATTAACACGGTGGCATCATATAGAGGGCAAAATTCACATTATTAATATTATTATTGACTCTAATGCTAAATTCCAATGCTTTTAAAGAAAAAAAAAATACAAATGGAAGTAAAGATGGTCCATCCATTTAAGGCACTCAGTCAGGACTTGAGAGCTGAAAAATATCCTGACCTTCAGTTTCAGATTTTCCCATTTAAATACAGATGACAGTACTTCCCTAGATCATGGAGGGGAAGGGGAGGAGGATGCTATGCTGAGGACAGCAACAGTAAAGACTACAAACTCCATTGGTGGACCATATAATAGACAGAAATAGTATATTAGAAAACAAAAACAAGATAAAAGAGGTATTGAAAGTGAAATGATAAAAAAAAAAACAACGAACAAACAAAATCTAAGCATCATTTACTTATAAAACAGTTCCTCTTGTGGAGAAGAATCCACACCAAAATATCAGGAACTGTGCTAATAAGGATAGCAAAAATACTTAAATGTCATAATAGGAATAAACTTTCAGGATCAGAACCTTCTCTGTGCAAACATCCCCACATAGATGATGTTTACCAGCTTTTCTTGTGGACATTAATATCGTGAGTGAAAAAAGCACAAGATTGGATTTGTTTTCCCTATCAGAGAAGACACATTAGGCACAAGCAAAAATAGCAGGTCAAAATAATGTCTTCCTCAAGATCAGAGTCATAAACATGGTTTAAAAGTTAAATCCTTTACCTTCTCTCATTTGCAAGGGCTGTAAAACTAACTTCAACCCAATAGTCCTACAAGGATTTAAGTTGTCATGTAGCAAAACAGGGGACGTCTCATGGGGAAATAGAGATATCCAAAGCTTTTCCTTCTGATAATGGGACACAAATACTAAATAGCAGAAAAACCAAGTCCCTCAGTAATTATGATCACAATGCCTGTTGCTTCTTCATTACACTGGAATTAACAACTCAGCAGGTCTAATTCTCTCTTCAGATTATCCACACATACACATAGATCAAAAACTTCAATAGAAACACCCTGTATTTACAATGGCACGAGAGCTGATCCCCATGTTCCCATAAACACTAAGTGAAGCCAGTTGTTCACCTTCATTATTATTTTATCTCTGAACCTGGCCCAAAACACAAGAATACTTTCATCAGCTTTGGCTGAATTTTGTAATTGTCAAAGGACCAATAGCAGACTTGTCAAAGAGAAGTCAAAAAAACCTCACCTCAGTTTCTAGAAAACTCACTATATTCGGCATGTAGAAACATGACTAAAATCCCAGGTTTAGGTCTGAGACTGTTTTTTCCTGACAGCATCATTTGGCATAAAAAACCGTGTATTTAATATTAAATATTTTAAGTGCACTTTCTTATTAAACTCTCTCCGTGAGCTGTTCATAGCTTACTGTGAAACTAAAGATGTAACACTGAGAATTAAGTGCTCACACAGAGAAGTACTGCCGAACCTTTTACACCAGCTTCCGAGGAATTCCAACACAATGGCATTTTTTCCTAAACATTATTTTGTTTTCTGGATAATTTTTTCAATTTTTATTTTTCTCTTCTGATTCCTGATACTTGCTGAATGAAGTTCTGCTGCACTAGTGGTCTCACTGTATTGTAATTAAATTAAGCAATGTTTTAGATGTTTGAAATCAGTAGAAAACCCCGAAATTTCATTTCCAGGAAATAAGGAAAAATATTTTCTTTCTAAGATTTGCACCTGTGCCTTGATGGGGAGGATTGGATATATGACTGCTAACCCATCTCTAATATTCATATAAAACATTGCAATAAAATATGTGGTAAGATAATTTTTGTATCATCCTCTTTTAGATGTGAAATGAGATTTTCTTTAGCTTATATATAATCATAGGTGGTGTCTTCTTTGGAATTACAGTGTTGAGAGTCACAACTGATGACAGTCTGGAATAAGTAGGACCTTATCAAGTAACACAAAAAGATTGGGAGTCTGCTGAAGAAAGAAATTTAGATGGAGAATTCAGGACTGATTTTGAAATTGCTCCATTTCATTGATTGTTCTTTCTTAACAACACACAGCTGGATAAAAAGCAATTTTGTTTCCATATTCAATTTAAACTTTAAGTGATTTCTGAGTGCTATTAATCTTATTTTTTCATTTTGTAAACATGATAGAATTTCAAGAGATATACAATTTTTCATTCTTTTAAAACTAGTATTTCTTCCCATGCAAGTGCAAAAAAGCTCTTATTTAGAAGGAAGTGCCCCCCAATTAAAACTTGTATTTTCAGTCACAGGGATAAAGT
The DNA here is from genome assembly GCA_013397055.1 of Pachycephala philippinensis. Taxonomy (NCBI): domain Eukaryota; kingdom Metazoa; phylum Chordata; class Aves; order Passeriformes; genus Pachycephala; species Pachycephala philippinensis. The sequence goes on along the minus strand of VWZT01002559.1, from coordinate 1,067,578 downwards.
GAATATCTGTGCTATCTAATCTTATTCGGGAAAGAGAATTGTATATGTACATGCATAAAAGTGGCTGGAAGGAAGCTGAGGTTAGAGGAAGCTTGCTTAATGTCCCATTTGATGAGTATAGTTCATATGAATTAGATGACATTAATTTCCTTACCTAACAAGAGTTAGTTACTTGTGATTTCTTTAGCTGATTATTTGTCTTTCATTAAAAAAGGTTCATGATGTAAAAGAAGTTTTGTTTGGGTCTTTTTCAGTCTTCTCCATTGTCTAAACTATGGATTAATAATGAAAGGTAAAAAAGAATTATGTGTTTTAATTAAGTTTTCAATTTTAAAGAGCAAGCTACAGAAAAGAAGGGTTTAAAAAATTTTTCTGCTCTTTGTCACAGTATTAGCAGCAATAATGTGATTGTTCTCTTTAAATAGTGAGGAACACTTTACACTTTAACATCTAGAAATACATCCATGGGGTGATGGCAAAAGAAGGGGAGAGTTGAACTTCATGCAGTTTTTGTGTGCGATTCTGCAGCTGGACACATGCAAACCAGGTGAAAAATCCACATCTCATCTCTGTGACTTCCTGTGGGGCTAATTTAGTTTTAAGGAGCAGTGAAGCTGACCCACCTGTGTGCCAGGAAGGGCCACGAGAACAAGGATGGGAATTAGTATTTTTCTCTGTGGGTGCAAGAAGGGTAGAGATCCTTCCACAGGTGCCACTGCAGCTTTTCTATTAAAAGGCTAACTGATTTACATATCAGGATTCAATTATTTGGGCTCATTTTCCTTAAAGCTAACACTGAGGATCACACTCCAGAACACTCCAGGAATCTTGCCTCTTTTCCTATACTAAAAATTGTAACCCAAATGCATTTCTTCTGCTGCATCCAGAATGCACAATATACACAGGAGAGGAGATGTGCCCCTGTGAAATGTACTCTGACTTCTGATGTCTTACAGTTACTTTTTATATCTTGTTAAATAAGTTACTTCCATGAGTTTTTAGTTAGTAATTATTAGCTACACAACTCAAAAATGTCTAAATATAAATATGAGGAGTATTAGTACTGCAAGATTTATATACTTTAAATATAAATTTTAATTTTGATCTTAATTACATGTTCATCTTTCATGTCTTACAAATACAAACAAGTATATCAATGAAAAACTTATATTTGCCTCTGAAGATTTTTATTGCCTCTGGTGATAAGTAATGAAGAAGCAAAGTTTATTGCAAAACAAGGACATTAGCATAGCCTGTCTATCATAGAAGCTGTAAAGAAGAAACTTCCTACCTCATCTGAGAAGAGACAATTTAGTCAAAAGCCTTTGATATGTATGGAAAAGCAACAACATTTTATACATTTAGAATGCGCCCAGAGAAGTGAGTTGAAGGATTTACACTCATTTCAGTGGGCTTTGAAAGAGGTCCATTGATACGTTCATTAATAATGGCATTAGGTGGTCAAAACTGGCAGCTTCAGGCTTGCAAATCTGAATATTATTTTAAATTTAGTTCCTAATCAAAGAGTTATAAATTGAAAGTGCTACTCATCTGCTGCACACAACCTAACAGTCTGTAAAACCAATTCAGCAGAGCATATTAATTCTACAAATAAGAATTATCTTATGTCTTTTGAAATAACCACAACCTCACTGCATGGGTATGAGAAACAAAAACCAAACAAGTAAACTATGCTCTTGTTCCCTGAAGGTTTATTTTATAAATAAATAATTAAATGAAAATAATGCATTCCAGAGCAAATTAGAATTCTATGACCAGCTTGTTGTGCTCCTGTAAATACACTACAAAATTATCAGACAAGTTTTCTAACTGGAGAAAAACCTCCGAAATCACATTAACCAGAGCACAAAGAGGGTGGCCTACATTTGCAGACTGAAGTTCCACACATATTCCAAGAGTGTTCTGGAATAATTATACTCTAACCGCAAGCATGAGTGTGTTTGGCCAGATGGTTCTCAGAAGCGACTAAAAGTGCAGTTAGAACTTCTCTTAATTCAATTTATTTGTGTACCTAGTTGATCACAAACCAAAACATTTAACACAGCCCTTTGCTACAGAGTCTTGGGTAATTAGGTTCTTCACAGATCCAACCCAGAGTGGTATCAGGTTATTTTTTGTGCTTTCATAGGTGTTCTACCACTCAAACGGGACCACTCAGAAAGAAAACTTAAACACTGCCTGCTCAAAAGTCTTAATATAATCCAATATTCAAAGGCATGAATTTAGCAAAACTTTAAGCAAAGTGTTACAACGATTCACAATAAATTTTGAAGCCCTGGGAATATGTAGGAAACTTACCAAGAGGTTTTGAATTCCACTATAACGGCATTCTAATTCAATATATTACAAATAGACCTGGGATATATTTAAGAAATCAGGATCCTCTAATTGTTTCTCTCTCCTTAAGACAACTTAATACTGTCCAGGTTACATTTTCATTATTTTATTTCTACAGCAACCACAATTGCAGCATTATTTTTCCTTTCTAACAAGACACTCAAACTAAAAACACAAAGAACAAGCAGAAGCAGAGAAAACAGATTTCTACTGAGACTACTCTCAGCTGGTTTTGAAAGTTAATCATCTTCCTTTTAAGTGTCCTATTTAAAAAAAAAAAAAAAAAGTTTTGTCTGGAAGAACACACCTATTGCAATTTGACACCATGTTTCTGAGGTGTTTCTCAGAAGTTACTTCAGATTAACTGTGATGCTGAGATGATGTCTTAGATGAGGGCTAACTGTGATGGCAAAATAATTTTGAACTTAAGCAGTGTATTTTGGTGTTATCTCCTCCCTATGAATTTTAAAGAAATTTTAAATCAAAATTTCAGTCTCTTTGCACCAGCAAAGATCTCAGGTATTTTTCCAAGGGGTTTCTCAGATTGAGGTGTCTCTGGGCCAGGTTTTTAAAGGGACTTAGGCCTCTTACTATTGCAAATATCCCTACGGTCATGTTTTCGAAAACATTTGAAGCCATAAGACCCATTGACTCAGATGACATCTTAAACTATTTTTAAAAATGAGATAAATGTGTGTGAATCACATAACATCACCTTTAAAGCTTTCAATTAATTTTATCCTGATGTGGCTCTTCACACAATGGGCACTAGAGCTGTGGAATGCCTTTCTAAATGATGCTGCTGGCTCAGTTTTATATAGGTTCAAGGGCAGACTGGACAGGTGTTTGGAAGAGGGAAGAGGAATCTATTTGACCGTTTCAAAATACACAAACCCCACCAGGATCTGGAAATCCCCAGAACTGAAACATATTAAGTAGTGCAAAAGTACAATTTTTCCTTGTTCTTCCTCATTCCTGTGTCTGCATTTATGATCACTCCTGAAACCAAATGGGTATTTTGCTGTTTTTTTCCCCATTATGCCACGGATTTCCTTTCTATTTTTTCTCTGAGTTCTTTTGTAGCAACTTTAGCCCTTCAAATACAGTAACCTGATGATATTTTTTATTAAGATTTGTTTTCCCTGTACAGAAATTCACACCTATGGGTCAGCCAGCTGTCTTTCCTTAACACAGAAGTAGTTTCATTTACTTCTCTGTTGTGCAACACCAACTAGAGGACATGAGAACCTGGATCTGTGTGATGGTCTTAGGTTTAGGCTTAGGGCTGACAGGTTTTGGTCAAAACCTAAAGATGCTCACTTTGAGTTTCATATAGGTAATAACCTTAGCACAAAAAAACTTTTCAATGCATTTTTACAGTAACTTCTAAAGTATGACCATCAATACATTTTGCTCTTTCAGGGTATTAAAATAAACAGAAATATAAATAGAAATATTGTTGAAGGACTGCTGGAGGGCTTGGGATATTTAGATATCACTTTCTAGAGCTCAGTAGAACTTCAGTAACTTCCAAGTAGCATGCACTGCATTCACTTAGAAATTTTCAAATTCCTCCTTGGAACATTGGCTGGATACGCCATAGGAAAGATGAGGTTTCTCTGCTCTTGTGTACCTTAAATGTCCTCCATTTAGGGACGTCAGCAGCCTGCTGTAAAGCTAAGCTTACAGCCTCAGCTCTATCACGGACTCAACATATATAGACAGAAGTCTGCATAAGACAACCAGCTTGTATTAGAGGATGAATGAATAGAAGAGAACATTTAAATACATTTAAATGCATTTATAAGGCAACACTCACACACACACTTTCACATTTCTCTCCCTATGCAAAAAAAAAGGTCAAGAACTCATTATTGCTTTAGTTATTGTTTTAGTTTAGGCAGGAGTAACCCTGAGTTGCTCAACCAATGTAACAACTCTACACCTGCTATGACAGAACTAACACTGATAAAAAATAGCACTACTAAGACGCTAGAAGCCTGAATAGGTACAGATGGCAAAAGCACTACCTAGTTTACTAACTAACCTTCTATGTCTCACAGTATCTTTTAACCATCTTTTAGCTGTCAATCAAGAACATAGTTAAACAAATATCATACATCTTGAGTTCCTGAACCGCAGAAAATGAACTCTTTCAAAACTGAGTCTATGAATGTTATCATTTTGAACAGGAACCACAGTCTCAGCCTTGGCAGTGGTGATGCCAGCTGGTCTGTATGATCTGACTTTGATAAGAGCAGTGCTCTCCTTTAACAGATCACAGGAACATAGAATGGCTTGGGTTGGAAGGCACCTCAAAGATCATCCTGTTCCAGCACCTCTGCCATGGGCAGGGACAACTTCCACTAGACCAGGTTGCTCAGGACCCCATCCAATCATGCTGTTAAGTGTTGGAGTGAGCCTATTGGAAGGAACACTTTTGTCCTTTGTGAAGACTATTTCATTAAAACAAGTTAAAAAACTTTCATTTTCAATACACCAATCTTCAGTTTTCCCTCACTTCCAAACTTGAAATTTGTACTACTTTCTGTGATTTTAATGTATTTGAATATTTTACACAGACGTAGATGTCATAACGTGAATTTTTTATGGCAGATTCAGCTGATGAGCAATTAACACCTATATTCTGTCATAGGTTATTTGCTGCTGATCACTATAGCCCTTTTCAGTAGTTGCACCTATAATTCAGAAAAAAGTTTGTCTCAGTGGTTTTGAGCACAATACACATGGAAGGGAACAGGAAGAGGCAAAGTGCGAGAACTTCACCTATCTATTAAGTTAACTGAACTTTAGCTATGTGTGGAGACTGACTATGGTTTTTCCAGGTCAGCAGAGGGAGAATTTTCATTATGTCCCACTCAGAACCAAGCGTTGATATCTGTCTTATGGTGGGATATGTTTTCTGAGAGTATGCAGAGACACAAAGTGCCTTTGTCAATCACTGCTATCTTGAAAAGTGGCAGACCTTAACCTGATAGGATTAAGTATTTCTTTTTAGAAAAACCCTTATCCTTCAGAAGTGGGCACCCTGTCTTTGGCTGAAGCCTGAAAGGCCCGAAATTACACTATAGAACCCCTGGGAGCAAAAGAAAATAACGNAAAAAAAAAAAGAAAAAAAACAGGTAAGAGGGTTAATTAATTTACTAATACATCCTGAAGTAGGAAACCTCTGTTTTATACAGCCCCTAAAAGAACATCCACAGTCATCCTGGGACTCTTGCAGAATTCCAGCATTCCATAAGCAAATGGGTCTTGGCCACCAGAGGAAGGGAGTGAAGGTAAAACTTTCAATTACAAGTCAATAGGCACTCTGCAATTCTTAAGGAATCTGGAAAAACCAAACCACAGAACAGCAATGCCCGTTTCATTTTTTTTACCTTCCTTAATAAACCTGTTCTTCTGCCATTATCAATCATGATTTGAAGTCTGTAAATTTCCACATTTAGGACAACTTATTTGTGTAAGCCTACATAAAATGTCTGTATACACTACACTGACTTCTTAAATCTTGCAACCTGAGTATGCCACCTGCAATTTAACAGCAGATTTTGGTTAGTGTCTGTACTAAGGGTGTATTCCAGCTTTCAGGGAGAACTACAATTGTCTACTAAACAGTTACATCAAAGATCAAATCCCATAATTAGATTTCAAACTACAGTGAACCGTAAATAATTTTCTGATCTCAGGGGTTAGAACTGGGATCTTATGTCAACAGAACACTTTGGGGGCATATATCAATCTACAGTATTTCCAAGTCAAAACAAATGCAAAAGATCTATCTTCACACATAGCAGTGTGTTTAAAAATATCGGAAATGTCAACCGCTTACATACTTTCATATTATCCCTAATTAATACAAATTGCATTTAATTTCACATTTAGTAAAACATATTGCTGCCCAAAATAAGGACTATAATTTTTATCAGCAATTATTATTACTGATGTATCAACACAATTATTTAAATTCAATGTATATAGCAGCAGAATCCATGCAAGCATTTACAGTTTTTGTTCCCTCTGTGTTTCTTCCCTAATTTTTGTGGCTTGGAGCTCCTCCAGATGCTGTCTCTGACTTTGTGGTTTTGTATTTGAGATCCCATCTCTTGATTCATAGCATTCCTTGATTGACAAACAGATTCAGATATGAAAACAAACAGTTACCTGTATATACTCTGTGCCTGACAGCTGCACTGCTAAGTTTTCTCTTTGTGGTGAACCTACTGTTTCAGGTTTGACTCATTTCTTGGGTGTCTGAGTTACTGTGTTTACTGAGCTATTCAGTAACTGGTGACATATGTGATGTCTATACTGCAAGCTGCACTTCAGACTCACAGGATTTTCCTCTAGTCCCTCCCTCTTCATAAACTAAATTATTTTAAAAGAACATTGGGTTTTGTATTTCCAAACCAATGTGCCTCGTAATTGAATGCAGAACACTTTCAAACTATTTTCCATTAGAGGCCCACTTTTTTTTCTGATTTTAATGCACGATATAATACCTTCATTGGAAGATTAAAATTGTTTTACTAGAAGTAAAACCCGTTATTATATGCTTTTTTAGTGGTTTTGTGTTGTATAATGTAGGGTGAATTATGTAAAACATACCAAACAGGATACTCTACAAGCTGCTACTTGCATGCTGCAAACAATCACAGTTTCACTGATAGACTGGGACTTAGCATCTTAAAATTCCTGTGGAAATCAAGTGCATTTTAAGTATTGGGTTTGATTATTTAATCAGACAACTTGCATTTTGCCCTGGCTAATTTGGAAGGCTGATAATATTTTACTCATGAAGTAATTGTGCACCTGTTGTGATAGAAACCTGCTCAAACAAATCTTAATAGACATGAGGATTCATTCCCAACATGAGTGTGTTAGCCTCTCATTACTGCTATCTATGGGGCAACAAATTTTAAGCAGCCATTGAACAGGTCTCAGCTTAATCTTGGATAACTTCTTCCAGAAGTTCTTCAAGAACATCTATGACAATATGTCTGATATTAAACTTTGTTAAATTATATCAATACAGACAAAGGCAAATATTGGGATTTGGGGGTTAAGCTAAAAGCAATCTGAAGAAAAAAGGGTAAGAAAGATATGTTCATAATAACATGGTTTCAGCGTGAGAGCTAATGACTAAGAACCAGTTCTGATGAAGCTGCCTGGCTATAAATCTATTAATATTATCACAGAGGGTAATATCTATGATGAATTCATGGGATCAGGGCAGGCTACATCCTTAATAGATTTCTGTTTCCTCTGCTCAGATAAATTTTTATGGAAAATGTTTAAATACACCTCTCTATTTCCTTTAAAATTCATATATTGATGTTAATTGATTGATGGGACTTCATCTTTATAGTGTTTGAAAGTTTTCTCTATTGGCAAACCATGCCAGAACAGAAGAAAACAAACAAACAAACAAAAAAATTGGTTATTTACTTTAATCCAACAGAAATATTTGAGGGAGAAACAGAAGAGACAAGGTGAATTGATATCAATTCACTCACCAAATAAGGGGACAGTATTGTGAATGACCTGACTGGAGCAAGGGGATCATCATTAGCCTGAAATCACTTTAATGTTGGCAGAAGGAGGTGAAAACGAGGAAAATGAGCCCAGTTTGGCTAGATTTGCCCTTTGGCAGAAAACTGTCAGATGTCATTGGTGAGATCCAAAGTGAGGTGACACAGTTAAACAAATCAAGATATCTTGAAAAAAACACTGATAATTAACCTCTTCTGAAAGGTCAACTTGTTTAGAGGGGACAGGGACAACCCTTCTTGTATTTTGTCTTCTATTCCTCATTGAGCTTAGGCTTTTGAGGCAGTGGCTGTGTCAGGTTGCACATTATGTTCTTGCTATTCTCAGTTGCAGGGCAGTTACTAAACGTGCTCCTACTTCATTTTTTCTCAATACTAATGCTATGTGCCTTGAGTTTTACAGATGACATTTCTGACTTGCCTCAGGGTCCACAGTTTGCTGTGTTTCCAGTAAGGTATTTTTATGCATCTCTTAAGAAAAAAAAAGAATTGGATATCTTTGGTATCTGGATATCCTATTACCACACAATATCCACACATCAAGATCCCACTTCAAGACAAAACTCCCTATTCAGAAATTGAGTTTAAAACCCACTGAAGTGAAAAGAATTACCACAGAGGTTCTCATTAATCAGTGCCAAAGTTTGATGTTGCTCAGAAACTCATATTTTATGCAAGAGGTTTCTTTCCAAATTAACTGCAGAGAAGGCTGAGGAGAGTGGCCAAAGTGCAGAACAGCTTTCATACAAAGAATAAATAAATATATTTTTACTTTTCAACCTGGAAAAGAGACAGAGTAACAGAGAAGATGAACAGGGAACAGTGCATTCTAAAAATGTCAATTCTAAGATCTAGGGGACACCTACAAGGTACTAGGTGCAAATATACAGCATATTGCTAACTGCTGAGCTTGTCCCCACAGACATTGCAGCTGGCTGTTAAAGGGTTCAAAAGCGATTGGACATGTTCATAGATGATAATTCTATCAAGGGTCATTAAACCCGAATTACCACCTCTGAATCAAGCAGCCCATTAATCATATTTCGTGGGAAATTGGAAGGGTATACTAAGGAAATATTAGTGTATGTTTGCCCTTTCCTTACAGCCTTTCACAGGTTGAACAGTGTCCAGGGACAGGATGCTGCATAACAGTGTGTTCTTTACATCTGACACTTAAAGTTCCCTGAATACGAAACACCCATAACAAAAGACTGATAAAAGTACATGAAGAGGTTTCCACATAATCCAAATTGACCAAATTCAGTCCTTTCAGTACTGTGCTTATACGTATTTTTCTAGATAAATGCTGACATTCATCAATTTTTCAGAATTTGACTTTGTAAGTCTACAGCGACAAAAAGTCAAAAACACTGAAGCGTGATGAAACAAGAAATGAAGATTCCACTTTTGTTTTAGCAGTGCAAACTCCTACATATGCATTTTCTTTTCCATAAGAGATTGTATATTTGTCTTCAGCAGGAGTTTTATTTTGCTAAAGGTAAGAAACTTCATTGGCGACTAAGCTGGGACTGGAGTCAAAAGGAAATTTGCCACTGACATCCACTTTCAGAAGAGAAGGTGCTAAGTTCCTAGTAGTGATACATTCTTCAACATAGAAGCTTTTCTATCGCAGTTAAAGGCTCTGTATTTATTACAGAAAGCAATGACTGATATACTGAAAATCAAAATATACAGATATATATATACACACACCACCAAAACAACCTCCCAGCAGAGGAAAATGGCAAATTTTTGAGGAAAAAAATGGAGAAAATAGATTTATTTTTAGTTTATAGGCAATCTCTTTCCTGAAAAAAAAATTAGACGGCATTTGAAAATAAACACATTTTAATACCATACATTTTCTTGTCACTAATTGTAAAAGTAAAGAATGGCTCACATTCCAGAAGGCAGTCTGTTCTAATGTGCAAAAGAAATGTATTGCTGTTTCGGTTCCTTATTATTAGCATCATTTTCCATCCTGTTGCTTTTTCTCATGAACAGTTGATACTATTTCTTACTACATTATTTGGGACACATTTCACAGAATCCAGAATATAAGTGAGCTGTCATATTTATTTCAGTGTAGTACAGAGTTCATGCATAGACCTCTGAATCTTTCTAAGCTTAGAAATATACACTGATAAGGTAAAAAACATATAGATATCTGTGATTGTGGTAAGTAAAAAATTCATTGTGTGCCTGGAACTAAATGGCATGCATCCTGCTTGATGTTTTTTATAAAATATATTTAACAATATGGAAAACTTGATTTATGTGAAAGGTTGATTACAGTGTAATTTATAGTTCTGGAGTTCTAAGAACTAGAAATGGCAATAGTCATTAACTTTCAACGTAAGAAGCAGGCATGATTGTGAGAGGTGCTACTGAAATACAACCATCTCAACAAAAGACTAGAGGAACAAAAAATATTTGGCTTTTTTTAATGTGATAAACACAGCTTCAATCCTGCCAAGACTTACATGTACATAATTTAAATACTAGCACTATGTACAGTGAGCAGTCCAATCTCTTCCACACAACTACCCTCTGTCTGTACAGCTGGGGATGTGTCTGTTTAAATCCAGAATCTGAAGAAACATACTTCATATAAAAAAAAAAGTCAAGAAGACATAAAACAATATAGTTTAATCTATTTCACACTGCTGATTAGTCTAATGGTGTTGGTATCTTGACCATAACAAATAGATACTATGGGGCTTGGTAAGCTGAACCAAAATATTTTTATTTTTGGAATCCATTACCTTCTTCAAGCAAATACGATTAAAGGGCATGTAAACATTAACTGTTGGAAGTGTTTATGAAATATTCAGGCATTCAAATGTCTTAATTTAGGAGGTCAGGTTAGACCTGGAAGCATAGCCCTTGTACTATGTTACACAAAATGCTGGAGTAATGGCAAAACAAAAAAGTATTGCTCTGGAGAGCTGCAACACCAAGCTAAATATATCACTGCATTGGATCATGGCAATAAATTCATTATAAGAAACCTTTATAGCCTGTGGTATATTCCTAATCAGGACCAATTTCTCGAGGATTTGTGTGTAGGGGTTCTGGGCTGTGCTGTTTTGTTGGATGTTTTCATTGGTTTCGCTAATTGGAACCAGTTGATTCTTTTTCCTGTGTATTGATTTTTTAAATCCTAGCAGTTAACAATGATTCTAATGTATCATAACACTTTAGACCTTAATCATATAGTGGGGCTTCTGCTTGTAGCTTTTGTTTGAGTTTTAATTAAGAAGACCTTGTGTCTCAAAGCCTGAGCTGAGTTTTTAATTGCTAGTATGTATATCACACAGACTTCAAAAGAAATAAAATATGTTTATAACAGAGAGCACAAAGGAGAGCTTTGAAATGTCTATAGCCATACAAAGTGACATAATTAAAAACCTCTGAGTGCCTCTGTGATATAAGACTTATATATATATTTATTTATACATATTTATGAGGCAGACTGTTATATACCCTTAGACTTTATGAGAAAGAATTTTCAGCAATTATACTGAAAAATAATTACTGCAAATTCAAACTACGGTGTTGATCAGGGCTAAAGGAAAACAGATTAATTTTCCTCAAAATGGACTTCACATTTGATACAGTGCAGCAAGAAACACCTGAAAGCTTATCTGTGAAGACAAATTTTATAAAATAGAGGCAAAAATAACATTTTAAAATGTTTTGTAAATCATGCATGTTTTAAAAAAATTAATTCACTGTAAAAACCATAACTTTCTCAAGGATTCATTCATGCACAACTCTTTCCAAGACTATTCCAGAAATGGAGAGTGTTAAATTACTAGATTCAAACAGTTGTGCCTCACTGTCCTCTTCCAGTCATTAATACACACAAAAAGGTGCTCATAGAAAACACCTTCTCACATCTCTCCTGTTCTTATACCAGGGAAAAATATCCTTTCCAAAATTGTTTGTGGATACCTTAGAAGGAGACTATCAAGTGGATGAAGTTGCTTCATTATGTTAAATTCAACTTTTCCTAGGAAACAGGAATGCTGCCTCCCACCTACCCAAATACTTTGAGGCCATTAAATGTGCACATGTCACACAAAACAGGGGGTTTAGGCTCTTATTAATAAAGCAGCAAATATAAAAGAAGAAGAGGTAAGCACAGGAAGTATAATGGAAACAGCCTTCTGTGTTGGATAAAGCCATGGACATCAATCACTCACCTCCCCAAAATAGAGTCTACTGTACAAAAAGGCAGCATGTGACATTCAAGTCACAATGCCTATAAATATAGAGAGCTCCAGCTGTAACCACCACCAATGGAAGGCAGGGGACCAACCTGCAGCACAGTAGCTGCTGACCCAGGAGTCACTCTCCTCTAAGGCTGCTAGACCAATTCTGACCCTTTCACGATAACATCATTGCTTAAGTTACTTAAAGACTGACCTTTCTTATTTGATCTTCAAAGACTCTGCATGCTGAGAAAGACCATTGCGGGCTATTTCAGTAGGACAACTGCCTGATGCATGCAAGACCGTGCTATTCCAGAGATTTATATTTGGAACAGAAACAGAAAACTTAAAACAGACTCTGTATAGTGATAAATGATGCTACTCTGCCTAGCTGTGGCTGCTGAAGAAAAACTAGATAACCAAGCAACAGAAATACATGCAGTGAGGGAGGTTGAGGACAGAACTCCGTGCACCCAGATATCTGGGAATAAAGAAAAGAACCCTGCCTCACTTTGTTTATTCAAATACGGAATAACAAAAATTAGAATGAAAAGTATTTCCTGATCCTAATTTTAATACAAAAGAAACCAAATACTGCAAAAGCCAGATGTAAGCCTAACAAATTGCTTGTATACCTTAAATAAATCTATTTACGTGCACACCCTGGAAAATAGCATACAATCAAATGATTTGCACAGGCAGCTCTGGGTTGTTTTTTTTTCCAGGTGAGCAAGGCATTTAACTCAGGTCAACTGCTTCAGAGACCTTTGAAAATTTGACCTATGTATTTCATTTATAAACATATCAAGTGAATAAGCAGACTTATTTAACCACTGGAATTTGGCTACAAAGCATTCTGCCAGATCCTCCTCAGTTTCATGCAACCTCCCTGAAGTCAATGGCTTGTTTGGCTGGAATTCAAGGAAGAATCTGGACCATTATCAATAACTGAAATCCTAATAAAGAAACTCAGAAAAAGCAATTTTACAAGTGAAGCACACTATGCAAGAGTAATTGTGAACAGGAACAATCCCACACTGAGAAAAAATGAATTATTCACTGTTTGTTACTTTTGTATTGGCCTCTATTGTCTGAATTAATAGATATAGCTTATAATTATATCTTGATTAACACTATTGTGTTCTAAATATAGAAGGTAAAGCAAGAAAATACCGTTTTTATTTGTTTCTCTCAGCCAATTATCTTTTCTTCTTGTCTGTGTGCTTCCCAAACATGCATAGAAACAGTTTGTGTCAGTGGTACATTTTTTTTTTCCTGCTTTCATCCTTTTTTCTGGCACTGATTCTTAGTGAACTGCCTTCCCACAACCAAGATGCTAGTCTTTCACTGAAGGGGGAGGGCTGTGGTTGTGCAGACAGAGAGGAAGAATATATGCTCAGGTTATCCTTAGTGAGAACAACGCCTTCTCTCAAAAATAAACAACTCCCAGTAACAGTCAGTGCAAAGAGCAGTCCCTCACAGGACCACACCTTGCTTTCTTATAATCAAGATTTTTTTTTTTCCCTAATGAACTCATTTATTTATTTTTACTGCATCACTTCATGTCTTTAAGTTAGGTTCTAAGTAATACGAGCAGAAATTCTGCACAACGGCAATTAAATAAAATTATTTAGGATCTAACGGAAATTAAGGAAAAATATATTTGACCTCCCAAAGATAAAAGATTTTCAAATGTAGTTCTTTCAGTCCCCAGGACACCCTGCCAGTTACCTTGCTGGAAATTCAATCAGCACTACGAAAATGAACTTCATGATTGTGAAATCTACCACCTTGAACAATGAAAGGATTTATTTTAAAGTATGCTTCCCCTACTTGGTTTTGTTTCCTTCATGTAATCAGGTTTTCATGCTGCCATGGGCTAGATTGTTATTTGTTTGTGGTTTTTTTTTTTTTCCTTTTTGAACTGATTTCAAGTACACAAATGCTAATAGGAGTTAATACCAGACTATTGGGTTAATAGTGGTTTTATTGGCTCAGAGGTAACCAGCCTGGAGACAGTGGTTGGGCCATGAGTTTGGGAGCTCAAAGGAAGGGATTCCTTCAGACCTGCCCCTACTCCAGCTATGTAACTCTGCACCTAGTTTTCTTCTTCCACAAAACAACACTAATGCCTTTGTCAAGAGGTTTGGAGCGTAAAGCACAACATAACAACAGCAACCATTATTTGTCTTCCATGCTGGTTCTATTTTAAAAAAATTAAATGCAGCTGCAGTAGCAAAGATCCAGCATTGCATCTTGCTGGAAGCCAACTAGCAGCATGGATGAATATTGCAGATATTATGACCACTTAAGGACAGGTTACACAGGAAATGGGCTGTGGAAACTAACTGAGGGACTAGCAACACATAAATCTGCTGAGCCTAATCTGATGATCCTTTTTATACAGCTAATAGGCTATTCCTCTAGAAAAGGTAGCTGAGAATTCTTCCAAATCTGAGTGAGAGAGCTTGGTAGGTAGATGAGAAAAAGATGAGAGGCAACAACTCTACCCACTCACTCTGCAGAGAACATATATGCTAAGAAAATAGGAGGAACAACACAAATCCAGAAAAACAAACCTTTCTTTTTCAATAAATGAGATGTCATTAGAAAGCATTTTGTGCCATATCAAAGAATAAAGAACATTATTCTGCATTGTTAGAAATGCCACCTCTTTTAAATTTGATTCGCTGATAGCATTCAAGTAGTTTCTATTTAAAGACTAAGTAGCTATATTTTGCAATTAATGGACAATAATAATTCAACTAGCATTCAATGTTTTCCACACTATTAAGTGACAATATGGCTTTAATTAGATTGTGATTTCAAGACATAATTTTTTTGGATTTTATTGCAGTCAATTTTAATTTGCATGTTCCTGCAAAATTGTGTGCTATGTTTCTGTCACTGATATTACTATGGGATTTCTTACCTGCCTAACATATATGCATTGTCACAATTCTACCAGAAAAATCAGGAGAATCCAACAGATTTTTGGTCCTGAAGGAACCAATTATAACTTACTTATTAAAAAGAGGCAATCTTTCATCTACTTGTATAATAAAAATAAAAAAAATTTAACTATCTTGAATTTCCCTGGTGGAAATTTAAATCCCTAAGCATCAATTTTCATCAAATAGAATATATATATTTTTTTAGATTAAAGAATTTTACAGAAGAGATTTATTAATATGATGAACATGACTCTTTGTTTCCACACCTTTGTAGTTGCAGTTTAATAAAATTATACAAATGAAGAGAAATAAATCTTGGGTAGTTTGTGTACTCCTCAAAACATGCCTTATGACCCCTTCTCCCAGCACAAAAAAAATAGCACATTTTAAATTTGTTGCTTAATCCATAACACTGAATGTCTTCTCACTAAGAAAATGCATGGAAGAATTGATGGGTGGGGAAAAACATTTCAAGTTTTCTACATAGTACTTAATTGTCAAGAGAATTCCACTTTTCCTAAGATGCTGGCTCAAGAAACCACGAAAATACTGGAAATTATTGCCCACATACACAACAAATCTTGCACTGATTTCGGTAAGTCCCAGATTTTATCCAGACCTGCTCTTTCTCTGCACAATGAGATTAATAGAAACAATTTTTTAATTTTTTTTTTTATTTTGAATCAAACATTTAGAACAGCAATGACACAATTACCCCCTTTATAATCTGAAAGCTGTTTTCTACCAAGTACTGGTAACTCCACGTTTCTTCCTCTTCCTCTGCTCAGAGATATATAGCTGATGTCAGTGAACAATGTAAGTAACCTGGTGTTTTGTGATAACATCCCTGATACTGCCTATAACTGATTGTGACATACTCCATTTTTTAGGCACACTCATTCATCATTTCAAAGATAAACATTAAAAAGCAGGGTGAGTTGACTGGAAAGAACGGCACTCTCTAGTCATGACAGCTATTTCTATTATTTTTTCTGAACTTTCAAAAATCCTCAACCCCCTTCTTAAAATATATGCAAACATTTAAAATTTGATCTAGTGAGATACCTTTAATTTCTCCAAGGAGATCACTTGTGTTTAATTTTTCCATCTTCTCCTTCCAGTCTTTAGAAAGTAGCTTTTCCATACAGGATGAATCTATCAAAAAAAAAAAAAAAAA
>VWZT01002559.1:981207-1044211 GCA_013397055.1 Pachycephala philippinensis | reverse complement strand
GAGAGAGAGAGAGAGAAAAAAACGAAACAGAAAAAGAACGTCAAACAAAACCAACCAAACAAAAAACCAAAAGAAAACAAAACAAAACAAAACAAAAAGGCAAAGAACCCTTCCTAAATATAATTATATGCAAAAGGCAGTCAGCTCACAGTAGATGTTTTCTTGCAAGAGCAATGATGGAAATGCAACTGAGATCTGACTACCAAACACACAGTTTTGTTTAGGACAGGGAACCAGGCAGATCTGCCAATTGCTGTACATTTTTTCATAGTGACAAGACTTCCACAATATGATAAAATTAGAACTGTAAGAGCTTGGAGAGCTCTCTTAACTTTTAATTAAAACTCTCCAAGATCACTAAAAATAATTAGGCATTAAAATGTTCTGGTTTTCCTCTGAATTCATTTGCGCTACTTGAATGGTCTAGATCTTGCATGAAACAACAGACATTCTAAACAGAAACACTGGAATTTAGCTGGGGGTGATTTCCAGACCTGCTTTTTATAATGTGGCTAGTGGGAAAAACTGTAGAGTCTGAACTTCTACCAATTCTGCCTGAAATGGTTTGTTTCAACAGGAATTATCTAGTGCAAAGAGCAAAATTCTGCTCAGTGCAATACTCTAGATAAAAAGGAGTTTGAATTTCATGGAAAGAACATGCCAAGATACGGTCCTGACCTTTATTTTTATTTATTTATTAAAAAGCAGGACCTTTAACCTTGCAAATGTTTTTGTTTTCTTAAAATAACTCATACAATGCTATATGCCACACTATTTTTAGAAAAGCAACAAGAGAAAGCATGCTTTTCCCATACAGCAGGGCACTGATATAAACATCAACACAGATGCTCTGTGAGAGAGAGCTGGACTTCTCAAGCACTTGATCATTAAGGAATGCACCAACTGTTTTAGATAATCTCGTGCCAGCTCCAATTCTGCTCCACACTCCCCTTTGGGAGTGGCAAATCTTGTCCTGCTCCTAATTTTTCATTTTACTCACTCCTCCATTCTTTTTTTTCCTTCTCCTCCTAGAACAGAGGGAAAAAGGCATTGTGTGCCAAGCAAGGCAAGACTAGAATCACTTCCCCAAACAGAGCAAAACTTTCAGACAATTAACCCTCCCCTCTTCTTTCAGATAAATTACTAAGTATAAAATGCAATCTGTTTCCTTTGTTTACTCAATATGAACAATTTGTAAATGACTCAAGGATAAAATTCAGAAAATGTTGTGCTAAATTAGAACCATTATAAACATGCTAATGACTGCTCAACTAAAACATGCAGGATCAGTGTGAAGAAATATATTTAGTTCCTGTGAAATACAGTTGTATTGCCTCAGAACTGTTTGGTCACTTAATTGTATATGATTACTTCAGGAAAATGTTAATTTCATGAACACTGCATTAGACAATACACTCTGTGTGTCAAAAGGTGCTTTCTCAAGTGTCAGTGTAATTGCTTGGATGCAATGTTTTGGCATATTAGTACAAGAGAAATATCTTTTAAGTCTATCAAAATTACATGTACATGTCATTCCTCCACTTAAAGTTTCCATTCCATGATAAGCTACATTTTACTGTTAGATTGGCTGTATTCATTGAAGTTATTGCCTTATTTGCATTATAATGATAGTATACAGTATACTGTATGTATCCACCTATTCTCTAAGTATTTGTACCTCTATTTACTTACCAAGTAAACATATAATATTGGCAAAAATAAGTCTCTTTAGGCTTTAAACAACAGCAATCAGGGATAGACAGGAAAAGGGGAGCACAATTTGCTTGCAATCCCTGGCAAAAAGATTATATAAACTGATATAAAAAAGGAGAATTATACACTTATTTTCCTGTCTCTTGCTATGTACATACTAACAAAATAACAAAACCAATAGGATTTGCAATATTTGTTATTTTGTGAAAGGAGAAAGTTGTGCTAATGGAAGCAGAGCTCAATTTTCGTTATTTTCTTTGCCTCTACATCCTCACGTCTTTCTTTATTGAACAGCTCTAGATTTTCTCTCTTATGTTTTTTCTCTGAGTGGAAAAGAACAGACTGAGCCAATATCTTAGCTAGAACTCATCAGCATAGCTCCATCACAGCCTACTTAGTCTTCAATAGATTTGAAATCTCTCCCAATATTTGGCCTAATTATTCTTTGTCATAAGCTCATACGTCTGTACCTTGTTACAGCCTTTTTATAATACTAAACAATTCACTCTCATCTTTGGCATCCACTCTTCTCAAACACTTCTGAGCTGAAGTGACATTCTTCTCCTTTTTACTCAAACAAATATTAAGAAGGTAATCTTTAAATATTTCTTGGTTAAACTGCTCTGGAACATGTTGTGTATCATATGGTTCCTGGTCACGGAGCACCTTTCTTTTAAAAATTAATTTCCCTAGTAGCTCAAGAAGTTGCAGATGGAATGTCAGCCTGTGTCCAGCTATGTACTTAAACCCAGCCACTGGACTCATTTTATTAAAGACATGGGGGCAGATTTTCTTTTCTCTTAACATTGCACAACCCTTCTTGTACTAAGCTGAAGCGATCAAAGGATCCCATCTCAACTCAAGAAATTCTCTGGTAGCATAAATTGACATTTATGTTATTGTTCCTTCTCCTATCAAGTGCAACTCCAACTAACTATTGTATCTTTTAACAAGGTAGAAGTTCTGAAAAATTAATATGAAAATATTAGGCAAAGTTTTGAGGACTAAAAATATCTTAAACGAAAGGTAGTACAAGAAACCACAAAAATGCAGAGGCTCCTTCACACCAGGTTAGTTTCAGAGAATTGAGGGAATGGGAGTGAGGGGACTTTCTGAAAAGCAAGAAAAATCAGTTTCTATTAAACTGATTAATGTTCCTTGCAAAATTTGTGACACCGGATGACTTATGAACAAAACCTGAATGATACAAAAGACCTCTATTTTGTTCCCCCAAATCATGTTCTACTCATTACCCTAATAATGCAGTAATAAACATCTGTTTAATTATTTGAAGGCATCTTAATATTGTGCATAAAAATCTTAACTCAGCTCATACATAAAATATTCTGAAATTAAAACAATTGTATAACAAAAAGAATTTTTCATGAGAAATCCTTAAGCGTTTTTGTATGTAAAAGTATAATACAAAGAAAGCAAAATAATATGCTCTTGATTTGAAATTACTTCAAACAACGATGCAAAGGAATGAAAATAATAGCTAGAATCTCCTCTTTATTTACCATTTCTGAAGGTCTCTGGCACATGATGCAGTCTTTTCCAGGACACTAAAATACACTGACAAAATCAGTTCTGTAGCCTGTAGCTCCTTTTTTATTACTAAAATTTTGACTTAAACAAATTATCATATCCTATATAAACATAAATACAGATCAAGCAAGAATTTCCTGAACTACTTCCAACAAACAGAGCTTTAAAAGGTTTACAAATCTCACAAGCATCAGTCTACATGCCATAGATTTAAAGAATCATTTAGGTTGGAAAAGACCTCTAAGATCATGGAGCCAAAGCATTAACCTAGTACTGCCATGGATTCACATTTCTGGAATAATAGCTGTGGAAAGATTTTAGAAAAGACTGCACTTATATCTTAAAGAATAATATTCTTGCATTTTCATTTCCTTATATACATAGAGGAGTAAATTAACCATCATTTTTATTCCTATAAAAGAACATTATTAATTTTTTAAAGTCAAGTAATGGAAAGATATGGAAATCTTAGAATTAACGTTCCCCAGGAAATCCTAATTCAGCCCCTGTGTATATTATGATATATTCTTTAAACATTTTTTTAAAATGTACACAATTTCTGTATGGTATTCTTGCTATATTCAGCATACAGGATAATCCCAGATGAAAGCAGAAACTGGAACTGCAGAGCAAATGAGGCTGCTGCCCATGCACTCATTGGCTATGTTTCATTGCAAAAGTTCAAAGAAACTAAATGAATGAGGGAGAGAACTGCAAAAGAAGAAATGATGGGTCGCAGTTTCATTTTCTGGGAGCTCAATTTAAAAAAACTTGGGGCTTTATTTGAGGAACTGCTGAACATTCACAGCTGCAGCTGTGTCAATGTAAAGTCAATGTAAAGATGGAGGCTATAATATATATAACTATATATAAACTGCTGCACAAAGTTAGGTCCCCTGGAAAAGAATCAGGGCCTAAGCACCTCAAGCTGAACAACCAAGAAATCAATGACATTTTTAAAGTTGTATTCTTAGTTTCACACCTGTGAAGCTGGCATCCTGACTACGTTTTTTCCCCTCTTAACAAAGATTTTGAGAAGCTAATTTGTTTTTAGCACATTTACTGAATATTTAGGGAAAAAAAAAAAACTACCCAATGTGTAATATCCATGTCTTCTGAGCACAGCTTGAATAATAAGTAATTAAAAGACACTAAAGCTTCAGGTTAACCAGTAAGGACATAACAATTAGTTAGTGCACTTCTGTGCCCTAATTGACACTGTTCCACAGCAGAAAACAACTTTTGCCCCCAAAGCTGGTTCAAAAAATTAATCACCATCAACATCTTCCCAAAATTTGTCGGATAGTAATACAATAAATATCAGAGCTGAGAAAATGGGGGTCATTTGTAAACATCTGAGAGATTTAACAATACTTAATAATCTGCTACCCAAATGGCAAAAACTTATTCAGTACAATTACATCTTCACAACTACATAGAAGGGAAAATACAGTTAAGTTCACACTACCTATTTCAAGCTATTTTTTAATTTCCTATTGTGCTACTAAACATTCTTTCTTTTCCAGAATCCTCCTCATTACAAACAAGAAATAGTCAATGGAGCTCAGTTATGCCACAACCTTCATTAAAAGTTATATTGCAGAGAAAAAAGATAATTTTCACAATTTCTGTTAAACATTTAGTCTTCTTGCTTGTGTTGATTTAATCCAGACTCCATAGTTACAAACAGTTTAAATTTATGAGCTGAATTTTAGCTGCGTAACTCCCCAGAAAATTTAAGCATGCGTGAAATTCTACACACCCATTTTGAAATTGTAGATTGTTGGTTTATGATATACTCTTTACACAAATGCAAAATAATCTAACACAGACTTAGTTGTTTAGTTGGGTTTTCTTCATATTTAGGACCAGTAGAAAACTCCATGTTATTAGAACAAAAGATTACTCAGTTGTAAGTTCTGGTTTATGACCTTAGATATATTTATTCCAAAGAATAGGACAGGCAGGAAATATCTTTCTTTGAATGCTAAATGACATAGTATATTGAGAAATCGCTATATTCACAGAATCCTCAGAGTTGGAAGGGACTCACTCAGATCACAGAGTCCAGCTCCTGGCCCTGCACAGGACACCCCAGAAGTCACACCATGCGCCTGAGAGCATTGTCCAAACGCTTCTTGAGCTCTGTCAGGCTCAGTGCTATGACCACTGCCCTGGGGAGCTGATCCAGTGCCCAGCCACCCTCTGGATGAGGAACATTTTCCTGATATCCAACCCAAACCTGCCCTGACACAACTTCAGGCCACTCCCTTGGGTCCTGTCATTGGTCACAACAGAGAAGAGATTCAGTGTCTGCCCCTCCTCTTCCCCTCCTGAGGAAGCTGCAGACTGTGATGAGGTCTAATACTGCCTTATTCATTTAAATATATTACCAAATTCAGCTCATGAGTAACAGGCAAAGATTTGATTCCTTTTGCATTCAATAATCACAGACTAATGCACTTCATGCACTTGTGCTCTAGGAATAACAAAATTCACAACAGCAACCCTATATTTCTTAATTGTAATAATAATCCTTACACTATACTTATACTACACTTCCTTTTAAAGCACCCTTAGCAAGGACACTGCACGTTTCCTAAGGCTTTTATGTACAAAGGATGGATGTATGGACTTCATACAGAAAAAGTAATGTGGTCACAACTGTTTGAACGTGCAATGCCAAGGCTTGTTACTATCAAGCCAAAGGCAGAAGTCTGGGCTGCTGCCAGGTTCTCCACGTGGTGAGAGTTTGGTCTACCTAATTTGTGTTTACATACATTAAAATCGAGACCAATTCTTACTGCTTGGTTGCATTTTCATTGTCTTTACTCCGCATGAAAATTATCTTACTGTGGCTTTTATCTTGACGTTACTCTCAAAACTTACTGCATTTGGACAACTGTACAGTCTTTTTTGTCAACTAAACACTTCTCTAATCTTCAGGCTGCAAACCTGCCTGAACCCTCCTCCTGTATTTGCCCTCATACTATTAATATAATCATGAGCACTAGGAAGCCAGAATCTCAAACATTGCAAGTTACATGTCTCTGGTTCCTTAAGCTTTTTTTAAACACTTATTTATGGGCAAGGTATAATTTACACCACCTTATGTATGGCTGGGCAGGTGGCACACTGTGACTGCTGCTCCTTATATCAATATCTAACATCAATGTCAGTGGTGCCCACTTTTCCACACCAATCAGATTTTCACCTGTTCTCTCTTATTATAAGATTTCACTGAGAGCTCTCTGTAGCAAGGATTGCTGTTTGGGTTTACTACTGCTACATGTACAGCACCTAATGTACTGCCTCAGAGAAACCACTGGAAAAAAAAATTATAAGGAAACATCTTAATTGCTTATAGTAAACTCAGGGACTGTTCAGGACTTAGTGGCCTAAGCTGCATGAAAAAAAAATCAGAGTTTTTTGTTCTTTTTTTCCTTTCAGAGCTGTATATGTTATATAACTTACTATGTGAAAGGAACAACTGCTCAGCCTAAGCCAGAGGTCGATGAACCGCGAACCTTGGCCTGCACGAAGACATGAAGGCTTTATGCACAGGCATAGATTTTCCCAAGGCAAAGTGGACACTGCAGGTCTCAGAACTGCTGGTACAGTCCATGAATGCTGAAAGTCACACAGATTTTTTTTTTTTAATTCTACAGTGATATTGCTCAAGTTTCTCAAGAAACTCAGAAATTTTCCTATTTTAGGCACGTAAGAATTGTGGTCTTACATTTAGGGACATCATCTTGCATTTAGGGACAACAATTCCTGTCTGTGAACTATGCCACATCCAGATATTTTCTGGAATTGTCCAAAAGCCTTTTAGCTGACGGGAAATAAACTGTTTCCTGCTTCAGCAAAATGTAACTCCCTAATGAGTTTATTAGCCTATAAACTATGGTGCGAATGTGAACTTTGATACGAAGACAATGACATCTCCTTTCTTCTGTAAACTCTTAACAGGACCTCCTCGATACCTAAGGCTACTGAAAACTAGCTCTAGAACATATGCAAAAGAATTTAAATTGCCACATTCTGGGTTTTTTTGCCGTTATTTACAAAATTAGTATTAAATTTTGTTTTCATTTGTTTTCATTATATTTTTTTCTCTTTTTGTACTCATTAAATAAATTCAAAATATGGATACTGACAGAGATCCAGGTCCCAATAGTGGAACATTATTCTGTATTAAATAGCTGATCAGAGAATAAGAACAAATATTGCCAACAAATGTATTGGAAAACCGGGATAATTTTTTGCTGTAAAGCCGTGCAGGAATCACCGCATTGGATCCGGCTGCTCAACAATTCCTCTGTAACAATGGTAATTTTTGCAAAAACTAGATTAAAAATTTGAATACCATGAGTATGTGTCACCTGTACTCAAGACCATTCTTTTTCCTTTGAAGAAGATTCCACACCTTAGTACCAGAAACAAGAAGGCCCAGCAATCCAAGAAAAGAGGGTCAATAGACTTTGGCCAAACAGAAAACCACAAAAAATTACTCTTAAGCCATTAATTTTGCACCCAAAAAGATATGTTTTCTACCTGGGCAGATACACACATTCTTATGTTTGCTCAATTCTTTATTTTTTAAACACTGCTCTTATGCCCTCCTGTTTCTTGCTTAGACAGCACACAGAATCATAGACTAACAGAATGCTAAGGGGTTGGAATGGATCTTAAAGTTCATCCAGCCCCAACCCCCTGCCATGGCCAGGGACATCTCCCGCTAGACCAGGCTGCTCAAGGCCTTATCCAACCTGGTCTTGAACACTGCCAGGACTGGGACCCCCCCAGCCTCCCTGGGCAACCTGTTCCAGTGATTAACCACCCTCACAGTAAAGAATTTCTTCCTAATATCTAATCTAAATTCCCCTCTTTCAGTTTGTACACATTCTCCCTTGTCTTATCGCTACGGTTCCTGAAAAAGTGTCCTTCTCCAGCTTCCCCTGTAGCTCCTTCAGGTTCAGGAAGGTTGCCATGAAGTCTCCACAAAACCTTCTCTTCCCTAGGCTGAACAGTCCCAACTTTCTCAGCCTGACTTCATAGGAGAGGTGCTCCAGTCCTCTAATCAACTTAATGACCCTCCTCTGGACTTGTTCCAACAGGTCCATGTCCTTCTATGTTGGGGACACCAGAACACTATGCAGTATTCCAGGTGGGGATCATCCTAATCTTAAAGCCCAATTCCTCTCGTTTTGCAGGTGTTCTGCTTTCAATTCACAGTATTACTGGCAAAGTTACCCGTAAGATCTCCCCAAAATTAGACCGTTCTTATCAGCTGCTAAATGTAGTACACACATCAGAAAACAACACTGAACAAACCAAAGTCAATTAGATTCTGTAACAGCTTTCTGGGGCCAAGGAGCCAAGCACAAGGTCCTATACTTGACCTTCTCTATGCTGCTCAGAGGCTGTGACTTCAACAGCACCATATTGCAAAAAATCTGGATCAAATCTAGCAAAGAAAGGGATCATTTATAAGTCCTCTGTGGGTACATTCTGTCTTTCGTGTGTGGCTGAAACTCCCATTAACACTAACATGAGCTACACAGCCCTACTGATGGGTGAATTATACCCCTAACAGAAAAGTGGTTTTTTGCTCGATGGATTTGCTTTGATGAACTTGTTGGCTACTGCACAGTCATGTGTATATATTTAAGTATTTCTCTGTGTGTATGCATTTGTACATCTCTGCAGTGATGATGTCAGTTTGACTAAAAATGCAGATAAAGCATTTCTCAAGCCAAAATGGGCCAAAGCTAATTTTCCCCATATAAACTTTGGTTTGGCCCTTATTTATCAAAACCAGAAAAAGTTTGACAGAAAAGGGGATCCAAGTTGGTTATCCTAACGAAAAATAGAAGTCAGGGCCTTTCTTAAGACTTACTTTATAGGAACCGTATGCACAACTTTCACTTTCTAGAAAGTGGTTTTCTCTTGAACACACATCAGAACCATTCATCATCACATAATTGCAAGTTGTCAGTCAGAGCCGCACCCTTCACGGAGTGGCAGGCCGCCAGCACATCTGTCAGAAACACTCACAAGCTTCCGTGTATTATTGTAATCCCCTACAAAAGGAACAAACCCATTCATCCTGTCCACATTTTCCAAATCAGATGACAACTGTAAACCCTGAGCTTGGAAAAATAATAGCACTTACCCTAAAAATGCCACACTTGTCAGGTGACCGCAAGCTAAATACCAGTGAGCAAACTTAAAATAATTCTAATCTCTACATCTAAGACAAAAGTTTTAGGGAACTGGGTTCTTCATGAAAGAGGAAAGCTGAATTCTGTGCTTACCACAAAGTGGTCTCTAATAGTGAAACAGGCTGTGGGGTTAAATCATTGTACCCCGTCTGCAAACACTCACATATTGCACTCTGGACTCTATTAGGACAAATCTGTCCTCCTTCTTTAATGTTTCTCTTCTCATTTTTGGCTTCTTGTGTTTTCTTTCTCCTTTGCCTAGAATCATCTAGTCTTCATGTTAACACATACTCTTTCCTCCAGTACCTCTTGCAAGATGCTCAGACAGGCTCCACAGGTAACACCTCGGGGCCAGTCTGGATTTGGTGAACATGAGGACTTGGGCCAATGAGTACAAAGAAGGCAAGATTCTCTTCTCAGAAATGATGTTAAAGACTTTCATGGAGAATTAAACAGCTTTCAGTGAATTAAATACTGTTTTACATAGGGCTTCAAAAGCCTATTTGCAGAGTATATGCATATGAGAGCCACAAATACTTTGGAGAATGGAGTAATAAGCTTTACCTTTGTACCTTCACTAACTCTTTTGCATTCTCTCTCAGGAGAAATCTGACAGCAATGTTCACCAGCACTGAATGAAACACATGCCATGCCCTTCGAGAGAACAGTACAGCCACATCAGCCCGGCAGGACCTTCAGAGCAGCTTTGCTTCAGCAAGGCTGCAGACAGTCTAACACTTCCTTCTAACTAGCCAGATTTTTATACATGCTGAGATGCAGAAATGAAGTTACGAGACTTCTCTGAGCCTACTTCCAATCCTTTACTCCAGGAACTTTAAAGGATCAGGAGCAGACAACCAGCGTGCATGACCAGCCACAGTGATGGTGAGGGTCTGTGCAGGCCACACTGCTATTGGGCATTTTTATCAGCCCTTGACACAGGCACAGTGTATATTAGATATATACATAAACATGCATTTCTGAAACGATTCAAAAGATATATGATGGCCGACCTGCTACAAAATTTATTTCCAAGAGCAAATAGAGGAGGAATTACTCCTGAGTGATACAGCCAGGAGTAAATGATGCCATCTCACTGCACAAAGGGAGACAAATATTGCAAGAAATCAGCTCTCAGCTGTGCTGTGCACCTATAGTGACACAGTGATGTTGCTCAAACTAGTGTTAAGGAAAATACAGCAATTCTCCAGCTATGTCCAAAAAATCCCTCTATACTGTAAAACTGCCATGCAAGCATGAAGAAGGTGCAGGAGCTGCTCTGCTGGATGGCCACACAGACTAGTCTAGCTGGTTCACCCCATTGGAGTGAAGTTGGAATATAGGAATAAAGGAATTGATCACCACACTCCTGCAAAACATGCTGGTTTCAAAAATACTGGTGGGTGAATAAAAATCAACCCTTCAATTCTTTCATGATTCAGTTTCTCAGATAGAAAGATGATCTTTCTATCTCATACAACTACTGAAGAATTTAATTATTTTGCAAAATGGTAATATAAACAGTTTTAAGCACAACGATATCTTTTTTCAATTACACTATCTTAACTTTTACATATTTTCAAAGTTTACTTGACATTTCTTCAGAATTATGCCATATTCAGTAATTCTTAATTTTTGTCATGAATGAAGACCAAATTTCACTAACTCTGAAAGAAATTAATTTTGGACTTGAGACATGATGAGGTAATAATATCTGCTATAAACTGGCTAAGTCAAGATAAATGAATGCTTTTCCTTTATATATGTATATATATATATGATATAAACACACACAAATATAAGTACAACATATGGTCGACTAGAAATAAATAAAACTGAAAACACTTTACAACGGCATGGCAAGTATCCAAACTAAATTTCAGGTAGCAGATGGCATGAATAGGATACATGTGAGAAACAGGCAATTTCAATTATCTTTGAATAGTTCATAAACAGGAAAATTTGGCAAAGCACAATTTAAAAAAAAAAATCTACTTGAAAAATAACATTGTGTAATAGAGGCAACTGAATTGAAAACATAACAATGCAAAGTTAAGATCATTCTGACCATAATTTCATAATGAGTATTAAATGATTACATGTGACAGAAAAGAGCTGCCCCAAATACTCATTGAAAATGTTATAATTCATAATTCCAAGTGGGGCTCAGAATTCCCTTTCAGTTATTATCATCACCCAAAAGTAGCTAAAAGATCTTGCTCACCAAGTCCCTTCCTAGCTTTTGTGCAATCTGCAGATGAAAAAAAAAAAAAAAAACGAGTATAATCTGGATCTGAACATTTCTTCAAGCAGTTATTCAAACTTCAATGGGGTTTATTCATCAGAGGTCGAATTTGCCCACGTCATAAAAAAATTACATTCTTTTAAGCCATACAGTGAAAAAGATGCAAAAAAATATTATGTTTAGAGACCAAGTAAGAATCTGAGAGCACAAAAGAGCTTGCTGCCTTTTTAACTTATTGTTTTGAGAAATCAAAAGAGTCAAGTGGATCTCTGAAATACCAAAATTTGATAAGCAGGACTGAGGCTAATTTCCTAAACATTTCATTGAGATGCTTATAAATGCTGTGTATAGTCAGCCAGGGAAGTCACCTAGGAATCAATTCATCACATATTGTACTTTTGTCTCCACACTGCCCTCCCTCATTCTCCTTTCCACGTAAGAAATGTGTCATATAGAAAGATCTATTAGCTCAAATCCCTGAAGTTATTCCGATATCTAAATGCGATTTAAGTGCCTAATTGCCATTTGTGTAATTGGGAGTTAGATAGCTAAACAATAGTTTGGGTGTCTGTATTCCACTGAGATGTAAGCTTTTCTGTTAATGAAAGTCCCAGCATTATCTCTAAGAAAAAAAATAGTAAAAGAGTCCTCAACCATTCCATTCTTAAGTCAGATTAAAGACAAAACAATTAAAAGGGGAAAAAAAATTCTGCCTGCATAAATGTAGGCAGAAAATATGTAATTTTCACTGAAATATATAGATTTTTAGTTATCAGGTTAGGTGTTAATAGACAAGTACCTCCAAAAAATCAGAAAAAAAAAGAAGAGTTTGTTGACCCACTGTGATTCCAGAAACATTTAGTAAGGACTGGAGAAGCTGTAATCCAGTTCAAATGATACATATTTCTCTTTTTTCATGCTAATAAAGAGAATTTGATCCCTGTTAAAAGGGAAGGTTTTTCAGAAGTCTTTATCAACAGCACCTTCAGGCTGGCATAATAGAGGCACAGCAAAATCAACAGATGCTTCTGAGCATCTCAATAACCAAGGTCTGGG
This sequence comes from Pachycephala philippinensis, assembly GCA_013397055.1. Taxonomy (NCBI): domain Eukaryota; kingdom Metazoa; phylum Chordata; class Aves; order Passeriformes; genus Pachycephala; species Pachycephala philippinensis. The sequence goes on along the minus strand of VWZT01002559.1, from coordinate 1,031,422 downwards.
TCTTTGGAAGAATGACTAGTCTGCTGTTTCATAACTGTCATTTGAAAAAAAGGAAAATAATGTTTAATGACAGCTGGGTTTTACTGCCCAGATGAATTAGAATACGTAGAACCCAAGTATTTTATGTACATTGAATGCTTATGTAACTTATTTATACATCTGTGTGCTTACAGCTAGAAACAGATACATGCACAACTGCAGCATTTAAAAAATGGACAGCAGTTTTAGGAATGGTGGTTGAGTCAAACTGCATTTCATTTTCAAAACTGGTGGGCCCGGTAGTTTAGGAGGTTGAAGTTTTAAGTGCTGAATGTATCTCAAAAATCAGCCCCGAGTTAAGAGTTGGGCATCTGAAGTCAGTAACCACAACTGGTCACTGGGTCCCTGGGAAGTATGGTCACAGCGTAGACAACTATCCAGGCAAGGCTCTGTGAGCTGAATGTCACTTGCAACAGAAAAAGGGATGTTATATAATACCTTTCAGACAAAGCAATACAGGAGCCACCAGCTGCAAATATGTTTTGAGAATTCACAGCCTCCCTGGGGGCAAGTCAGCTGCTTCTATTGGAGGCTGTAACCCTTCCTCATCGTACCTCTGACAGCCCTTTCGGGGGTCCTTCTACCACAACTCACAAAACCCATGCTGTACCTCCTATCTTGGCAGCCTGGGACACAACAAAAGCTAATAAGGAGTTGTCAGAAGTGTCTGTAGTCACTCCATACATTAGGAGCCCCAGTCAAGCAGGGATCTCTTGGGCCCATGAGTCCTGTCCTCGGTAAGTGCAGGTAACCGTACAATAATCAGCAGCAAAGTCTGCAGAGCTCACCAAGCTCCATGTGGCTACTCACTTCAAAATGAACATGGTTCTGCTTTCAGAGTGGTTATAAGCATGGGGGTTCAGCAGACTTTCATTTTTCTTTCCCTTCTTGACCATTGACAGACAGTCCTGCAAAACAACAGCTACAACTCTCGTCTTTTCCATGGCTCAGAGCACAGGAGATTGCCTGGCTTCATAAAAGAAAGATCCTGTATTGAGAATATTCCTCACTTTCTGTGTAATAATAATTTAAAAAAAAATTACAAAACTCTTTAAAATTTAGAAGTGCATCAGAAAATTTAAACTTAATTCTTAATACAAATTAAATGAATCCTAGCAGCCCAACTATCAGTTTCAAACCAGTAAATCAGTGTGCTTAATGTCAGCAACCAATAAAGCAGAAACATATGCTCTGCTTCACTAATGGCATAAAGAACATTCCCTGATTGCCTTTCGGTTGGAGCCAAATATTTGTTGGCTAAAACAAGAATTATTTTAGAAACATCAATTTTCTATAGCATGCAAATGGATTCATTTTCCACTAAAATCTGTGAGATTACTTTTAGTTTTAAAAGACTTCCATAATGGTTTCTACACAAGACCTATCAAATGATATTTCTTGGCCCATAACAGTCATCTATCGTTTCTCCTGGCTAAGAAACCTTCCCACAGTATATCATAGTACAATATGTGAGCTACTGTGTTTGAAGTTACAGCTTGTTTTATCAAGCCCATGGTGTTCTCTACAGCTGGTAAATGGTGCTCTCCCTTGAAACAAATATATCAGTGTTTTCTTTGATTTTGTGTTTCCTTTGTTTGAAAAGAATACTAGATGCTAAGGCAACAAAATATCAAATATTCAATATATAACTGTTGAAATATACACACGTATTCTGTATATCACACCAAACAGGATACTAGAACTATGTGACAGCTGCTGAGCTTCCATTTTTCTCATACATTTACACCAAGAACCAAGAAGTTAGGTTTTCCAGAAAGTTCAACTCTCTTTCAAGCATTCAAAAAATGTGAAGAATTTCTCTGAAGTGTTCCTGCTATTCTCAGCACTGAAAGTTTTAAGGAATGAAACGGTTTTTTGTGACTAAATAAGAGCTGTTGAACACTACAACCATTTGAAAATCTGGTCCAGCAGGGGCATTTCACAATGAGAGAAAGTCCAACTAGCATCAACTAGCATCTTCGATATAACAATTCTTTACGTTCGTGGCATAAATCTGTATTATGTAAGCAAGAACTGCAAGATTGGTCTCATAAAACGTAAATTTTACTTTTCAGTTTGTGACCAATGTAATTTTAAGAAACCAGCTAATTTCAGTGCCGCAGAGATCAAAGTAAATAAGTGGTTGCATGAAAGGGTCAGCTGAAAGTGTACGGCATGCAGTGGTTGACAAAAGATTAAAATGCAATCACATACAAAAAAGCCACAACTTGAAAGAAATCATGCATTTTTGAAAAGATACTTAATACTAATAGATGACATACTTTTACTTGAGTTTGGATCATCTATCCTCAAGACTCATTATGTGTTTGAGTACATCAATTATATCATAAATAATTTATATCATTACAATGTTCTGTGGTTTAGTGCATTTAAAACGGTTTCAGACAGATGAGGGTCTACACGTCTCACACACCTCAACAGACCAGGACACTAAGACTGAAGACCTTCTTATTCATAAGTCTTAATACTTTTCTATATAAATAAGTTAATTCAAAATATGCCAAAGAATAATGCAAAATCAAGTGCTGGGGTGTCTAATTTCCAGACAGGGTACGTGAAGTGGAAAGGTTAACATCTTTGCCCAAACTCAAAGCAAGTCACTGCAGTAGTTGTGCTTCTCACCAGATTCTGAGCCAACTCCTGGTACATAATAGAAAACCTAACAAAAACAGAGCTTGTAGGAAACATTCTCTCAACATACAGCATGATCACAAACACTGAAAGGCTGGTTGATATTTTCAAAGCTGCAAAGGGAATTTGGATGCCGCCAATTCTCGTTAACTTTAATGGGAACTGGGCATCCAAATCTCTTAGGCAGTTTTGCAAATCCCACCACAAATGACCATTTAGGTGGTAAGCATTAAATGGTATTGCCTGCCAGGCACCTTTATCTTAAGAGAGCTTCGTAAAGCGAAGCTTGATTGTTTTCCTCCTTGTGTATGAGCTAAATGAAGTTTCTCACTCATGGTTTACACAGAAACATTTTTTTCCTGCCCCTTGCAAGGTGCAATTCAACCGGTTTCTTTAGGTTATCACTAGGAGAGACAAGACAAAGAAAACACATAGGAAAACAATTACTGCTGAGAGATAAAAAGTAAATTAACCGCAAGTTGGTGAGTATTTCTGAGCAGACACTTCTGAAATACATGGGCTATTTATTTGACTTTTAATAGAAATATTTGGCATTATTAGAGTGCTAAATTTCTCACCTATTCATCTTTTACTTTCTATATGCCCATCTTTCTGACTAACACCTTGGCATTCAAACAAGTACTATGCTCAAAAATAAAAAAATAAAACCTGTATAAATGACAGTGTTCAACCATGAACACATTGTCTTTTATGAATATTATAATCACAGAATCAATAAGCCTACAAAGAAAAAACAGGACACAAAATGTGTTTTGTCATTTCTGACGAAGTTATAAAAACAACAGACATTCAATATGCCAAGTGTTCTTCAATCCTTCATAATCATAGCCTTATTGAAGTGAGGACAAAAAGGGTCTAATTGCATAGGAGCAATCTCAATGTAATAGGTTATACACCCAGGCACTGCTGCACAATACAACAAAAACAACGTTCCCTGTGTATAGCAGAATGTCATCTCTCATTTTCAGGCAATTACCTTCTTTCTTGTCAACAGTTTTAATAACCTCCATCATCTCTAAAAGACTTTTGCTTCAGTTAAATAATTTTCAGCTTTTTAATATGCAAATGTGCTTGTTCATATGCATGGGTGAAGTGGCGCTGCTACTTGAAATGTGTCAGTACATTGTGGAGCACCTGCACCTCGGGGAAGCTTGATTTAATTGACACCTAATACTATTCATTATTCCACTTAGTGAGCAACTCCTATTAGTCACCTGTAGGTTTTCCTATAAGCAGTTCTTTGGCCACCAATGAAAATATGAATATTTCTATAAATAGAATGGCCATATTTAGTAAAGGGGGTTCACTACTGGTGAGTCTGGAACATTATCTCATTGGGAATATTTCTTAGGATTCTCCCCCACCCCCATTCCTCCCAAGAACTTTTCTTGACTATGATGGAAGTCACAAGTAACTCCGATTAAAAAAATATTTAATTTGTGTTAACTCTCGATAGCTTGATTCTCTAACTGTATTAAATGAACATTGCGTGAAATAAGCAAAAGGGAACAGAGGATAAAAAGAATCAAGGTGGGTGGGTTTCATTAATGGAGCTTCTGTTTCCTTAAAGTGGGATCTGAGTTGGACAATTCGAATGTCTGCTTTATGTGACCAGAATGTAATCACTGGCTGTGCAAAGAAATGCAGAATATGTGTTATTAATTGAATATTCCTGTAATAAATATTTACCATTATAATCTAGCTTAACCTTATCCAGCTAATAGCCAATTTTGCTCAATTGTGAAGAATGTGCAACAAAGATCTTTAAATTGCCACACAAAATAATTATGTTGAACATGGGATTCTCTGTCTTTACTGATACGAATGTGATAAATACATGCTATAAATGGATACAATTTAAAGCTGACATTGTTCTTTCACTGCTGTATTAGAACTCGGGCGTAGTGCACCGTATGTGCTGAGTTGATGATATCGGGGTTGTTTCTTTACCACATGGTCTGTAACCTTATTGTTCAGGCCACATTTCTTTCCAGCATTAATGCATTTGTTAGTCCCAGAAGGCTTAAACTACAGATGTTTAACATCCTGCTTATGGACAGATCATCTGGAATATGAACTAAGAAATCTATACGACTTATTAGTATATGTTATGAGTGGAGCAGAGATTTAATAGCCTGTTCAAACTAGATTAGTGAAACAGTTTCTTACAAAACAGCAACTTCTTAAAATAGACTCATGTAAAAATGAAAAATTAAGATATTCTTTTGATTAAAAATGATTTTTATCAGAAGAATTTGTCACTAATTAATGCTGTTTACATAATAGTGCATGTAACATTAATTACAGCTTTCAGAATGTTAACTGCAAACCTTTTTTTTTTTTTTTTCCCTTCTGTGAGCACAGATTTACCAGTATGGTAGAAATCAGAGCTCTTTTGAGGTTTTTTTCTGCAGTGTATTCAAAGTGATCATAAATCAAGTCTAGAATTCAAAGACAATTAAGGACATAGACAGTAAAAAAGACTGAGCCATGCTAACCCAAAACTCCAATCATTTTTAAAGTAAGTGGGGAGAACACTGGTCAACTAGGCGATTGTTGGTATCCCCCAAAATGTAATCTCCATAGCTGAAGAATGGCAGCTGGCAGAACAGCTGGTGAATAGGATTAATGTCAGAAGAAAGAAATAAAACTCAACATATGTCCAAGCCTGCGGTGCTGGGACTGAGCATGATTGTACCCCGACGGATACCATGTGTACAGCTGGAAAGTGCCACTGTGCCATGCTTCTCTACCCCACAAGGTCATTTCTAAGAAGTATAGCTAATATCTGAACTGAACTTTTCCTTGGGAACTCTGGCTGATTAAGAAACGAAGAAACAAGCTTCATAGTGTAAACATTTTGGACGATTTTAATGCACTCTGGGTGGGTTTTTTTAATAATACAATCTCAACTAAAAAAGCAGATTAGTATTAAAGAGGACAGATTGCACTAATGTAAATATAATTTTAAAGCTATTTAAACCTTTTAATCTCATCTCATTCAGATTTCCACATTCAAGGTTCAAATAATACCAAAACTGCAAGTTTAATAAAATAATTTGATTTAATAGTACTTACATATCTTACTGAAAACAAATTTTAAGAAACAGCATGCATAGCTAGAATATGCCAAAGAAATTTAGAAAATGGGGGAAAATTTGACACTAGCATTAATTCATGTTTATATTTTGAAATGTTAGCTCTTAAGGGTTTTTCAGCTCACGTCTTAGCATACTCCTATTTTTTTCTGTAACAGGGCAGTTGTTGGAATTGGTTATAGTGAAGAACAGTAAACATATAAAAATTCCTAACTCATGAGAAAGGCCTGAGTATTTTTAGAAGTTTGAAAAGAACTAATTCTGTTCAGTCTCCATTTTTCTACTAGTAGCTTCAAACAAATCCTATCGGCTAAACAGCAAAGTTCATAGAAAACCAAACAACACCACAATTGTATACAGAGAGAGAGAACAAAGGGTTAACATAACCCATTTTGTTCTGTGCCTAATGTCATTTTCAAATATGGTGATTTTGGGTGCCTTTTATTTTGCTTAGGGAAAAAAATACAGTCCCAAACCCAGGTCACTTTCTAAAATACTGGCTTCAGCTCTGTTCACTTGAACTTAAAATATCTCCCTGATGAAAATGCAAAAATTATTGAAGTGAAAAATCACAACCACACCCCAAAACAGTCTTGTCACCTTTTCACTTTTCTTTTTTATTTTCCTTTTATTACTGTAACCTTTCCCTCTTTGTTTTCTCTTTTTCTGTTCCTTTTTTTTTCCTTTCCTTTCTGGCAGCCTATCAGGAAACATGCAGTGGAATAATATCCCACACTCTCTTCCCAGAGGAAAAGATACATGGATCTCAAAGGATGCAAGCATGCAACGCTACCTTCGTACCTTAAAATGGAATATCCAACTGGTGTTCCATCTGTCAGCTGCAAAACAGCAACAGGTAACCAGAGGTAGTATTTTCTTACTCATATTGAGTTCGCTTAGGAGGGTAAGTGTACAGCTTTTGTCTTAAAGAAAAGAATCAAGAAATGGCAAGCAAACCTAGCGAGCTTGTCAGGTTAGAATTACATTTTTCTGACGTGTAGAAGGATGATTGTTCGTATTTTAATAATAATGGAAGTCCTTTACAGTAAGAGATACAGAAGAACCACAAAAGAAACCCCAGTACAGATGAGAAACTTGAGTCAGTTTGAAACCAGTGAATGCCAAAGGCCACAGTTGTTGCTGACTTGTGAACAGTGCAATTACAAATGAAATTTCCACTAAAACCGCTAACCTTTTTTTATTTCTCAGGTTCTGCTATGATAGCCACGTAATTTTAGATACCATACTATGTTAGAAAAAAAAAAAATAGAGGCCTTCTATTCTTTAAACATATTTTATTCAAAGTACATTAGTGGCCTAATTTTAAGGGCACTGCAGCAGTATCAACTTATATAGCTTGTATTTAAGAAATTTCTAATGTGTTTTCACCCTCTTAACAAAGATAATTCACAATTTGTGTTCCATCATTTACTTCAAATGTCACTATAACCTATTTGTTACATTTGTCACTGCCTACCCACTTTCCATTTATTTGGAAATACCTACCCATTTTTACCAATTTTTCCTAACTACTTCTCAAATGAATACCAATAAGCTAAGTGGAAAAATAATTTTATATAATGACATTAAAAGTATAATATGTAGTGTATTCTAATGTGCTGATGACTGACTCCTTCACTAGGAAAAACGCCGAGAAATTTTAATTTCTCATACACACACATCTGCACTTCTAACAATGCAAAACTTCTAGGAATGATTCTGTGCTTTCCTTGAAGAAGGACTCATACGTGAAAGTCTAAATGTCTAATCAAGATAGCAAATCTTGGGTATTTTTCATCACATAAAATTATTCCCTCTATTTTAAGATAGTCTTGATTCTAAGTAAAAATCTCCAGCAGCACTGATCTAATATCATTATGTAGTGGGGAAAATGTTTTTGTTTACATTCATATAAAAGGGAAAGAAAAGCACATTGCTTATTAATATCTACTGAATTGTTTAAGAGGATTTTTAAGATACAAGTTGAAAGAATTTCATAATTTCAATTTCTCCTTTTCATTTAATAGTAGACATTCATTAGGACCCACACACTGTAATAAATTATAATAATTTCAGACAAGAATTAAATTACTAGGTACCTAGTGAAAGAGCCATTTTTTCTTAGGTACCCTGTAATCTAACTGTCAGATTTAAAATCTATTCCCAATCAACTCTTCACAACATTCACATTTATTCATCTATGCTAAATTAATAAAAGGTGTGAATAATACTGACAAAATTGATCATTATTGTTCATGTAGATTTAGAAAATTATAAGGTAATCTAAAATATAAAAGGAATTGAGGGAAACTATTACAGTTCTTATAAATAAATTCATCCTTTGCTATCTTTTTTTAAATCAGGAAAAATCTTCAACAAGAATTTATTGAGATTGACTAGCAAAGCTATTTAATAAATTGCACATTTCAGAACAGAACTGCGTTTTTATTTCAAAAACTATTAAAAGTTGATGATGACTCTAATGCAACATGAGAGTTCACCCAAAACCTTAAAAAGTAACGCTGAAATACCAAAAGAGCTACCCAATGTCAGACTGAATGCAAATTTTGTTGTAAATTGAGCTTAGGGTATGCCAAACACCTTCCACGAGGTCCTGAGTGAGCTCAGGTAACATGGGAGTAAATGGGAATTGGAGTCACCCAGAATCCCTTGGAATCCAGATCCGACCAAATTCACCAACTCTGTAAAACAGGCTGAGCATCCCTTCCCTTTATCTTGCAAACAGACATACAAGGGGACAGCATTCCCCAAGGAATTAAAGGTGCTACACAACCATCTTTCCTTACATACGGACTTCTCAGCACCCAGAAGTACCCACTGGATGCTATTCCTGCTCTGGTAAAATCAGAGACAATGTCTGCATCAGGCTCTCCTGTCCTTTGCACATTTGCAGTAATTCCTGCCATCTAACCTCAGTGACCCTCTCCCCCCTGACGGGGATCCCTGCAGATAAAGTAAAGCATGTCAACATCTGTTCCCATTCACACCGATTTTAATTTACAAAAAGAGCTTTGCTATTTTCAGAACAGGCTCCAGAGCACAATGACAGATTTAAGGCCTTTAATGGGGTTGCGTTTTGAGTGTGTCAGCGTTTCAGACTCACCAGGACTTGATTCTAAGGGGCTGCACCAAAGGAAGCTGCGGGGGTTTACGGAGCCACAGAAAGGGTGTTCTCCTCACTGCCGTGCTATTTACCTACAAACCAGCTGGCAAAGTTTTATGTCCTTAACAAACCCCTGCTTTTGCTGCTTTGACCAGAAACTGGAGACCCAGAGTACCAGGGGTACAATTCCTTCCCTTCCCATTTTCACTCGGTGCATTCCTTCTGCCACCACACACCTTTCTGAAACTCAGCATGTATTACTGGGGGGATGTTTTCCAAACTGCTTTCTCATGCCAAAGCTCTGTTCTTAAAGACTTTTGAACCCACTGGTTTTTGTGAAAGCATAACCAGTCCAAAGCACTGTGTGGTTTTTGGGTTTGGTGGATTTTTTTAAAAAACCCACAGTCCTTGGTCTCTCCTGCTCTGATATATTACAAATACTGCAATAAGTAACTATCATTTTTCCAAAGTTCTTTCAACTAGACATTATTTATCAATTACCCTTGTAAATCTAAAGAATTTATTCATCCCACTAAAAAGCTGCAGAGCACACAGACTGTGAGGATCACAGTGGTACAAAAACGATTCACAGAGTTTCAGGGAATTCATGGTGACTCAAAGTATTTTTTTTTCCATCTCCTCAAGAGGGTTTAGAGGTTTTATAAAAGATATACAATACGAAGAACAACTTGGAGAAACAATGCACAAGTTGTGTTGTAATCACAGAACAGCTAAGACATGAGCAGCTGAGCAGAAGGAAGATGGGCAGTGGAATGCCATACAGTAATCAGCACTGTTGACTAATCAGAATTTGAGACACTAGAAGGTAATAAGGGTATTATAAAGAATGGCTTATTGAAGGAGCAGCTGTTTATGTGTAGCTCACTGTTTAAATGAATTCCACTAGATTGCCATGGTATGTTTTGGTTAAAAAAAAAAAAAAAATTTTACTCAAAAAAGAAAAAAAAAAGATCTATCAGGAAGGGCAAGTACAAGGGAGTAAATATCTGGGTGTCCTGACCACAAGTACATAAACAGAAGTAGTTCTCTAGGTACTGGGGACCTCTAAAAAATGACATAAATTCAGTAGCCCTGAAAGCTACAAAAGAATATTCATTACTTAGGCAAAGCTTAAATGTCATCTTTGTTAGCCTCAACCACTGAGCGTTGTTGCCATGGGCACAAGAGCTGAGGTGGTTATGGAGGGTAATAGACAAAGAGGAAAAAACCAAGGGAAAGTATAACTAAACCCAACTAGAGAGCCATTTTAAGACATTTATATTTGCACCAGCAGCCAATAAACACAATAAATAAATTCAACCTCATTTACAAAAAAAAAAAAAAAAAGCCAATTTTAATATCCCTCCCCATAAATATAGCAATAAAACAGTGCTATGATCTCAACTAGGAAAATCTAATTAAATAATGTAAAAAGACCAAAAATAGAAACAATATTCAAAATTGTACAAGTGAAAGCAACAACTCACCATAATGCTCAGACAATAATCATGTTCAAATCTATATGCCATAGGGTTGTTCAACATTTTTTTTGTTTGCTTGTTTGTTTTCAGAAACCAAGCCACACTTTTGCTTTTCAAAATATCTTTGAAGAGTTGGGAGCAGAAAGGAGACTGCCTAATTGTAGTGGAAATTTATCATAATCCATTATTTAAAATATTCTACTTTGGACAGCAAGGGCTTGGTAATATTTAAAAGCAGTCAGCAAGAAGTGGAAACTCTGGTATCTTTTGTAACAGTTCACATGTCAGACTGGCAAAGTGCCCACAGTGTACGGCAGAAAAATCTATTTAATGTCTGCCCCACAAGGCGACATGAGGCTTGATTGGCAGAAAGCAGAGAGTGGCTTTTGATCATGTGTCCTAACAAGCAGTTCCAGCTCCTGTCTCTTCGGCTGAGCGGCTCCACATTACCTATTCAAACAGAAGTGACAGGCCACTGCACTACTCTTTGGCTCTAGTCTCACGCAGTGGGAGCTATGCTGGAGACAGAGCCACTGATTAAATATATCACTTTTTCAAGACAAGCAGGTTGTCTGAATCAAAGTTGGACAGAATAGACTCAACATTATTAAAAGAGGATATAAAACTGGAGTTGAGTGATGTTAGGCCAGTGTGTACAGCCTCAGGGATTCACAGACTGACAAGGGGAATAAGGAACAGCAGAACTCATAAAGCAGGGTCAGAAATTAGCTGTGACACCTTGGCCATTTTCCCATCACTTCAGGGCCACTGTGTTTCAAATCCTGTAGTCTCTTTTTGGCCTTTTTTTTAATGATTTTCTGTGCGGAGAGGAAGAAGGGGGGTGTAAAAATCGTTAACTAGCGAAAGTTGCAAATTGCAGTTTTACAATTAGATATAAAACATTAGCCACATTTTGCCACCTAATATACAGTGTTTTCTAATTAGATTGTGGCTTTTTTCCTTGTATTCTCATCAGCTAAATTATTGTCATCAAATAATTTGTTGATACAGCACTGGCTACCCTTGCTCTAAGGAACAACCGAAAGCTGGGGAAAATGACTGAATAGAGATGCTTATTACATTGCCTTGTTAGTTCATTAACAAATTGGTTTGATTTTTGAGGTCATATGTCTGGCCACTGTCTGTTGTGTTACCTGATACACAGACACAAAAGGGCAACAGACATGATTCTTTGTCTAGTTATTATATCACAGAAACACCAGATACACTGAAACCTAGTGGAACCAATGCTCCAACTAAATTTTTAATTACAAGTATAACTGCAAATGTAACAAAACCTATTAACAAAGCTGCAACAACCCCATTTAAACAGCTAAAAACACAAACAGACCACGGAGGGAACAGAGGCTGAGGCAAAAGGAGCTCATTTTACTTAGTGATGCATGTGCATGCCAGACCTATAAAATTATTTCTGGGCTATTCAAAGTTCTGTAAAAAAATATATAAATTATGATACAAAATCTTGACAGATTTTTTCCAGAACTACTCCTGCAGTAATTCTATTGAAATTAATAGAGTCACCTCAGGAATAAACTTGGTTCAATATTTATTTTTCATTATGGCAAGTTCTTCTGACATTTTAACAAACCTCTGCCCGATGTGTTAGTTTTTGTTTCACTGTAAATATTTAAAAGTAATCTGCTTGTTACATGTTTAAGATACGATAAGGACTGCTAAGACCTACACTGAGAAGCAGAGCTGTTTTAAATATTGAATATGCAGGTAAATTTTAAGATAGAGTAGAAAGAGCCGAATCCTGTCCTCATGCATATCCTGTAACACACACAGCATAGCTATAAATGCAAACAGAATTCATTCTTAAGGTGGTGTTACACTAAGAAATTCAGTACAGAGCCCTTAATGTTTTTGGTGCCACTGCAGGCTCTCTAAGCTGTAGTGTTCAGACTTCTTCCAGATGGGTGAAAGAGCCTGCTTGCTTCAACATTTTCAAACAAATAAAAGACAGAAGAGTATTCAAGATGGGGTTTTTTAGGTTCAGTGAAGATCGTGATTTACCGTAGAGGGTGATGTCACATCAAGTTCTTTAAGAAATGTGAGCAGGCAGCAGTGCATTATAGCTTCATGTCAAAATATGGCAAATGGTTATGTAAAGCATTAAGTAAAGCAGTTAACAAAAAGGAAGATGAAAATAAACAGCCATTCATACATAGGGCACTGTGCCCAGGAACTCTGGGCACCTATGTAAGTAAAACTAAAAATATATTATGATTAATAAAAGAAAACAGCTATTAGATACATTCCAAAATGCTAGGCTGTAGAACAAGACATTTTGGCACAGCTTTAGTGATTGGCAGCCCATGTTAAAGACCGACCCAAGACTGCAACAGAGTGAGCGCTACTAGTCAGGACAGAGCAATGCTAACAGGAGCTCTCTGCAGATGTTTACACAGTACTTGCCCTCAAGACTATATTTAACAAGGACTAATGCATCTTTTTTTTTCGGGAATATCACAATCTGAACTTTACAAAAACACCACCACTTCTTTATGTTATCAAAGCAGGACAGAAGAGGGTGGATTTTGACACGTTAACAACCGCTTCGTTTTGGAGATCAACATGCCAATGAGCAAATAAGGAAGAAGCCTGGCTACAAATAGGAATTAGAATGATTCCTCACAGTCCAAAATACATTTGTGAAGCACAGAAATACGTACTTCAGAACACTGAATTGTGTTTTTATTCTTGGTTTTCTCTTTGTGCTCATCAGCTACGCACAGGGAAGTGAGAGCACAGGCACAGGCACAGGGCTAAAACACAAATTATGCCGATGAACAGGGCTCAGCCAGAGCCTGAGCAGGAGTTCAGGGAGTATCAGACTTTATCATAATAAAGCCCCTCTTGGCTTTAAAGGTACCAGCTCAGTCCTACAGTGCAGAACTACTGGCCTTAAAATAAAACGTGTTTGAGACCACACTTAGGGTGCTGTGTCCCGTTCTGGGCTCCCCAGGACAAGAAAGACATGGGACTGGAGGGAGTCCAGGAATGGGCCACACGGCAACCAAGTGACTGGAGCATCTCGCACACAAAGAGGGGCTGAGAGCACTGTGAGTGTTTAGGCTGGAAAAGAGCAGCTTCCAGGGGATAATATATCAATATCTGATGGAAGGAGTAAACAAGACAGATCCATGCTCTTCTCAGTGGTGCCCAGTGACAGGCCCAGAGGCAAAGGGAACAAAAGGGAAAACAGGAAAGTCCCTTGAAACATAAGAAAATCCTTGTTTATCGTAAGGATGACCAAACACTGAACAGGCTGTGGAGCTTACAGCCTTGGAGATACTCAAAAATTGACAGGATATGGTTCTGAACAACTTGTTGTAGGTGATCCTGCCCTATGCAGAGAAGCCTACCCACCTCAGCCACTCCGTAGTTCTATGGAACCACCAGCAAAATAAGAGCAGGGGAGCACAGATTGACTGCCACTAAAATAAACACAGTAAGCCTCTTTCTCAGATTGGCTGATACACTCGAAACAAAAAAGCTGCTTTTAATGATGACATCCTAAATTTTATGATGCTGAACTGAGCAGTTCTCTGTAAAAAAGGATAAATTCAAAAGCCAATTTCCTCCCTTATACAGTAAAACACTCTAGAAAGATTTCCAAATTTTTTAAGCTCCAATTCTTCCCATTGCAAATTTCAGTGAAAATANTTAAATGAAGTAATATTTAAAATAGAAAAAAATTAGCTACTTTTTCCCCCCCTCTAATTCCGACTCATATTTAATAATATGCAAAAGCAACACTGACACTGAATGGATTTAGGCTCCCTGTTAAGAATATTTGTTTGGGGTTAATTAGTATGGCTGAAGACTAATCTTAATAATTGTTTGTTGCTTCCACTGGAGGCAGGTTTCCCTCACAAACGAAGTGGCATCTTGGAGTTTCAGGCTGAAACACAGAGGTGAGAGTAGCTCCTCTCCACTGGATGAACAAGACAACCTGAGCATGCAGCTGCCTCATGCAGGCAGGCAGCAAGTGCCTCTGTCTCTCCTGTGGCAACCAAATAAAGTTGTCAAAATTATTTTTAAATAATGATAAGATATCTAAACCAAATACTGTATAGAAAAATAAGGAATATATCAGCATTTAAAATGTATATGCTGCTGAGCATTTTTACTGTCATTTCTTTAAGAAAAGCCGATCTAATTAGCTGTATTTCCAAAGTGTGTACCTAGCATTTTTATTATGTATTATAACATTTTGCTTAGAGTTGACATTTTTATTCTGACAAGCACTGTCTGGAGAGCTCTCAATAAATAATACATTTACAATTTTCAGTAAATAAGCACTGGACACAAATCGTTATCCTTACTTACAGCTGCCCCTCTCTAATAGTGCTTTTACAAGTAAGGTGACTATTCAGTCTAATGCAATACTCTCAGTGCTGGGAAGATATTTTCATTCATTACCCCAGTCACAAGCACTTAAAGCACTTTTAGGCTCTGTTGCAAAACAGCAGGAATGGCAGAGCAAGTAAGACTAACTAAAACTAAAGTCCATCACCAAAGAAATCTAAGGTCATTCACCCTCCAGAACTTGGAAAACACAATGGCATACAAGATCAGCCATGTTCAAGCCCTATTTTTTCCTTTATATTTACATTAGCAATTTTAGGAAGGGAAATATCACAGTCTAGTCCCTACTATTAACCTGATGACTACAAAATGTATTTCAATTGCCATTTTAAAGCATGATCTGATCTGATCATAACATTGTTTGTGTCACAGTACATC
The DNA here is from genome assembly GCA_013397055.1 of Pachycephala philippinensis. Taxonomy (NCBI): domain Eukaryota; kingdom Metazoa; phylum Chordata; class Aves; order Passeriformes; genus Pachycephala; species Pachycephala philippinensis. The sequence continues at coordinate 1,016,234 of VWZT01002559.1, read as the reverse complement.
AGAAACCAATGAAGTTTGAATTTATTTTTCTGCTGCCAGGATCATGCAACTGAAGCAACTCTCCACATTTTTACAGCTATTTACTCACTTATATTCTCTACCAGAAAGCTCATTGTCAGTTGTACCTATTCATACTCATCTTGCCTTTTTTACTGCATCTAGGGAAAAACTGGCTTTTAAGATGTGCTTCTTTAATAATGCTTTCACAATACTAATAACATACAAATAGTGTAAAGATAGCAGATGTTTAACCATGTCTTAAAAAGAGACAAAAATGTAGAGGAGCATAGTGCAGAAAATTATATAGGATGGAAGCATTGAGACAATTTATCACACAATAAAAAATAAATTAAATTGTATCTAACAGTGGAGAACTTCAGAATTGAGGGGTACAGAGGGATTAAAGAAAAAGTAAAAATTATATTATCCCTGAAGGTAAGACATTGGAAAACATCTTTGGGGAGGAACTGACTGGAATGGTCAGTAGATGCTGGCAAAGAGAAGATGTCAGCCTTTATCAGTATAATCTGTCCTGGTCTACAGTTTAAGTTCAGAGATAATGAGAACAGGTTCAAGGCACATTTGTTCCAAGGAAAAGGATTTTACTCATCTCCCATATTCTAGGTTGAATAAAGATATTTCTTGAACACAGTATAAGAATCTCAAAATGGTAGAAGCAAATACGTGCTTAAAAATGAAAAATTGTCATGGGTAGAATGGATTTTCCAGTCTTCAAAATTGAGTCCTGAATTTCAGACTCTTCTCCTGTCAGGATCAATTCTGTTTGTGTCAGCAAAAGCAGCAATCTTGTAGAGGTGCACAGGTACAAAGCTTCGAAAAGAGAAGAACCTGCATTGGGAAACTGAACCTTCAGAAAAATAGAAGCTCCATAAAATCTCATGGATCCTACACCTAGGTAACTCTCTGATAGTAACCAAAGTGTATTTTTTCGTGACAGGTTCTCAAGTGGCCACCATCAGACTCACCAGTTTCCTGTTGATGATCCTGAATAAAAACTAAGAGGGGATATGAAAATGTCTTAGCAAAACAGATGGTCTAACTAATCTATCATGTTATTCATGTAGATCTCATCCTCCATGATACCTATGTAAAAGTCTGTACTATTCTCCATTTGTGTGCCATGAATGAATTCCAGAACCAAGGAAAGTGAAGAGAAGCTTTCAAATGTAACATGAGACATACTAAAAAATTCCTATATCCACACAGAACCTGGGAGTAATGATTAGATTCTCAAATGCTACAACACTGGGTAAGACTCTAGTGTAGGCAGCCAAATAAATACAAAGATGATGTGGAAAGATTACAATTTGTGCCAGTTTCTTAAATAAAAATTGTGAAGTAGAATTTAATCACAAAATACTACCCTGAAAGGTTTAAAGTATATAAAAAAGTGAATAATCAAAAATGCCTAAATTCTCACTCAGAATGATAAATAAAAATACAAGACAAAATATCAATTACCAGACAGTATGGTGACAGTATGGTTACACAGACTGAGTCTCTCTCTTTGCAAAAAAAAAAAAAAAATTGTTTAAATGTGTGTTGCATTCTAAATTTCATTGAATGAAAGTACATTAATGGAATTAATTTCTGATAGAAAAATCAAATATGACAGAGAGAATGAAAATAGGTTGCATCTTCTTTTAGTTACCAGGAAAGTAACCCTAGAAAACAGTTTCTTTGTGGTATTGTTCCAAAAAGGTTCAAAATTACTTTAACTTAACACATTAAGACATAGCAATTCACTGTAGACTTCAACAAATGAAACCTTAGAAATTTTATGATCTATAAAGCTTCCATAAATAGAAGAATATTTTTTTCTAAAACAGCAGCATATATTGCAATGAAGAAGAGTGACCAAAATGATTTTACCAAGATAATTGGAATTAAAACAAAAAAAAAACCAAAAAAAAAAAAAAAAGGGGGCAAATAATAAGTTGCGTTTAATTATATGGTAAGGAGGTAAATAATTGAAGAAAACGGCAATTTAGGAAAATGTGCTTCATGTCTCTCGTTTAACTTGGTCTGAGTCATCTATTTATTTTCTGGACATTTGGGCTTTTGTGTTTTTATTTTGGAAGCATCTTTGGAGCTTAGAAGAAAAATTCCCTTTCTTAGATGCCACTATATACAGCTTCCTACAAAAAGCAAATAAAAGACAAGTATTAAATTAACTATATGCATAACTGATTCTGAATTTTCTTACCAAAACTGATTAAGAAGAAAAGGAAAACATGATGAGGGTGGTACCAAGCAGATATGGCAGGGTTTTTCAAAGGCGATGAAAGGATTTTGAAGGCGGGCTTTTTCATATCCAAAGAGAAATGCCAGTGACCATTTGCAAATTTCATAGGTATCACAAAGAATAGAACAGCAGTAATAAATCATTTTTATTGATTACTCTGGATAATCCTAATACCAAAACCCAGTAACATTTTTGAAGCCTTGAATTAGAACAAAATATTTGTATCCATTAAAAGAAAAAATGAAGAAAGAACAGGGGTCTATAAACACCAAGTGTGTTAGGACAGCCAGGGATCATGCCTTCATCAGTGAAAAGTGTGGGTATCCGGCATACCACAAGATAGATAACTTGAATTAAATCTCTGCAAAAATTCTGAAAAACGTTAAAAAATATTCACTGACCACAAATGGTCAGCTGTTCACTTCTAGGACTCATCCACCAAAGAGAACTCCTGATATGTAACGGCCTCAAAGGTTATGCTTAAAACTATACTAAAAAACAAGTATACACGGCTGAACTCTCTCTGGTCTCAGCTGTAGCAGGCTTAAAACAAAGAATACAAAATGGAAACTCTCCATTCATTTAATACAATATAATACACATGGATTCTTAAAAAAGAACCCAAAACAACCATGATAAAAAAAACCCAAGCAAAACCTAAAAAACAAAAAATTGCAACCAAAATGGTTTGCCAATGCTCACTTATAAAACATAGTATGTGAAAGCTGAAGTTTCTTTACTTCCCAATGAAATTAGCAGGAAATTTGTGGATTTGTGTGTGCAATATTTCAGTATACTGTCCTTACTGGAATGATAGAAAATTTTATAGGGGAAGTGTTAATCTATTTTATCTATTCAAAATAATAGAAAGTGTTCAATTATTATTAACACATGAAGCTGGAGAAAAAAATAACAAAACACAAAATCAGAAAAACCACCACTACTGAGTAATATAGTAAGATTTTCCCTACTGCACATAGAGTTAATAATAAATGTGAACTCTCAATTTTTAATTTAGATATCCACCCATATACAGAGAGTACAAACAGGTGCACATGACAGAGAATAGATGGAAATTTATGAATATACTACCCTTTATATAGATGTTCATTATTCCACCATGCATACATAGAAATCTTTGATCTCTGAATGTTCAACTATGGTCTTCAAGGAGGAAACAAGAACGGGAAGCACTTTTTAAAAAGCTTGAGCTAGAATTGTGAACTGAGCTTGGTTGAAAAATGATACTGTATACATCTCTCAGAATCAAGGTCAAAAGTGAATTAGGAATCCAGGCCCTGAGTAATGAGGGCTTAGCACTTAGCAGAAATGACATGCCCAGTTTCCAGCTCAGAAGTGCCAGCTGACCTGCCAACCTAGCATTCCAGATCTGAAAGGGGGAAATCTGCTCTCCTCGCTACAGACAAGATGTGTACTACTAATTATTGCTCCTAGAGGCTTATGATGAAGTACAGTAGGATAGTTGTCTGGAAGCCAATTCTCAGCATAGAATTCAGGCAGCCCAGGCTGTAAATCTGTCTCACAAAAGTAACCTAAGCAATATTCAGAAAGAAGACTTTTACTTAAAGGGGATAGAAAAGGGAAGAAGCAGTTGGACCATACTGTCTAACATAAACTCTTCATTTTGAGCTATGAAGAGCTTTAATACTTGATTTTACTGGAGGATACTTCCAAAGAAAAAAGACAGTAAAACAATCCTTCGGCTCATAGAATAACTAAGATGAATATACTGAAGTTATCCAAGAGGCCCTAGAGTCTAATGTTGTTGATTAAATTAGACACCTGTTCATTTCTGACCTCTTCTGTCTTATGAGAACACATGTCAGCAAAGTCTTTACATACTCAAATTAACTCTACATATTTGTAGCATTCTTTTCTTTTTCAATTACAATTTTCTCATCAGTTTTCTCATTTCCAAATCGTTACAAATTAAGACACAGGAGTGCCACAATGTATAAAAAATGCAAATACTGGACCATGAAGTCAATACAAAAATGTTGTTTATGCAGTAATGGTGGTAATCTTTGTTCAGACTACAGATAAAGCTAAAAACATATCTAAGGTATATTCCTGTGTGAGGCAACCGTGTTCCCACACCATACACAAGACATGACACTGGCTGAAGCACTATTATTAAAGAGAGATTAAAACAGCTGTACATTATGCTGAAGCACTCACTCTTCCCTTTACAAACAGACGGTCCTGGATTACAAGCAGCACTTGACCATTTAAATCGCTACAACAACCAGATTTAACCAGCTGGGCCGTATTCTCTTAGGCAATGCCTGTTGACCTCCTCAGCCACAGCTGCTCAGATGAAATTCTCATTAGACAACTTATTTTCAGGAGCCGAAGGACTCTGATTAAATATATCTATTTAGACACGATAAAGTCTTCCAGTATATATTTCTTTTCCAATGTTATGAGGTACAACAGAGACCACAAGTAGTATATACAAGCATGACACCTAATATCGGAGTATATAGCACAAAGTATTTAAGTATTTGACCCCAACAACCCGTATTTCTCAAATTCAGATGCTATAGATGGACCAGAAAGTTACTATGTAACAACATTAAACGAGACTTTTCACTGTACTGGCATAGGGCTTAGATCTGATGACTGGAATTCTTGAGTTCTTTACTCCATTTTTAACTCTACAATTAACTTGACATATGACTGCGTGTTAGCCCAAATCCCACAGCTACCTCAATGGTCATGGAGGTCATCCCTATAAAAGAGGCTAACATGAGCTAGTACATTCTTTTAAAGGAGACATGCAAGACTTAAAGCCCCACACCACAGTATACAGCGGAAACACATGGCTTTTCCCCACTTTGTTCATGAAACCAATTATATTATTCTCTCTATTTTTTAAAAAATCAGCAGGTATTTTTCAATTTGGGTAAGCAATTTTGTGACAGGGCAGGACTTAGTACACAAAGAGCTCCTCAATTGCATTGGTTGCATATCATTTTAAGAAAAGAACTGCAGAGAAATGTATTTTAAAGGATAAATATTAAAGAGCATCATGTATAGCATGTGTATGATCAGGCTTTTAATTAGGTTCTTTAAAACACATTTTAAGATGGCAATACAATTTCGTAGTCTCAGACCTCATTTCTCCAACTGACTGCCCACAGTTAAAACAAAGTTCAGTCTTAAAATAATAATTATTTTTAAAACATTTTATTTTAATCAAACAAGTATGGAGAGTTTACTCTTTTTTTTTTAATTCAGAGAAACCTCTGAATACTGAAATAGGTATTCAAATATCTTCTAAGAATTTTGATATTCCTGGTCCACACAGAAGTTTAGAAAGATTGAAATTCCTAAGTGTAATATCCTGAAGAATTTCCAATCTTTCCATTAATAATTTTTCTATGTTAGTTTATATGGTATCAGTCAGATTTCGTTAATTATTTTCTGTTAAACTTAAGTAACTTTTTTTTCCTACAGAACATGCTGGTATGAATTGAAAAGAACTTAACACAGAACCACATAATCATCACAGAATGGCCTGGGTTGGAAGAGACCTTAAAGATCATATAATTCCAACACCACTGCTGTAGGAAGAGACGTTTTTCATCAGACCAGGTTGCTCAGAGCTCCATCCAACCTGACATTAAACACTTCGAGGAAGGAGTGTCCACAGCTTCTCTGGGCAACCTGTGCCAGAGCGTCACCACCCTCACAGCAAAGAATTGTCTCCTAATATCTAATCTAAACCTAACCTAAACACAAAGATACAGTCAAATACCTTTGAACTCACAGGCAGACTTTAGAATAGCTTTCCAGTATAATGTGGTCCATAAAAGACAAGATTATTTTATAGATCAAAAATGACCTTTCTTTCACAGCTGATGAGAACACATAGCGTGGAAGGCTCTGACTCAGAGAGAGGGATCTCTCTGCTCTGCGCTCTTAAAACAACCAGTGTGTACTAATACGGGAGAAGTGCAGAAAATTCTTGAGAACTCATATAAAAATAAGTTATGAAATGCTTGAATCCCTACAGATAGATACTATGTTTAAACTTTTTGATGCACATTTTTATTAGCACACCATCCAGGACACTCCTGGGAAAGCCTTGGCTGTGGTGTCAATATAATCAAGAGCAACTTGTGCACTCCCGCTGCAAAGTACGAGCCAAGACCTTTGATTAGCATGGGGTGTCGAACGACTGCTTCTGACTGCAGAAAACAACTTTGCCAAAGTAATATTTAAAATAGTTTTCCTAGCCTAACCACCAAATCTAAGAAAGCAATTTTTAAAAGAGTGATCTTTACAGCTGAAAACAGACAGATGGTAGTAAAGAATCTGGGACATTCTCTCTTTAGAGATGTTTCACCAGCTTCAGAAAGGACACCTATAGAACACACTGGCATTTAACAATTATGCCAAGAAATTTGGAAGTCTACTTCCATCACTACATGATTTTATCCCATATTTAAACATATTATTGTATCAGCTTCGATTTTAATTGAAATCTGCATTGGTACATGAAGCCAAGGGAACTTAAAGTGCACTGTTTGAAGTGCACTGTGACCATACTGTGAAATTGAGGAGTCAAAATAATTCTGAACTCATTCATATTTCAAAGAAAAAACGAATCACAAAGTTCTACTGCCTTGTGGGTCTGCTACATTATAAATATTCTTCTGGGGTTATTTTTAATGCCACAAAACAGAACTGGTAAAATATCTAAGAGAATCTACACAGATGCCTCCACACCTGTTTTTTCTATTTCAGAGCCTCCTGCTCTCACAACTTCCCTGATTCAGACTCATGTATGAGCTCACAGACTAGAAGGTATTGTTGCAGAACCAAGTGAGACTTCTTTCTACTTAGCATGGGGAGAAATTTTCATGGTGGGCCCTGACTGTGTGCACACATACACTGATAAACTCACTCTTCAATTCTGTTTGTTTCCCACCATGGCCAAAATCTTAGCAAAATCGATGAAAGTATCTGAATAAGGACTGGCTACATAAACTGCCTCAGCACTCAAAGACTTGTCCTCATTTTTATCTCTGTTTTAATACTTGTAACAATATCTGAGGAGACAGTTAAAAAAGAAAAAAAAAAAAGAGAGATTTCTTCCTCTGTAATTCTAGCTATATAGGTCAGAACTATGTACTTTTACACTTAAAAAACTGTTTCCCATTCTCCTAGTTACAGATGCTGGGTCATTAAAGTGATGAAAGATGAGATTTTCTAAGGCAAAACAAACCAGCTCATGTTTTATTCATTCTTATTGTTAAAAATAAACATTTATCTTTTAAAAGAAAAAGAACAAATACAACTGAAGAATATCCCTCACAACTCTACAGCCAGTTAAGAATTCATCATAACCTTTCAAGTAAGAGCTGAGTTTTCACCAAATCCAACATTCTTGCTTTGACTCACAACCAAGAAAATTTTAAAAGTTTTTTAAAACTGGCATATTTGTCTAAAATCCCTAATGGATCTCAAACCTCCATTGCCATGGAAACCTGTGAATAACTTTATCCTAGCCTTTGCCAATTATGCAGTTTTATGGCTCTCGATACCCAACACATCCTTTATGCCATAAAAATTACAGGATTGGGGGGTGGGGAAACTGTGTCAGTCTTATCCAATGCATACCTTCTTGCTCAGTCCTGGTCATTTCTTCTAGTTTCTTCTGCTTCAGTGTGTCCACCACATCTGCTAGGCTTCCTTTGCGGCGCTCCGGCGTTCCAAAATTAACACTGGTCATTAGCTCGCTGCGGTCACGACCTCCTTCGTCGGGCTTGTTCGGTGAGGTAGAGGTATTTCGGAAGGAATATAGGGAACATAACTTATTACTCTCTGACTCCTGCAAAGAAACAAAACAATGTCAAAACATGGGCTCCTCTCTCACAGCAGAAGGATCTCAGGCAGGTAAAAGTTGAAAGCATTATTTATTAGTCTGTAATACTAACAAGCCTACATGTATCCTTCAGTTTCTAAAATGAGCATTATGATTTAAATTTCTTCATTTCAGTGTTTTACATGGCAATTTTGTCCTTTAGTCCAGTTCTCTCCATGTTTCTAACATTCATACTTCATGCCTGAGATAATCTCCATCAAGGATTTCCCTTGTCAGGAACAAGCCACTTCAACACTTTTTAACAATTAATGTGTTAAGCTTTTACAGTTCTCTTTAGTTCCTTAAGAAAGGACAATACATGTAGCACTAAGGAAGAAAGTACAGGCAAGGACAAATTATTCCTGGATAAATCCTCAGCTAATGGAAAACAGCATAACTTTAAAAACAGAGAAAGCGTTAGGCCAACAATGACTGAGGAGCAAGGAATCTACTTCACAGTTAAATAAGGCTTATGATATGTGTCTATCCATGCTCTTTATCCAGTCTATCCATACTGCCCTTTAAATGAAATTTAAATTTTTCTTAAAGAATGAAGGTTACAGTGCCTCTAATAAAGAAAAGGAGATGTTATTTTCAGGCCAACATAGGCAAGAATAAGCAAGGAAATGGAGTTATGGCAGAACGAGTCATGTGCCAACACATAGGTACGAAGACAGAGGTGTTACATAGTCAAAAATATAGAAGTAAAAAGGGTTCATCTCCTATGTCAATAGATGGTGCTTATTTGAGCAAAAATTTAAAAAATCAAAAGGCATCAAAAAGTAATGGGTAATGACAATTCTCCTCAATTTTGTGATATCACCCAACAGTAGAGCCTTTCCTGGACTTCTCTGGCTCAGACTTGTCATTCTCCCAGTCATACTTGCAACATTCACTGCATCTCTGCTTTCACAATTTCAGCTAAAAAGAGAAGTTCTTGGATTTGTCCTCAAAAACTCAACCACGAGAATTTCTCACACACTTCCCTTTCCAAAATTACTCTTCTGTTTTAATTTTTAATAATGCCAGGCTAGGACTGCTAAACATTTGGGGTAAAAAACTATTGGTTTTTTTTGTTTGTTTGTTTCTTTATGGTATGCCTAGAAATGTTAGTGTGCATATTAGATTCCATGAAACATACTTTGTTTAAAATTAAAGAGCAATAGTGGCAATACATTTAAAAATTAAGAGGTGAATTAATAGTCTTGTCAAAAACTATTCTCGCAATGCAGAGTGCTCCCCATAACAATAGTATTACTGCTACTTTATGAGCTGAAAACACCCATTTTCAGAGCACTGAAGAAACTTGTGTTCTGAAGAAAGGCTAGGAAGTATTAGCCATCAGCAACAACACGAGACAAAAATCTTTGCATCAGTCTGGAAGAGATTAAGAAGTAGCTGTGCAATGTAGCAGGAGGAACAACACCAACAGTGAGCAAGCCGGGTGACTCGGGGCTGGGGACTGTGCAGGAGGAGGTGGTGACACATCATCTTCAAGCACAGCAGTCTGTGATCAGCACTGCGCTGTTACAGTCACTGGAGAAGGAGGCAGCATTTGCTAGGGATGTTGCAAATGTATTTATTCACTAAGACAGGAAATTAGAAGACACTATCTCATCCCAGTGCTAGCAGACCCTCATCAACACAGTAGGAGCGACAGAGGCTTTGCAGGCAGGCAGAAAGAGAGGTGACGTGGAATAAAAATTTTATCTTTGTTTTTTCAGCAAACAAACGGTAACGAACTTTTCATTCCATCCATTTGTATTCATTGAAGAATCAAACATCACAGAGAACAATATCTTAGACCAGGTATAGGGTTGAACTTATTTAGCTGCCTTTAAAATGGAAAGCTTTCATGTATTTTGTTGTTTCTGAAAACTACTTTGTATTTTTCTTAAAATTTGGTCTTACAATTGAGACAAAAAGAGCATCTTCTAATATTTTTTGAATGTAAATCCTGAATTTCTATAATCCCTTTCCTCAATTAAGAATTAATACTACATACTTCGGCACTTTCACCTTTGACGATGACATTACAAGAGCAACTTAGCAATTTTAAAGGAGTTTTTTCTCCAGACAGAAATACCATCTTACAGTACATGAAGCACATCCATCAGGCTCAATGCAGGGGTTTTCATGCTCTCAGCAAGGAACACAAAATCTATTGTCTAGGCCAGAAACAAGAAGATAAGGCAAATCTGTGGAGCAAGTAGGAATAACGGAATGTTCTTCCTTCTGATAACCTCTCCTGTTCCTCGTCTGGATGCATACATGGTCCAGCACAATGTTCCTTTGCTGTAATGAAAGGCTCCCCTGGTCCTGCCTCCATCAGGCAGCACATTCACCCTTCTTCTTCTTGCCCAAAAGACTGCAATATGCATAATGGAGGTGAGACAAGTTTAAACTGCACACAAATGATGCAGATTTACAGAATGGAGACAGAATTACATCCTTTTCAGGTTCTTCCAATTAATAAACTATTTTATATTGTCAGTTTCGTGGTTAATTAAAATGTAGGATAAAAATAAAACAAAAAAAAAAGCATTTGTAATATTTCTGATATTGTTAAGGCCTACAGCAGGTAGAGCAGGTTTTATTGACCTCACATTAATGGCTAACTAGACAGACCAAAACACAAGGGGGCAAGGGGAATATTCCTGTTATTTTTTTCTCTAAAAAGTTGACTCAACTTTATTTGAAGGGAAGTTGCTACTGCAGCTTTCAGCTTGTTGAAAATGAAATAAACACTGCAGCAAATTTATAAAGGATTTTAATTTTCATGATGGACCTTATAACCTTTCGCAGACCACTTGTCGTGGCATGCCAGGTTTGTCCCAGCACCTTGCCCACCGCAAGACCAAAAGTGCAGCTATCACATACATCAGATGCAGACCTGGCTATCAAAAATTAATTTGCATTGACATGCATGAGCAGCACACAGAGACCCTCCTAATATATCCTTGTGGCCCAGGTATCCTCTGAAAATAGTCTAGTGGATCGTGGGTGTTGTCTGAAACATGAGGGATGTCACCTCTGCAAGTTGTTTGTTAGTCCTCTTGCTCTAATGCATAAAGTACTCTGCCTAGAAAGTCTGGAGTTCAGATGGAAAAGGACCACCACGCTTCCTAAATTAGTACAAGCCTGTGAATTCATGGTTAGGAAAGGAGAACCTGATCCTTTTCAATATATATATATGGAACAATTCAATAAAGATGCATCTCTTATCCTTAATAAGATTTTTGAAGCCACCTTTTACAGAATGAGAAATTCCCACTTTGTTTGACCTGAAGAGAGGAAAGAAAGGATGCTATTAAGGGTTTTTTTCATGTATTTTCCAAGACCATGGAAGAGAAAGTAAAGACAGGTGCCTAGCCAAGATGAACTCAAATGTTTTCATTTCACAAAATCCAAGTGAGAAATCCATCAGCGCTGATTAAAATTCTCCATGAAAGTCAAATTTCTCAGCATCACTGATAAAAATAAGAAAATGAATAATAGAATACGACTGATATGAGTATCCACTTAATGTATGTGGACACAATCTGGTCCCCAAATTCATCCAGTAACTCCATAATACACTAGACAAGTGACACATCCCTGAATTCTCAGGTTTAAAATTCATGTATTTCTGTAAAATGTCTGAACTTTTAGTCTAAACTTGAAATAATGTCTTCAACACGTGACATTTTCCTTTGAAAGGCACATTTTTCAAGGCGTGCTATTCTTACTGATTTCAGTGATTTCCAGGTAAGGTGGGGGAAAATACGGAAAATATAATCAGATAAATAGCAAACATTTAGTCTATGGATAAAAGATTTAACACAGGGCATGCTTCTTCAGGATCCCACTCTGTCTTTGCTGGATTTATAAAACTATCCTCCCACTTGCACACCGATACTGGATAATTATAGAAGTGTTTATGTCTGCAGTAGGATGCTCAAGGGATTTCACAGGGATACTTGTTCACCACAATGGAGGCATTTCCAGATTGGCCTCTAACATTTAGCAAAGCATAAAATTTGAAGTCAGTATATTAAACAAAAAAAGAACAAATCTGAATGCTTAAACAACATGTACAATGATTTTGTATCTTAATTTTTCCTCTTTGCCTGTGTCAGATAAAAATGCTTTAAGTTGTAAAGGTATTTATTTGCAGAGGTGACTAAGCCAGAAAATCTTACTACTCAACACCTGAAGAGAGAAACTCAGTCTTGAACCACTTTTTAAGCTGCTTACTATTCAGCAGGGGCAAAATTGAGTCTATTTTTGAAATGTTGGGGTTTCATATCAAGGTAAATAAATGGCATTTTTCCTGTCTACATTTTCTTGCCAGCCCATTAGCACAGACCAAATTTTCTTACTGATCATTCAACCCACTGTGGTTAGTGTTTTGACAAAATGCTATTATTATAACAGCTTAAATATCTATGTATAGACACTAAAATTTAAGGATTAAGTTCGAAAGTGAACAAAATGGAGAAAAATAAATAAATGCACAAAAAAACAGAAAACCAGAAATCTGTGAGGCATGGACACTAAAATACTATGGATGACTCATTCAGGGATAGATAGCCCATGCATGAAATCAGACTTTACTTTTACTAAAAACCTCCACCTTACTCGTATGTCAATTGAAAAACAACATGAAGAGTTCCAGCACAATATGGGAAAAGCTTTCCTGAGCCTATCCTTGGCCTTTTTCATGTTGGAGGGACAGTATACTTTAACCAACCTCAAATTTTCTTGGAATATATGTGGTCCAACTACAATTTGCTTAGTCCTATCAGCTTTCCAGGCTGCCTGGTGTAAACAAGTGACCTGTTGGCCATTTCTTTTAGAGTTGCTGTGAATGGCTCAAGTAGAGCTTTGGTAATGGCAGGAACAATTCTGAATATTACAAACAGCTTGGTAAAAATAAAGACAGGGACTCTGTGACTACACACATGGTATTTTCTTCACATACCACAACAATTCCTTTAAAACTGTTACACTAAGATATCATGTAAAGATAGTTCAGTAGGCCTCTTACTCTGAGAAAATTATTTTTTAGCAAGTACATTCAGTAAATTTCACAAGTTACATGGGCTACATTCTTCAAAAAGATAGCTGATGGTTTCTGTACAAAGAAAGGAAAATCCTTATCGTTTCTTAGATGTTTCTACTGAAAAGGGATTGAGCAAGTAATAATAATTTTCTTGTTAGTGAGAAAAAATATTTTCTTGTGCATTTAGATTCTAACAGTTCAAGTAGTTCATTTTCCATCAGTGCCCCTACTGGTTTTAACAGGATAAATGAGGGAGTACTGCTGGAAATGATGAAAATAAAGGTATTGATGGTTGACCCAGTATTTCTCATATTGGGAAGTTAATATTTATAGCAATACCTGCAAGCTGAATAATGAGCCAACTTGGTCACCTTTTATGAAGTCTTTTCACTTCCAAAATAGAGTAAACAGACACAAAATTACAGTTCTGTTGGTGAAAGATTACAGGCTGAAAAGAAAATTCAATATTCTTGCTCCTTCCTCCAAATGGCCAAAGTACAAAACATGGGGGGCTGTATTTGAGGGTTGAGATGCAACATCTCGGTTTGGGGACACCACAATGATGAGGGGAGATCTGCCTTGGGACAGATCTCTCTTTGGTGTCCTCATAAGGGTTAAGGACAGACCAACAGCCTGGTGAACTGGATTCTCTGCTCAGCAGTCTTAAACGGGGGGAAGTGCACGGGGCTTCAGATTTTAATGGCAGTATTTATGTTTCACGTAGGGAGGATGGATCCTCTGGAGCTCTCTGAAGGTGAGGAAAGAGGAAGTCTTGGGAAATGAAACTGAGGGCTGTACAAAATCAGGGTCACAGTGTTAGTTAGCAATTTAATAATAACTGTGATCAACTTTGATTGAAAGTTGACGACTGCAATCTCACTTAATAGCCAGAGAGAAAACTGTTTCTTTAAGAGTTCAACTGAAATCACAGGATGAATGGCCAAGAAGTAGAAAGCAAATATTACTAACATAAAATGTGTTAGCTGAATTGCTTATTTCCATGTGGATGAGGCTTTTCTGTTATAAAGGGATATTTATCTGTCTCTGCATTGAATGGGACACATGTAAACACCCCAGGAAAGTTGGATATCCAGAGTGGTTTTGATTCCAAGTACTAGAGGCATGCTGGCACTTGGAACTAGTCTGGAGTTAACATATAATGAAAGCAAATGTTTACAAAATCATTTCCAATCACTACATTAAATATGGTTTCCCATTTTGAGGAATTTAATTAAATAGAATTAAAATAAATTAAAAATCTAAGTGATCATTTCCAATTCTCATCTGATTAAGAAAAAAACACAAAAGTTTTATTAAGAAAGATTTATTTAAATCCAAGGCTTGAGAATGACTGCTATGAGCTATTGAGAGAACATCATTTGTTAAGTCTCAGCAAATTATGCTAGTGGGAGGGCAAATGGCAAGTAATGGAATAAAGCCTCAAGTCTTTAACCCAGCATTTACTCTGATAAAACTTATACTGATTTCACTACCAAAGTATAGGCTGAATACAAGTGTAAAGGGCTTGTATTTCATCTTTTATACACATCTAAAAACCTCAAGAAGGAACAACACAATAGTAAGCTCTAAGCCAAGAAATAATATGCTGATTTGAGAATTAAAAAATAAAAAAACTTTAGATCAAAGGTTTAAAAATGAGATGTCATAATAATCGGGCATATATAATCCAAGTATAGTCTTATGAAGAGGCCACTGCAAAACCAGCTGTTTGGAAGGAATAGGCAGGGGCTTTTTGTCTCATGTAAAATATGGCCACTTAATTGCATCAATCCCTTCCTACTCAGGTGTTAGAGCAAACCAGGTAAACCAACTTTGGGTACAGAGATTTCAGAAGGTTATCATTTTTAAGCTTTGGGATTTAAACCCTTCTCTTTACAAATGAGCAACGATTTGAAACATGTTGACATGCACTTTGCTCCATTCCACGATGGAAAATCACCCCAAAAATTTTAAATACAGTGACAAATCACTTCTATATGGCAATCAACTCACCCACAAATGATACGCATAAACTCATGTGTGCTTTTGTAAGAGTTAGATGCTAAGGATTTCTTTAATTATCCAAATACCATATGTCCTAACTCCCAGTGTTTAGGTTTGGTAATAAATCACAACAATATTGAGACTTTATGCCCTGCACTTTGGTTAAATGCTCGTATTAAGGAAAAAGTAATGGACGAAATGAGTATTTAGACTTACATTTTCATCAACTGAAACTGAAGAAGCATTGTGATCAGTCCCAGCTGATCAGCACTGTTTACGTCTTGGGTAAATAAAGACACATATTTTGTGATGCATGCTTGTCAGAAGCTGCCAAATAAAACAAGGATTGTGTGGCTTGGATATTCCAGACCACTTTGTATATATCCAACTTCCCCCTATTAGGTCATCTTAATTGTCCCACTTATAAGTAGGTCTATTGTAAATATAAAAATCTGTCTTTATGTTTTCAGCAATATCAAATGCACATGAAAATCCTCCTCTGTATATAGTTCCATGACATGTATTACATGCTTTATATTCCCCTTTTAGCATTTGCAGAGGAATGCACGTAGGAAACCAGCCTGCTGCATAGAGTACTTGTATGTCTTTAAGGTAAACACTGATGAAACATTTGGAAGATTGAAATAAAAACAAGACATTTATGAGACATAAAGGTATCACATAAAATTGCTGTGAATTACAATAACATTGGCTGAATCCCAGAACAGATAATCCTTATAAACATGCAGGAATGTTGTAAACTGTATACGAATGTCAGTGATACAGTACATTAGGAGATTCATATTACACTTGGTGCTGTCTTAGTCTCAGTCCCTGGGTTTTTCATGGCCTCAAAGATTAAAATAAATATATGTAGTATCTTTCCTTCCTCCATGAAGATATTTTATGTACACAGTTTTATTATGCTGAACAAAGATACCAAAGTCTGTTTTTTCTTGAGCTGTCAAAGTACAAAAGAAATGCAAAAAGTCCTTGCACAGATGTAGTAAAGTGCTGGATTTTATCTTTTGGCAGGTGCTCAATATGCAGCCCACATAATCACATGTTAATGACTGGAGTGTGTTAATCAGCATGCATACCTGATTCCTTCTTGCCCAAGGAAAAAAAAAATTAACAATTTAGAACGTGTTAATGCTTCTACTTTTGAAAAAATTCATGTCAATATAGTGAAGTGAATTTAAAAGTTTTCAGAAATTGCTTCATAAAAATAGGAAATGTTAAAATAGGAGAAAGGAATAAAATTGCTACAGATTTAGATGAACATAAACCACAAGTCTTTTGCGAAGAACTCAGGTGATGATTAATTCTGTTTAAACACAATTCACCCTAGAATATAGGGAAAGGTTTAAAACAGACTGTGCATTTGGAAAAGAAAAATTATACAATGTCAAAAGGAAATTAAAACAAATATAAGAAGCATGCCAACAAGAACAATTATTTGATTCTTCTTCAAATAAAGTTGAATTTTGTATTTCACCACCTCCATTAAGCACATTATCCTGCACACTTCTAGGGAATTGTTTTATTGTTTTTAATATTAAATGTTAACATCTTTTTATGCTAAAGCTATAAAACTAAGTCCTTGATATTTCAAACCTTTAGACATGTGCTTAACATTATAGTTGCTGGTAGTCCTAATGAAGTCAAGTTAAGCACATACCTGAATGCCTTCTGAATCAAAACAACATGCTTGAAAAAAAATTAATTCTATCTTTTCTGCAATATATTTCTCAGAGAAGTTTATTTTATGGAAACATAAAATACCATATCCTCTGCTTTTTCACACCCTTTAATTTCAGCTAAAACTTCTCACCCATGCAATTATATATGTAGGTATTTATCTCTTTAGTTAGATAAAAATTCTAATGCACTACCTGGAATGCAGAAATAATATCGCAAGCAGAGTAGAATTGCTTTCGATCATCACAAAACTCAGATTTGAACATGTAAGTAACAGCTGCATGAGCAATTTAGCAGAAACAGAATTGCCAGAGTTTAGGGCATTTATGTTTGATGCATTTTATATGTTCATATTCAGTCCGTAAAGGAACCAAAAATAAAATCTCAAAACATGTAATTGTATCTATAACTTTCAAGAATTTGAAGCCATGAATTTATATAACAACAAATTCACAGTGTTTAGCATGTGTAAACGTTTTTCAATGATCTTCCCTAAACACCTGAGTTTATTTTCCTTAGAGGGAAGAACCTTCAACATGAGAAGTTCATAACAAGGAGCAGGAGGTGGGGGGGAGCAACAGGATTGTGCCTGTTTTATCTAGAGACAGAAGCACTGGAATATTAAGACCTTTAGGATACCACCTATTTCTGTCTTTCTGATGCCGGTAGCTTTGCTAAAGATATATAAAGTTAAATTTGATACTTGGTGATTTAAAATTATTTTAAAAGGTAAAAATACATGTGGTATGAAGCGATCTTCAGTTTTTCTGCTGCGTATATAAATCTGTTCTCAGTACTGCTGAGATGTACACGCAGCCACAGTAAAAAGGTAGGAAGCCTTTCACTCCTTTGGCAAGAAGTCAACAAAAGACACAGTCTTGACGTAATTATGAAATATATGTCAATGCTGCCATTTGAGATAAAATCCAACAAGACACAATTATTTTCTAGGTCCAAGGGGTCTCTGAATCATGTTACAAAATGTATAGGGAAACACAGCATATATTTGAAGACAATTAATTTTGTTTGTGCATCTATCTATGTTTGGTTTCCCTTGGTCACAGGGAAATAACACCCATCCTTTAGACTGGATTTGCTGCAGGGGTTCCCTGTGAGAGTCACTCACGTCCAAATAACAGCAGAGCAAAAAATATTTGCCTGCCCTCATTCAGTGCATGTACACACACTCTCACTAACCAACACACTGCTAACTAACTGCCCTGGCGTTGTGGGCAGGGGGAACAGCAGTGGGAAAAGAAGAGTCCAGTGACCCTCTCAATGACACATCACCACCTACAGTGATTGCCACAGTCCCTTTCACGTTCCTCACAAACCATTTATTACCGAACTGCTACATCGAGATTGGGGATGGGAAGAGAACTTACTTCTCTGTGGGTTATTTACTTTTGGGAACAGATGAGAAATTGTGCATTTTGGAAAAAGAGTCCAGATTTCTTTAGATTAAAGCTGCTAAATGTTATTATTCACAAGTCCCAAGTCCAGCCTTAATAATATGGGAATACACCACCCCATTCCTCAAAGAAGGTAAAGTCACTTTTCCATCTAAAGATGCCTTTTCTTGTTGGCCCTGCTTTCTCCTGATACGTCAGAGCAAAAATTAAAAATTTTTGTAATTTATCTCACAGGCTGTGGAGAACTCTATATGAAGATGGGGGGCATTCCTGGTTCCCCAGTGAACAAATGCATTAATATTTTCCACTTCTTTACATACTGGCCAATAAATATATTACTGGGATACAACAATTCAATTACTATTAAATTCAGCAAAATTAACTATATTTGGTCTTTACCACTCATCCTCTCTGTTATCTTAACAGAGACAGATTTTGGATACAATCTAAAAATTTGACTATTTTTCTTGCCTGCTTCTTACTGTCCATTGGAGAAGGCACAATACTTTCACCATTATCTTAGTACCACTTTGCACTCTTCCCTACAGTTTACCACAACAAATATATATGGCCTTAGCCTAAAACAGATTTTATTTTCTAGTGGGGCTGGGGCTGCAGTCAGCAATAAATACCCGTAGATCCAGGTATTTTTATACTAAGTTACAGTTAGAACCATAAGTATAATCTTTTCAGTTCAGTAATATGAATTTACAGAAATCTTTGGGTTGCTTTATCTTCTCCCCACTGTAACATCAAATTGGCTGATGAAATGATACTGGCAGTATAAGTCATTACAGGTCTGACGTTACAGTTGTTACACATTGCTGAATCTGTCAAATGAAAAGGGAGCACAAAGGGAATTTCCAAATGCAGCTGCTATTTCCCATTTGTTAAATCCTTTTATTACACCATATAAGTACACAGCTGGGAAATACTATAGAGTGGGAGTTAAAACAAAATATTTTGGCTTCCAGACATTCAGAATACACAAAGGACTCAGTGGAAAGCAATGCCTGATATCAAAAGGGAGTGAAAGTTTGAAAACATTTCTAGCCAGTGTGGTTTATTTCTGATAATGCACAATGTAGTTTAAAGGTATCTTACATTACAGAAAGTGCTGCATACCATAAATGTTGGGCAAAAACGCGAATTTTTTTCATTAAAATTGCCCTCCTACGGTATCTTTTCTAAACTTAAGATCTGTACAGCCCTCGTAGCAAATTATGATGCATACTGTGTGCTCTCTCAAATTCCAGTGAACTCCTTAGTAGTTTTAAGGACAGAAAGGATGCAGGATTGTGCCCTTAATTAGATACCAGATAAAAGAGAAATTTTTCCTCCCCATATGTCGACACAGCATTCTTTGAATTTACTGTCTTTTAACCAGACAACACACATTATTGATGCATTTTAATGACAGCACTACTGTCTTTACTTTCACTGTAAATGCTATGAACAGGTGCTTCTTCAAATCTGCTTCTAAAGGATCTGTCTGGGAAAGGTCAGAAAGTGCTTACCTTCTGGGAATTTGGGTTTATTAAGTAAAAAAGTGGCCACTATCACAGCACCTATCTCAGAATTGCCCAACCCACCTTCTGGAATCTGTCTTTCTGGAAAGAAAAATCTATCCTCCCTCTAAGGAGTATGAACATGTTTTCATCAGGATAGTTGCAGGCACCTCTGAATTCTTTCTTAACAATGCAAATGCCTGCTCAACTGAGGTACTTCAGAGAAACTTTACGCAAATAATTGAGGCTTAAATGTTCACTCATGAAGAACATATTTAAGTGAGAAAAAAAAATATTAAGAATCGAACAAGGCCCTTAAATGACAGTCCCTCAAGGATAAAAAGATTTTTTTTCCCCACTTCACTGTTGTGATCTCACTAGCCATCTAAGTCACCTAACTGTAAATACACTTGGACTTTGCTCTGTACATTTTAGAGCTCTTCTAAGTGCAACCAAAAAACATGTCTTAGAATGTCAGCCTTCACTGGTAGCCAAGCCTTGTAAATTATACCCAGCTTAAAGCTGGGAAGAAAAAAAATCCATTTGGTTTAGCTGAGAGGTCCCAAAATAAGGTTGACATATATCCACCACCAGATTTAAGCCAAGGGACTTGTGGAAACTGCTAATGATTTTCAAGACATTCATCTACATATATAATGGAATATTTACTGGAAAAAGGAGATAGGAAAACCAGAGTGCTAAGTCCCTCAAGCAAAGTTCATGCACCTGTTCTGAAACATGATAAGCTGTGCACTGATTCGTGCCTGTCCAGAGGTACAGCGGGTGTTGACATGACAGTGCAGCATTAGGAAAGGAAACAGAGATTGCTCTCTGTCACTGGGACTGCAAACCCCTCCAGAGCAATATGAGCACAACTGATCACACTGCACAAGGGCCATTTCGGCTCACTCCNAAAAATTAAAAAAGCACTGAGGGACTGCTGGAAGCCAAGGGTTCCTTTCTCTCTAGGACACGGAGTAATTTTGTCAATGATATTGGTGTCCTAATACCAAAATTCCAAGAGTGCACCTGCCTCTCTGAATGAATGGAGAAGTAGCTGATGTATTCACAGATTAACTTTTTCCATCAGCAAACTGGATCAGTCCTTTCTAGTCTGCATGCAGCTTGTCCTCCTGATAACAGAGAAGTTAAAATTATTCTAATGTGCTTATTGCATAACTTGGGCAAAAGAGTGACTCTCTGTCCAAAATTCTAAATACAAGCCATCCATACAACTTACAACCTACCTTGCCAAATTGCTAAGCTATGATCATTTTTCTTTAAAGCGATTTTGCAGTTGAAAATTTGCCTTCTTCATGACAACCACCCAAATACCTAGGAATATTTTAGGCCTGATAGAAAGTTCTGCACTGGGTTAAACTGCACATTACAGATTAGGTAGCATTTTTCTGGTTTAGTTTGATCTTTTGAATCAATTGGACTTTAGGAAAAAAAAATTGAACACGATATTAACAAAATAAACCTTATTGTAGTGCTATTATTTAACTGGTGGTATTAAAAAGTGGTATTAAAAAAAATTCTTCAATTGTGCTTAACAATATTGAAATCTGCTGATTTGTACTGGAAAAAAAAAAGATTTGCTGAAAAAAAATCTGCTCATAGATATTTAATAAAAATAGAGAATAAATTTTATGAAAAGGCAGATTATACTTTTTAAGCTGTCTGAATTTAAGATTTTTGAAAGTCATTTTCCAAAGAGTCTGGAATTATGATGTTCTAAATTTACAGAACACCTGTCTGCTCCACATACCTTAATTCTGTTTCTGGGGAACACATGCAAGCAAAATAAATTGACTGAGATGCTATGCCCATTCAGCCTTCATTCAGCCTGCCCATTTATTGCACAGTTTTGGGGATGCAGAAACAGAGCTACAGCCACTAAATAATTACAGCTAGACTACTGAAGAGCATAGAGATAATAATTCTGATCATTTCTAACATCACCTGTATACAAAGTGGTGATCTAGCTGCTCATAAACACCTTTCCCCTCCACAAAAAGTTGTAATTTCCTATAGACACAGTAGGATGTTTGTGTCACCTAAAATGCCAGCTTTTTTGTTGCTGCATAAAGATATAATATTCTAGATTTGGTGGGTCCTGTTTCTGAGAGATGAGTAAAAAAAATACATTAAAGTTTCTTCCTTCAGCACAACACTTTGCAGATGACAAACAGTTGTGAGCTACATCCTCCTGTCAGAAATTAATGCTTGAATATATGAGCTAGAAAGGTTATGACATAAATCAAGGTATGAATGAAAACATGATAAATAGATGCATTTCCTTTCAGAAGGTGAACTCATCAAATGACCTCATTCAAATAGACTTGTATACTTAAGTAGATTATACAATTGTAATTTACAATTACACCATATGATGTTGATCTACTGCTAACACTTTAACATATAAAAAGCTTTACACCTGAACACATCTTTCCAAACATGAGTGAACAGTCCCCTACAACACTAAATTTGGGGACTGGGAAACTCACCATTCTGTGTTGGGCTGAGATTACTCCATCCCACTCGGGATCCTGTTGGATGGTCGTGACCAGAGTCGGTAGCTCCTCAGAGTGAGGTTTGTTGTGCATTACATTATGTAGAGGCAGATGAGAGGCCGCATGCTGATCACTGTTGCCCTCTTCCTTGTCTCGTGATGCTAAGTCCTGGGTCATTGTTTCCTCTCCATCAGCTGCACATGCAAATGGAGAGGTAGCCTGCTTGGAAGACATTCTTCTACGAAACAAGAAAAGGAGACAAAAAGAAAACATTGGTGCTCAGTGAAAAAAATCGAGCTCAAAACAGTCCTCTAAGTGCATCACACCTGCCTAGAACAGTCACAAATTAATCACGTGCGTTCAAGAGAAGTACTCTAAAAAGCATAGTTTTGGCGATCTGGATCCAAAAGTATTCCTTGATAAATACAAGGTCAGGGTTAAGTTATATTCATTTAGACTTGTCAAACAATATCATTTTCTCCAGCCATAAGAAAATAGTGATTTTATTGGTATTTTCATGTTGATTTTGTATAAGAGTTCAATTCTTTAAACTTTTCCTCCCATGAGCAACCTGAAGCTTATAAGCAAATGTTTAAAGGAGAGCACTCATCATGCTTACCTGACCTCATTCCTTGCAAGCAGAAGATGTTTTCTACACAGATGAGAATAATTTTTACATCAATTTCAAATTCTGCTAAATGAGTCCTTTTGCTGTTTGTTTAAAGCTGTACTGCTTTTAAACTGTTTAAAGTTTTGCCCGGTTTTACCTTTCGGAAAGTGTTTTGAGGAGCTCACATGAAAAGTGCTCTAAACCTGAAAGGTTTATTGAATGGATGGATAATACCTTAGTAACATTTTACAGTTTGAGCTAAAAATCTAAAATAATTATGTTTCCTTTCATGTTAGGCATGGAGTACAAGATATAGCTCAACAAAATACTTTAAACTACTTAAAAGTGCAATGAATAAATGCATTGATTTATGTTAAATGCCTTTTCCTAATAATGGCCTCTTACTACCATCTCATATGCAAACACAGCTTTCGCCACAGTTTCTGCACTTAGATGAAAATATTACTGACTTCAACTCAAAATCTGAAAACACTGTCATTTAAAATTTCCAGTAAGATTAACTGCAACTGTTAAAACAATCATTAATAAACCTGAAAAGGGACAGCTAAAATATATTAGCTATTTTCCCAGGTTTTAGTAACTTTAGAATATCCTTGACACTGAAATTGCTGAGAAACTAAGAAATAAGATCTTCACCTTAATTGCTTTTTAACAATAATTGA
This sequence comes from Pachycephala philippinensis, assembly GCA_013397055.1. Classification (NCBI taxonomy): domain Eukaryota; kingdom Metazoa; phylum Chordata; class Aves; order Passeriformes; genus Pachycephala; species Pachycephala philippinensis. Next base: position 992,597 of record VWZT01002559.1, on the reverse strand, counting down.
TTTCATACCATTTCTTTAAAAATGCACAAATCAGTTAACATAGGAAACCACATGAGCATTTTTCAAATTAGCAAATCATTAACTTGCTAGTACTGTTTCTACAGACAAATAAATACTGATTAAAGGGTCTGGAAATCTGAGACTAACAGTTAAATTTACAAATCTGTCACATACTTTCATGAATATTACAGTGAAGGAAATATCAAGTGCAAAGAAAAATAATTAAGTTAATTCCAATTTAAACAGTAGTTTTTATGTAGCAGCCTGTGTTTCACATAGGATTTAACAGCTAATGCTAAATTTCTCACAATTAATGAGGGAGTTCAGATTTAGTATCCTACAGTGAAAAAAAAATTAATATAGGATCAACTAATCTAATTATGTACAGTTCAATATGAAAGTATTACAAGCTTTGAAGTGCTTTGAAACATATTAAAACACTGATACCTATTTAGAATAACTATTCTGTAAATAGAGATAATCCTGCCTCTTAAACTTGATACTGGTGGGGAAAAAAAGGTTTGTGTTTTCTTTAGGGAAGCCTAAGTGTAAGTGGGAGTCGAACATGAGTGCTGCCAATAAGCAGAACTGAGGAATTTAAACCGTGCATTACATTCTTCCTATGCTAAAGAATTTGTGTTGATGCTACAGAGAACATGCCAAGAGTTCAGCAACCGGCACCATCGTGTGTACTTCAAAAGGTTCTGGCTCATAATTGCTATGATCCAAGATAAAATAAAAGGGTTGCTTTCCCTTTTCTCATTAAAATAGTCATGTTAATGTAATCACTCACATGAAAATATAAGTCATGCTTTATGTAATTTGAAAACCCGACATGCAAACTGAAAGTCACAATAAAGGTTTTTCCTTTCTTTCACCTTCTCAACAGATCTCATTCCTGTTTCGTACTGAACGAGCTTCTGTGTAAAGCAAGAGCTATGGCTGTTTCTTCACCATAAATTAATCATGACACAAAACTAGAAAAGAAAATGTCTCTTAAGAATAATTTCAACTACAAACTGCACCAATGAATAATACTGCACAATCCTAATTAAACACAACTCTGCAGCTGCAAAAATAGGCTGAATCTGTCCAAAGCTACAACTTGGCTTTAAAGGCTGGTTTGTTAGGGACTGTTTTCTTAAGGAAGGCTGGGCCCTCAGTCTTAATCAGCCAATAAATTATTTCCTGCAATTACATTAAATAGAAAATTATCTTCAAATTGGGAATGTTAATTGAAAATCAAAATTCAGACTGAAGTTTAGAAATTACATGCTGAATATAATTAGTCTAGAAAGGCTTCACCTCTATTTCATAAACAGGCTTTTGGTGTTTCCTCAAGTGACGATTCAGCAAAGCTATCTACTGGTAATGCACTATAGGAGAAGCATTTTTTCCTTGACATGTACACTAATATACTTTCCTCTTACTCATGATGTTTTAAACACAATCCAATAAAAATCTCCATTCGAGTTCTGTTAAGTTGGTTACATAGAGAAAAAAGACTTTGTTAACACTAAAAATAAAATTATATCAACTAAGTCTCATTGACTAATAATCTCAAGCCAAGCCCAGCAACTTTCTTCTGTACTGGAAGAAGAGAACAGACCAAGAGTAGAGTTCAAATGCTTCCTAGCTCCACCTACCCCTTTTCCCCACTGCTGCATTATGGACAGACACCTTCCAGGGTGCACTTTAGTCAGTCACCCATAGTCTTGGAGCCTGGAAGGGAAGACAGGCTCAGGCAGGGCTCCCAGGCACTTGCTCTCCTCGTGGCATAATTTTTACGGGTGTATTTCACTTCTATTTTCTCCAAAGCTTTGTTAAAACAACTAGATTGAATGGTAGCTTTTTGCTTGTTGGATTTAAAACATTGGGTTTAAAGGGACAGAGGTGTAGAGACCTGTTAGGTTAAGCCCTCCACCTTCTTTTCCCAGCACATGAATATACTTCAATGAATATACTGCATTTGTACATGGCTTCTGAGGGTGTTCAGTTATGCCTGGGTTTGCAATCAGTAAAGCAGAGCAAATTTAAACTCTGCAGATGGGTGTTATCCAGCAATTTGGTAGAATTCTGAACACATGATTCCATCAGGTCAAAAGGCAGAGTTCAGTCAATGACTCCAAGGCCTCATTCAATTCCAGTGGAGAAGACTCTGGCCCAGTTGAGTAGTTTATGTTTATGATAAAATAAAGCCATAGAACAGCGTGTTGTGTTAAAATATTTCAATGTTAAAATATGAGCATGAATAGCAGTCAAATTTTAAGCCATAACAACTTCCCAATTTAATGTTTAAAATATTCAAAATGCATTTGCTACAATCCCTGCTGAGACGGGAAAAAAAATCAATACTCATAATAAATAAGGCTTGTAAAAGGTATCAGAAATTTACTAATTTCCATTATAATTTATTTTTTTTTTTTTCTGCTATTATCAATTAAACTCACTGGAATGATTTTTAAAAAAAAAGTTTCTGATAAAAAATATCTCCCTAGTTATAACCCCTGCAAACAGGGGTTTATAATGGAAGTGCTGACACAACCCTAACTACAGCAGCGCAAATGGTGCCGCTATAATACACAAAATCAAGTTCTATTATTCTAAACTATCCTCGCTCGGGGGGTTTTCTTTACTGTGCTCCCAGACAAACTGCTGAAGCATGAAAAATTTAAATGCAATCAAGTGGGTCCAATTCTACTTTACTAGAACAAGTGTCTACAGTGGTACAATCTTAAAAGAAGATGCAACAGATTTGTTTGGTGCTTTTCTTTCTTTTTTCTTTTTTAGCTGTTTATTTATAATACTGTGCAGTGGAGATAAAATAAGAGAGGAAATTACACTCACATTATATCAGTATATTGATTACACAGCACACAATCAGAAAGAAAACTACATTGTGAAATTGTTGCTTTGGTTAAATTGACAGATTAGCTGAACACAGCAATCACTAAAGGTGGAAAATATATCTAATGGGTATGAGAAAAGGTTGAAAAAGGCCCTAATTAACTGAAGTCCTATCACCTACTCCAGTTTGAGAATTTAAAAAATCTTGATTCATATTTTCCAACACTAGAATAAATTTTATCTCATTTTGAACTTGAGACATAAACAAAATGTGATGATTTATCAAAAGGTCGGTAAAGCTGAGGGATTGGACCCCAACCTCAATCAGCCTCAATACCGAGGTAGTAAAGCCAAAATTGAATTGCTAAGGGTTTTTTTACCTACAAAAAGCTAAACACAGTCCCAAACAGCTTCATTTGCTATAGATATGACCTGATTTTTTATTTTAAACCAGAGAAGAAATTCTCTCTGCCCTAATGAAGACCGCCAGTCAGATTCACAAAACATCAGTTTTCCTTTTTTCCTACAGCCACTGTGTGTTATACCTTTCTAAATACAAATATCAATACTTTTTTTTTTTTTGTCTGAGGTTTTTCTATGGTTTCGAATTCTTCAAAAAATTCGTATCCACTTTTTCAAAACAATTAGCTGATAGTCCTGACATGAGAGGTTTCCAAAGCCTGAAAAATCTTCCCTCCCTGTTGACTGCTCAAATGATTAAATGTTTCAGTAGAAATTAAGGCAAGACCTGGAGTTTCAGCTGCCAGACATTTCAGAATCAAGCCATGAAGTATAACAACAGATAACAACAATGCAATGGCCCAGACACTGTTTCAAAAACGTATGAACTGAGCAATAACAACGAGATATATGACAAAGCAGACTTGTAGTTGGCTGGGGACTCTCGCTTCTGCTCTGCTCCACCCTCACAAAGCATTCATAAACCTAAAGGCATGTCTACACTGCAGCCACATAAATGACTGCTTTGTAATGCTCAGATATCCAAACTAATTTTAAACAAGCTCGCTTCTGATAGCTCTCCAACTACAGTAGCGTGGTGCTCAGATGGACTAATTCATCCTGCTTTAGTGACTGCAGCAGAGATATAACCCAGGTCTACAGCTCCAACAGTAGATTGGAATCAGATTAGATTAGAAATATATTCACTTACAGAGCTTTTATGAACAGTCTCCATTCCTTTTCCCCGAAGTGCCAGATTAAAGTACTTAAGTGCATGATTAACTGTAAGTATGCAAGCAGTCCACTAATTTCAAATTGGACTACTCGGTTTCAAAAAGTTAAGCACATGTCTAAGTGCTTTGGTGACTCCAGAACTAAATAAATTAAAAGAAACCATTTTTAGAAGTACTCATAACCTTTTAAGCATTTCCTTCTAAACTTTTATGCTGCCCTGGTGTTCATAAATAAATAAAAAAATCAGCCACAGCATTTTATCCTTTCCCACCTTTTAAAATGTACATACTCCTCTCATAATGTTAAACAGGGTTAACATTATGAGGACCCTCCCTCACAAATCAGCTTTGGGGTACATTAGATGCATTATAGTTCAGATAGACTTAAAGAAAAATGAACGTGCTTTGGCAATAGCCAAAATATTTTGCAGCTCTGCCCCTGTAAAACAATGTTTTGTAGGCAGAACCCAGTAACGTAACTCACTGTAAACTAATGCTGTAATCCTTCTGCCATTTTAGAATAAACAGCTATTTCCTAAAATTATGAAATCTCATCTCTCTTTTCAAGGAGAGTTAGGAACACAATTGAACAGTTAGTAAAAGATTTTGTTCTCCTGGGGCCCCACACCCCAACATAAATCCCTGTGCATAAAGCCTAAATAGCTTGAGAAGGCAGCCATGGGAGAGAATTTCTCAGTTTCCTGGCTCTGAGTCACATCAAGGCCTCAGGCCAATGAACTCTACTCCTTCAAGCTCTTCCTTGGCTTCATTTTGCAGGAATTCTACAAGAATTAGTTGCATATAGATCATAAACAGCATTGCAAGATTAGAGAGTTTATGGTAATCGCAGGAACCACCTTGGAAATAAAAGGGCGGGAGGGGGAGTGGAAGCAAATGTGATTCAAGAAATGACAGCTATAATGTTAACTGAGCACCCAAATCTCTGGCTGAAATAAGCATCAAGCTGAGCAATACACCCACAGCTTCCAAGATACACACTCAGCTATTCTTGCATTTGTTTTTCCAATCCAGGCAAATTACACTTCTGCTAATAGATACGAATCCAAATCACAAAGTTTGACTTCAGATTCAGACTTCCTCAAAGCTCAGAGCGTTGGGAACAACTTTTATGGTATTTCTTCTCATTTGAAAAAAACAGTGTGAGGAAAAATACCCTAGCTCCTTGGAACTTTTTGGAAAGTCTTTTTCTTATGTTCTGCCATTAGAGTGACCTTCCCAACCATGCAGCCATGGTGAACAATTAGGGTTAGGGAATGAGCCCCTGTCTATTCACTTAGTTGTTGAAAACATCAAAATGGATGCAGCAAAACAGCCTCACAGCCCCTCAGAACTCTTCAGTAAAAATCCAAAGTGTCTGTTTGGACCCATAAAATGCCAAAATTACAACCTATCTTTTCAGCAGGATAAATACTCCATTCTCTTTGTCCACTAACAGAAGCTTTCACTGAAAATGCCTGAGGTGAATGAACCCACACTGAATGCAGTAAAAGGGCAGAGAAAGAATAGTAATTTAGCACCTGGGATGTGCTCATCTTCGGTCACTGTAGTTAATATTTTCTATAGTTTATATTTAGCTGACAATATTGCTGTCACTTTATTTAAACAGCTTGAGACTGTTCTTTGGACTGGAGCTCATATGCCCTGGAATGCTTTGACTCATGAATTGTTTCTCCTGATAATGTTACATCACGTAACCACCTCTGTTTAATTGGTTGGTATTAGCTTCTCGGTGATGGCTGCCTTTAAAGTCCTATGACTGGGCCATGTGTCTCTGGATATCCAATTTCTTACTGTTGGAAAAAGAAAAAGAAGAAAAAAAAAAAAGGCAGTACTGACTTCCAGCTATCTTTACCAATAATTATGGGAACAAGAGTGAGCGTGCCAAGAATTTATCCATCAGCAACTTATTAGGATTTGTTTCTCTAGGCAGCAAGTAAGAGAATATACAATATAAATAAAAGAAATTCTTAACAATAAAATTTAAACACAATGCTTGCTATAAATAAGCATTAATCCACATATTTTAATGGATCAGAATGACTTAATTGTTTATCTGGATGATTCTATAAATGGTTTTGATAAAGGATGCCTAAAAATACTAAGAAAAAATTATTTTAGCAAGTTTAGACTTTGAGACTTTACACAGAAGACAAGAACACTTTTTTTTTCCCCTTAAAAAGCCAGTTAAGAAGTTGTTCTAATAACTAAAAATCTTCCTGACCACACTTAAACCTGGTGGGCGTAAGTTCCTGAAAGGTTCATTAAATCTTTTCAATGCTCCACGAGAAACAGGGTCCCATGGTAAGATACAGTATTCTTACTTTTTTCCCCTCCTACTGTACATTTTCAGGAGTTGCTTAAGATTCCATGTAATGAGTTAAACAGTTAATTTTCAATCCTACAGGTGTGAAAGGTCACATGCCATCTCTCTGCATTTCAGAACAGAAATATCGATACAGTCAGATTTCTCTCCCCTCCTCCTGTGTTCTACTCCCTCCTTTCCACATTTTTGGTTCTCATCCCCAAGTCAAACCAAACAAAACACCTCAGTAGACAGAGAAATGAAGTATTAGTTTCAGGCTCACCTGCAGCCTGTTGCACTAAAGCACCTAATTGGTACCTCCATGTAACACAAAACAATGGCTCTGCAGCTCAGTTACAGATTTGTCTTTTTAATAAAAACCTTACACTACAAGCCTAAAAACATTTCTAGCAGGCAGAACATTTCTGATTCAGTAGAGGTTATGCAAGCATCAAAGCACTTAAATATAGGTGCCAAACCACATTGCCAGGAGCTCTTAGCATTGTGAGGTACTGTTACCTGACAGCTCGGTGAATATAAAATTGCTTGTTTCTCCAACTGAAGACAATCAAATTGTCACCTTCCATTGTAACAATACACAACTTGAGATCAGCAAAGTGCCAACACAATTACCAGGAAGAAACAAAAAGTAACAAAAATATCAGATCTAAAATGTTCTAAAGGGTAAACACTTCCATCTGGCTATTCACATACACACACCAAAAAAAAAAAAAAAGGATCAATTTGGATGAGAGATTTTCTTCTCACTATCAAATATCCTAGTGTTATTTAGCAATAAGATTTATTTGCAAAATAGAAAAAACAGCTAAAGGAGGTGATTCATGAAACACTAAAAATAAACACAGGTCAGAACTGTGCTGGGATTTTACTCGTGCACATTTAAAGTACTGCAAGGGTCCGCAGAGTTGCTAGGGACGAGCATATGTATCTGTATCGTTGTTATTATAAACTCATATATGTGAGGTTTCATAAAAATTAATTCTAACTGGCACACGGCGTACTTTGGCACAAGCTTCACATGACGTGCCACTTTTATTTGTTTATTTAAATGACTTCACTCTAAGAACTGAAAATTAAGTTTGAACTGCAGTCTGCCTCAGAACTGGGACTTTCAGGATATTAAAAACCTGAGGAAAACCTTTGAAGGAGGTAATATGAATACATGAAAAATAGCATTTTCACCATATATTTCTTCAGGTTATTCAGCAAGTGGCCTACATATTCAGGAATGAAATTTGCATTTTGGTGATGCAGAGATCTAATAACCAGAAATTGTTTTATATCTACAGTAGCTCTGGGCATCCTATAAACTACAAAAGAGTGTAGGTAGGATATATACGTGGAAAACTATTTTCATCTGGTTCACAGAAATGAAACTAAACTTAAACCCTTCCTGAAAAACTTGCACTGCAGAGTGATATCATGGATTATCTTTTCTGTGTTGATATTCCATTCACTACTAACACATACACAAAGTTCCTGTACATTTATTGACACAAATACACATCACATTCACATACTCTTTAGGGTTTCACCACCTATGGGCAAGTTAGAAAAGAAGAGAAAAGAGCAAACTATGCAAAGCCAAGAATCAGTCTTTGACATCAGCTTTTCTCTGAAGGGCTATTAAAGAACGGTGGTAACGGTCAAGGAGCTTTTTTCCACACTGCACAGCTGCACCAGAGCCAGATATAATCCCAACCCTTTGGATAAAGCAGGCACAAGGACTACTTATACATTGTTAGCCTTGCAGAAGAGGATAAGATGCAGCTCCACATATCCAGCTGGGAATTCCTGCTGTGCCTTGTCTCAGGTGCTGCATCCACAGGAGCTCAAGTGCAACACAGAAAGGCTGGATTTCCAACTGCAACCTGCTCCCAGGCTTTGGCCTTTGATGGTTGCTCTTGTGCACTGCACTGATTCACACAACACAGTGCCAGTGGGAACAGAGGAAGAAAGGAAGGTCGCAAAAACCCAAAACAATTTTAAAAGGCCCAAGTATTTTGGTCAGATAAAACATAACTAGACACAATGCCCATTTTTCTACAACTTTGGGAAGTTCTGATTTTTGTTCGGGGTCCTTACAAACAGGCTTTTAGAAGGCAGCATTGTGCACAATATTTCTTTGTTTTGAACTGAGGTCTACACAATATGATCATTACCTATGTGTACAATGGGAACCCTAAAATGTGTTTACAGACCCCTGCAGGAACCACCTCGTTCACCAGTGAGCTGCAGCTACTTCTGGGAGAAAGGAGAGGGTAGTCTGAAGTGTCCAGAAAAAGATTACATGCCTACCCAGGAAATATTTGAGAAATACCCTTATTTGATGAGCAATGTGGCCAAGAATGAGCGTGGTAACATCTCTTTTTCTCCCTCCAAACTCTCCACTGCTTGGGCTGGGCAACAGCATGGGACCCTTCTCTTTTTATTTTAATTATCTTCACTACGAAAATATGAAGAAAGAAGATAAATAGTAACAACACTCTAAGAATTCAAATAAAGTAAAACAAAACATTTTCTCCTCTATTAATTAAGGTAATCAGCTGCCATTAAGTGCAAACAATTTAAAGTTCAATTTACCGAGACTTTGAACCTCCTATACTTTCACAAGCTCCACAGGTGAAATATCCACCAATTCTAACTGTCTTTAAAAAAAGCCTGAAATAATAAGACATTGTTATTCAAATTCTTAGTATCACATATTTAACATCAAGTATTTTAACTGTTATTTAGTTAAAAAAATTAATTGTTTAATACTAACCAGATTCCCAAAGAAACTTCTGTATTTTTTAAGAAATTCGCTAAGGTATCTGGACTAGGCACTAAAAAGAATCAGAGAACATTAAAAAGTCATTGTCACAGGTGAAACTTACACCACTTCATCATTCAGCTTGAAGAGACCAAGCAGCAGCAGACCCTGCATGCAACACTCTGAAACTGCATCAATTGCAAAGCAAACTACAAACTCTCCCTGTCTTTTGGTTTCAGTTCTGTAAAGCACCACAAAATTGCTAAAAAGAAATAATCTGCAATAACTGAGGACCCTCAACTATCCTGCTTCAATGGAAGGTTACAAAATACAGCATCTGCTCTCTAACAAGGAGAACGAAACATGCATATCAAAATCAATCATAAGGGTAAAGGTGAAGAGTGCCCAGGCTCTGAATTGCTCCGCGTTTCTGAGTGCTCAAAGTTCAGTGTTAGTAATTTTAAATGTGTCAAAGAACATAATGAAGAACAACTATAAGAATACAAAAGAAAACGCAAGCCAGCACAGGAACCCAAAGCTCAGATGAAGTTGTTTCCAAATAATTCAAAAGTAAAAAGACTGAAGGTCTAAAATGCAGACTTAAAATATTGTCAGTGATTTTAAATATTTTTACCATTACTCTGCACATCCAGTTAGATCCTCTGCAAGTGATTTTAGCTAAAATACTGAGATGTTCTTTTATAACTTGTGATGCAGTATGTTTACCACTGAATTATATAGTGCCTTATTGTGGTTTTCATCTCTGACCTATTTTTTTCCTATATATTAAGGATAAAACATACTATCTGCATTTGTAAGGAATTCTTGTCTTCTCAAACAGTGTCAATTTTTGCTCAGGGCTATATTTTGTAACAGTTTCCCACTTATGTTTATTGGTAATAATTTATAATAGACAAGTAAACAGTGCATAGTATGTGCAGCCTATTACATCTAAACCCAGATTCGAACAGTTTCGTTTTCTCATGGACATTTGTTGAGGGTTCTGTTAAAAATTTCAGAAGCATGGCATACAAAACATAATACATACATTACATACACAGAGCTTTGCAGGCAGGTTTGGCTGGTACAGCTATCCTCACGAACCATAAACAAGACAGTCCATTGCCTGTGGTTCTAACCCAAATATGAATAGAACTGAAATGTATCTTTTAATCCAGGAATTATGACACAGACATAGAATTGTTGCAGATTTTGAGAATGGGTCGGATCCTCAGATGCTCTAAATCAGAGTAGTTGTATTGAGGTTAACTCAAGCATATTTATTCATCTAAAGATATATCCTTAACAACTTTTCTTGGCATTGAAAATTTACGTTGGGTCTTTTTGCAGTATGGAATTTCTGTGTTTTCCATGAAAAACTGACTACCTTTACATTACGAGCAGGAATTATATGATGCAATAATATTCCTCCTAACACTCATCACAGAGAAATGCAAAAAATAGTAAGGTAGATTAGGAATAGTAGCAGACTCTATCCATTGCTCTCAGTATTTTTAAAGTGTATTCCTCTTGAACTGATTCAAAATAACAAGATCTCTTCACTTACACAGACAAGCACTTTCAAAAAAAAAACCTAAAAATTACCTCTCTGACTGGCATAAGAGCTTATAGCAGATCATAATTTGGGGAGGAATCAAACACAAACTACTAAAACAAAAATCATTTATGTTTTAATTTGAACATGAATTCTTAGGCTGCTACTTGGCAAAGCACTGCAGTCCAGCAGCTCCTGTGGAGCAAGGTCATGAAAGAGATGGGGGTCATCCAAATACGTAAGACCCCCAGCACAGCAGGCACAAACTCTGCACTAATTATTTGAGGTCACTTCAGTCCCCAGCACACAACCACTCTGGCAGCCTCCCCGTGGCATTAGCACCACACAGAACAGGGCTGAGGTGACAGGACCAGGGCAGGTGCCCATCAGCCCATCAGGAGGCACACATTTGGGCAGACAAAAATAAAGTGTGAAAAGGGAGACAGCAAAGACCCTTTCAGTTTCTTTTTGCTGAATCATTTTTGGTCATTGAGGTTTTGGAAGCTGATTGAGGCAGGGAAAAGCCCTACCTGAGCAGAAACTGGAGCTCACAGGGAGGCACAGAGCCACCCTAGAAGGAGGCAGGTTTGGGGTGAGCCCTCTCATCTTTTCAGCAGAGGGTCAGTCTCCAAGAGAAGGCACCTCTACAAAGAGGTTCTCTTACTCTGAGACTGTACCCTGGTTGTTTTTTCATAGAAG